>QTSX02007155.1:0-424085 GCA_014839935.2 Entomophthora muscae | reverse complement strand
GTGCCAGATGGAAGTGGTTGTCATTCTCCAGATGGGGTGATTTCTTAGGTAACAGGCTGCACTTAGATAGCATCACTGCAAACTCTCCAAGTATCTTCTCAATGGCCATCTGAGCATCCCATCCATAGACTATTACTTCAGCAGGTGTGAGGCCTTACTTGAGTTGACACCAGTCCTGGAACTTTTTTGAACTCTCTTCCTATGAACTCCTTGCCTCTGGTAGTTGTTTCTAAATGTTGGGTTAACCATTATCACTCTTTTCCTGAAGCTTTACTTGTACAAAACTTCCTGCAGCTCTGGAAGTAGACATTTTCTTCACCTGGGCTAGGGTAGAAAATGTGATGAGGTTCATCCATTGAAAACTATGTGAAATCAGGGATAAGGTTTAGGGGTTGAGATTGGTGTTTATTTGAATCAGAAGGAAGATCCCTTTAGAAACTTGGCAACAGCACTCAAGTTGACAGTACTAATGATTTTGCTAGCTGCACTAGCTTAGTTCCCATTTTTTTAAAGCTGTCAGGGGAGTGAACCCAGAAAACACAACAAAATTGTGGCCATTTTGACACAATTCAATATTAAGCTTAATCAAAATTTCATTTTTACCCTATTTTTCCTTTAAATTTTAACAAAAATCTGTTTTTTTGCCAAGTTGTTTTCACAATGTAAAAGTGTCAATATTGACACTTTTAAGCCTAACTTATTTTTAATAACAAAACTGAAACATCTACAAGACAAAAAATATATATTTACTTAAAAAATATATTTTTATTAAATTAATATATATAAATAGTTAATAGAATATAGCTGATTGTTGAAATGGTCATCTTATAAATTTATCTGAAGCACTTAATCTGACTTTGATATCATTAATGGATTGGTGGCTAATGGCAATCTCATAATTTAAGCTGGATATACTATGTAACTTACTATATAATTTTTTATTGATAATAATGTCAGCAATCAGGAATATTGGCTATTTGCTTGTGATCAATCACATGGGTGGATTCAAGCAAATAAAAGTGGCGCAAATAAGCCTAAATTTACTGTACCACCTTCTATTGAGAATGTTGTCACTAGTAAGGTTGACACTTTACCTTTTTCATTATTTTAATCAATGTGTTAACAACTTTCAATATACCCAATGGTAAAATATCATATTACTACCCCCAAAACATTATTTTTTATAAAGAAATACTTAACTTTGATGATTTTTAAACTTATTTTTATGTTTAATTTTTTATTTTATTATGTGAGCAAAACTGCACTAAAAACAGTTAATATTTGCAGAGCTGCTTAACTTTAATTAAGCGTACTATGAAAAAACATAGTAAATTTTCAAAAAAAAATGTTGACAGTGACAATGTTGTCAAAAATAATATCTACAATTTTTGTAATTGACAGTGAGAATTCAGCTTTTTTTACTAATTGTCACTCATAATGTCAACGCTTTTCAGTTCTCACCTATAAAACTTTATGTTTTACATAATAAAAACTTCTCATTTTTTGATATGTTGTATTTTTGACTTTGCTCTTTCATATTTTCTAATTTTTAAAATAAAATCTATATCTAAATATAATAGTTTTATATAAATATCTTAACTTTTAATTCTTTATTTAAAACTATAATAAAAGAAAAACTAAACAAGTATTTTTTAACTTTTAAATGCCAATAAAAGCCATCTAAGATTTACTATTTGTATATTATGCTTTTTAAGTTGTTTTTTTTTGTTTTTCACATACATTGCTTATTTTTAAACCATTTTACTTATTATTTTAGGGCAAGAACACTTCCAAACAGCCCAAAGGAACCAAGCGTCCTTCAAAGCCAACCAAACCCACCAAAAAGAAGCCTGTCTCATCAAAGAAGGCCACCCCCAAACCATCCCCAAAGCCCTCACCAAAGCCCTCTCCTGAGAAGAGCCCTGCTCACTCCACTGGGGGAGAGGAAACTGATGGCTCTCTTACAGAGCACAGTTTCTACAACTTGGCTTCTGACAAGGAGCCAACCAAGAAGAAGCGGCAAGGCAAAAAGACCCCTCCCAAAGATAAGTCTCCTGCACATGAGGAGCACCACAACAAGCCCCCTTATTCTTCTACCACCAATATCCCCTGGTGAAAGCTCATCTAGGGATGATTTCAAGCCCCACCCTGATTACCTCCTTGGCTTCTGCCATGCTCCTGATAGCCCCTGGGACTCTCTGCTGGCCCACAATATTTGCAATGTTGATGGTAAGTTCAAGGTCCCTTACTCCTTACCCAAATACTTTCCAATCAAGAGTGTCAAGGGTGGGTGGGCCATGGTTACTAATGGGGAAATTCTCTCTTGTAACAATACCAGCGGGGGCTTCAAGGGCCACTGCTATACCTGGGAGGGCTGCCCCTTCCAGGTTTGGCGCAGCACTGAGCACTGGGGCTTGGGACCAACCATCAGGGGCAAGCGTACCCGCATGATGTCAGATACCACTATATCTCCCCTCCTCAAGAAATACCTTGACCAGGTCATGCCCACCTCCCAGGATTCCCCCCACCTAGCTAGTTGTGCTGGCCTGCAAGTACTTCTCCCCTACTAACCTCAACATGGTGCTGACACGTAACCAGCTGGTCCAGTTGGTGAGTGATTGGTGCCAAGCCAGGAACTCCCAGACCAAGCACACTGCTAAAATCAAAGGCCTGGTCCTATCTGATGCCCTCAAGAAGACACAGGACGGAGAGATGCTCCTGCTCCATGGCAATGGGCAGGAAGTAAAGGGTAGGACTGTAGCCTGTGCCACCCCCAGCCCTGGACCAGCTGAACACTGCTACCACCTGACAGGGCAACAGCCCGCTTGCTACCTGCCTGTGAGGATTGGGGAGCAGGTCATGAGGAGATAAACCCAAGCTCTCAACCATAACAAAATTGGCGGGTTCAGCAGCAACCTTTTGGTTGTTGCTGAAATTTCCTGGAAGGCCAAGGGGGAGTTGACTGGAAACCAAGAGCAACAGGCAAACCCAAATGGCCAGATTTCACTACCAAATTTCAAACTTCATTGGAGCAGAGGATGATGAAGCTAGATCTTCCACAACTCTTGCATTCCTTTAAAGGAGCGGACAGGATTTGGACGGGGAGTTGGATTTCTCAAAATGATTGACCAATGATAAAGGGGGATATGGATGCATTGCTTGGGGCAGGAGGACCTTGACAGATTTTGAATGGACATAGTCAAACAGAAAACTGAACCAACTTAAATCAGAAAGTATGCTTTGAATGCAATTACCACTGCTCCTGGCTGCCCTTGCACATGCTATTTAACCAGAGGTGTCTCTTGGGTGGGTTAGGGGGCATTTCAAACTAACTCTGCAACCAATAGTGTGAGGACCTATCTGGGGGGTTTCCAGTAAACCTTTGGGGAATATCCCGGCGTAATTTGGCAGAGATCCCCAAGCATTTGGTGAGGGTTGAAGTAGCAGCCCAAGGTGGAGGCGTAACTCTACATTGCCCCCTCCCTGCCAGCAACTTTGAGTCCTGCACTGGCAGCTCAACGCCCCAGCTATTTCCTGTGGGTCCTTCCTCCTGCCTGGTGCCAAGATCAAAGTCTATCCCAGAGTGCTCAAAATTTTCCAGGATGCTTTGAGCTCCCTTCACATAAACAAGCTCCCCTCTCCCACCCACACCACCAGAGTGAACCCTTTCTCTGCTGAGAAGGATGAGTCTGCCCTAGCTACTGAGCAGCTAGCTTATGCCCACTTCTTGGGCCAAAGGTTGTTATCATGGACGTTGATCAGGCTCAGTTCTAAACCTTTGAGGTCACCTTCAATGGGGGTGCACAGGGCTTCTGCTTTTTCTTTAGGAAGTCCCTTATTAAGCACCTCAAGAGCAAGAAGAAGCTCCTTGAGAAGTACCTCAAGGATGGTAAGGGTAAGTGCTGCTCTGCCACCACCCAGCCTGCTGCCTTGGCTTCTGTGAAGCAGGAGCACACTGGGCTGGGCTTAAAGGCCATCATGGAGCAGGCTTACCTGAAGAAGTGCTCTGCTATTCTCAAGGGCAACCTTGGATACTTTGAGAAGCAGCAGGGTGGTCAGAAAGTGGCAACTGGGAGAGGGAAGAGCTGGGCTGCTGCTTCTTGGAACTGTTGTAATGCTTGGCTGAAGGGGAAGATGAGGATTGCATTGAGCCTTGAGGTGGGGTATATCCACCTGTGCACTGGGGTTGGGGCTTCCCCCAAGTCTAATAAGCGCTTTGTGAAGCTGGGGAAGGAACTGGCTACAATGGTCTCCAAGTTCTGGGACTTGGCCAACCGGGTGGCCCCCAAGAGGAAGAGGTCAAAGCACATGGAGGCAGTACATGGAAGTGGTCAAGGTGAGATCCAGGGCAGGGGATAAAAAGATGCCTTGAGGATGGGCTGGGGCTCTTGATGGTGGGGTTGATTAGTTTGCCAACCCAACTGTATATGTTTCACTTGATAGCTTTATCATCTTTTGATCTGTTTATATAATCAGGACTCTTTTAGATATCCATGGTAAGCTTCAGGTATAGCTTTGGGGGTATGGAATATCATATAGTTTGTTTGTCATCTTCAAGGGATGAGACATTTTTGATTGGGCTTGTAAAGGTATGATAATTAAGGACTATAATCTTATTATGCTTTGTAGCTGTTGATATTGTTTGATTATCTTTACTCTTGGCCCATCCAAACTTTAACTTTTATGGTTAGAAAAGGTTTCTCAATAGTGAAGAGGGGTTATGCATCATGAAATGAAAAGTGATTGCTTGTACCTCTATATTATTATCTGTTATGGCATGCTTAACATTGCATCTCAAGCTCTCTAGGGTCACTTTAGTATACCATGGCAGGATTAGTTAATCTTGTGTATTAAGGATGTTCAGGGTAAGTTGAGGGTTAGTGAGAAAGGGGTTGACATCCAGAAGACGACATTGTTGAAAGCTGGATTTGCCCTTTGCTAAAGCGTTGGAATGGGCACTGTTGACATGGGCGCTGTTGCTGGATAGATATTTCTGTAGTTTGTATCCTGTACTGTGCCTTGGGATAAATTTTCTTGCTGCTGCCTATCTGGATATGCTGGTAGGATTTTATCTTTGAAAGAGGGTTGGGTTTGTCTGAGCAGGGTTTAGTTTGGTATAGGTAGGATATTTCTATTTATATTAACAGTGATAAGAAGAGACTTTTGGGGAAGCTTCAAACATGATATTTAGAAGAAGAGAAGTATATTTTATTGTTTAATACTTTTGACTTATATAGCTGGTGTTGTGGCAGGGATTTAAGCCAGATCAAAGATAAGGATGGACATGTGCTGGATGGGTTTGAGTTGCTGGATACATAGACAGTCATGTGATATTGGCTTGTTGCCATTTCTGGTATGTCAAACTGCATATTAAAAAGGTACCAAATTGGGCAGTGACTGGATGTTAAGTGGGTTAGCAGTAATCAGAATACCCATACATCCAGCTCCTTGATAACAGGCTGGGAAGCTACTTGGGTTGGTTGGGTGATCAAGGCTGAAGGGTTTATTTTATACTTGTGGTACTATAGGTATGGATACTGATGGTTGGGGGTTCTGGTAAAGTCTCAAGGGGGTGGTATAGTGGTGGGTTGGGAATAACTTGAGAGGGAGATCAGGGTGTTGAATTGGAAGTGCTCCTGATTAGGAGATAGTGTCTGTAATTTGACATTGTGTTCAGATTGGTCCATAAGTTAGACATGGCAATGGCCCTGGAGATGGGTTTATTAATGTATGAGAAAAGGTTCATGAACTGGTTTGAAGTTACAGGATGGTAAAGGGGATTATTTAGTTTGATGGGTAGAGAATAGAGTTTAATATGAGGGTGGGTATAGTATGGGTGGTGGATGCAGGGGATATTTTTTATTGGTGGGATGAGGGTATTGGGTTGGGAGTTCAGTTGAAACAAAAGTATGGGATTTCAAAGGAGTTTGTATGCAGGTTGGTGGCGCGGAGGCCAAGGCCGCGCTTGGCAAAGCCTCTCCATAGCTCGCAGGAGTGGGAGCCTCGGGTCAGGAGCTGCTCGGCTTGGAGGAGGGCGTTGCGGGCTTGGATGAAGGTTGGGCGGCAGGGCTGCAGCTTCATGGCGTCAATGACGAGCTGCAGCATCAGGGTGTTGCCGGTGTTGGAAGTTGGTTGGAACCAGTTGTCGGTGAAGCCTAGCTTGTCTCTTAGGTTCCAATAGATCTCGTACAGGATGACTGCCCAGATCTGGCCCATCTCGTGAACTTCTTGGTAGCTCTCCAAGGAGAGGTTGGAGAAGAGATCAGGGTTGACGGTGAGGTTGGTGGAGTAGAGATACGTCCGGATGGTTGGGCGGTTGCTGGAGTAGGCGCCGATGCCAAAGTTGGAGTGGCGGGTGTGATGGAAGCCGGTGGCGAGGAGCACGGCAATAAAGTCGCCCCACCCCTCGCCAAGTCCGCCTGGCTCGCCCCCATTGAGACAGTCCGAGTTGGCAGGGCCACCGGTGAGCCGGTTGGATAGGCCATGGCAGTACTCGTGGATGATGATGCTTTGATCAAAGGAAGAGTCGCGGTGGGGATTGGTGTTGTCAAAGAGATGCATGTGCATGCGGGGGAGGCAGCCCGTCGGGCGGAGTGGTGAAGAAGGCGTTGTTGAAGTTCTCCTCGTCCTGAGCATAGACGAGCACGGCGTCGTTGCCCAGGCCTCCCCTGCCAAAGTTGTTTGTTTGGAAGTTGCCGGCATTCTCGTTGAAGCCGTAGTGGTAGAACAGGTCGTGGAGCTTGTTGATCCAATAGAAGAGGTTTGTTACAGCAGCGCTGGAGGAGTTGCTGGGATGGGTGTTGGGATCAAAGCTGTAGTCGAAGTTGCCGTTGTACTCGATGATGTACTTCTTGTTATGCATGACGACAGCGTTGTTGCCCAGGGTTCCGGAAGAGAAGAAGGATCCCGTGTTGTGCCAGCCCAGGGGGGAGGTGGTGGGGTCATGGGGATCGGTGACCAGGACTCGTGCAGGGTGGCTGGTGTCGCTGGCGTAGCTGATGGCAGCGCGATATTGCATGTGGGATCTCCAGTCGGCAAGAGCTAGCATCTGGCTCTGGTTGGTGGAGATGTGGCCGTGGTAGTAGTTGTCGTGAAGCTCGACTTGAAGGTCCCATACCGGCACAAGGCCTCTGGCTGCGGTTTGGATCCACCCCAGCTGAGCACGTGCCTGGCTATTGAGGCTTTGGGATATGTTTTTCAGCATGAGATCCCTTGCAGCAAAGTCCATTGTCTCCTCCTCAATGGGATCCGTCTGTTCTATCCCCACCATGGATAGGAAATCCCACATGGCTTGGGGCGCGGGGGAAACATGGTCTGGAAATCCAGTCTTCACTCCACTACAGCGATAGAAGCTATCGCCATACGAAACAATCACCCCATCCTTGACGTTGATGTTCATGTCCCCATTAAACACCTCCTTGCCATCCACCTTCTGGCGCAGATACACGTGTGAAACCCCAGTTGAGCTGCTCGTGTAGAAATCCTTGATCGCGTAGTCGCGTGGCTTGAACCCCATCTGGGCCTCAACAAAGCCACGCACCACCGGGATGAGCCCTCTGCCTGCCCCCTTGGACTTTGCCCCCACCACGCCTGGTGTAGTCACGTACCTGTGGTATCCCACCTCGGGAAAGAAAGGTCTATACCCCAAAGCACCACTCACAACAAGCAACAGTTTCATACCAAATCCCACTCCGCCATTGCCCTTTTATCCCTTAACAACCACCATGTTTCCGACGGGAATATCCACTCCGCCGCGTACTGTACACGGCCAAACTGCACATTAAATCCCTCACCAATCTTTAATTCCTTCCAAACACAATTGCCGAAATATTACAACAAATATTTCTTATAATATTTATTCTAATATTTCCGCAACACCACAAACATAAATCAATTTAAACTATGCGCTAAAAACTTGTACCATTTTATCAACGGATAAAAAGTCTTATCCCACCTAAATCACATTAAAATCCAATAACTCTTCACACTAACTCAAGCAAGGTTCCTTTCCCAAAATACTAACAACCCCTCTCTATAAAAACATTCATCCCCAGAAACAACTAGCCAAGTTCAAGGCTTCTGGAGATATACTTTCCATCTCGTTTTAACAATAAACCCCCATCATTTAACTTTTAAGATCCGATCTACCACCTCAAACACATTCCATAACTAAGCCCACCCTCACTTAACTAAACAACACCAAGGTCCACTTACCTGTTCCGAATACACCCCGCTATTTTAAATAAAAATCTGATGTGGTGACCAAGCACCCCGTTTCTAGCATAACATCACTTAACAATCACCCAAAATTTTCCAAAATTACAAAAGATCTACCCAAAAGGTTAATTCTTATGGAGCCCATCGTCTACCCTTCGCAGTGGATATAGGTCTCCCCCTCACTAGCTGGGAAGAGAGTACAGTATAGTTCAGCGTTTGGATCAAGGAGATACCAGTCCAATAGGAAAGGCCAGGGGATAGCTTTATCAAAAAGCCAGTCATAACGAAGCCACCCGGGAGCAGCATGATCCAGGGATACTGTCCATATTCAGCATTGGCAGCAGAATACACACCATCGTTAAGTATGCCATGGGGAAGCTACAAAAACACCCCAGCGTACCATAAGATGCCATGGCCAATGGTGACTTTTTATTTCATCCAACACGTACATGATCTGACGCAACAGCACCCATGTCGACACTATAGTAAAGTGACGACCCAGTTTTACATAATGTCGTCTTCTGGATGTCGACACTTTTTTAATTAACATACACTTTACCCTAAACATTTACTAATATATTTTTTAAATATAATTTTTTACTGAAATGACCTCAGAGAGTCCAAAATTATAATAAAAATTACCATGACAGATAAGAATAAGGAGATATAAGCAAGTATTTTTCCAATTCACTATGTGAAAAACACTCTCTATTATGAAATTATTTTTTATTCCCATAAAAATTAAAATTCCAATGAGACAAAAATAAAGATACTTAATATATAATAACAACTACAAAATATAAGAAATTTTCATTCTTGATTTATTATACTTTATATAAGCCCAACTGAAAATATCTCATACCTTGAAGATAAATTAACAAAATATCAGATATTTCTTACAAACCCACATTGAAACTGTATCTGAAACTTACCATTTATACCTAAAAGATTAGTACTACCCAAAAAAATAAATTTATATAAAAATTCAAGAGTAAAAAGGATCCAGGCAAAGCAAGGTTTACTGGGCCAATTAAACCCACCAGCTAGAGCAGTTGCAACACCTTCAAGGCATTTTTGGATCTCCCCCACCCTATATCTTTTCTTCATCACCTTCTGGACCTCCTCCTGATAGTCCTTCCTCTTCTTGGGGGCCACCCAGTTGGCCAGGTCACAAACCTTTGAGACATTCCAGGCCTGCTCCCCCTGCAGCTTGAGGAAGAACTTGTTGAACTTGGGGTTAACCCAAACTTTGCCTTCAGGTGTCTATGCCACACCTCCAGGTGGGAGGTAATCTTCATCTCCCCCTTGAGACAGGTGCTCTACCAGCTCCATGGTGCAGTGGCCCTGCTCTTCCCTCTCTGGGCAGTCACCTTCTTTCCTACCCAATGGCGCTCAAAGTGATCAAGGTAGCCCTTTATAAATTGTGGAGTGCTTCTTAACATGAGCATCCTCCAGGAGAGCCTCAAAGCCAAGCCCAGTATGCTCTTCTGCACAGAAGCCAAGGCAGCAAACTGCGCCAAGGCAAAGCAGCACTTCCCTTTACCATTGTTGAGATACTTCTTGAAGAGGCCCGTCTGGCTCTTGAGATGCTTGATGAGGGCCAGCCTAAATGGAAGAAGCAGCCCTGTACTTCTCCATTAAAGGTGAACTCAAAGGCTCTGATTAAGCAAGCTCAAAGTTCATTGTAATAACCTTTGACCCAAGTGAGCAACCATAATCTAGCTGCTCAGCGGCTAGGGCAGACTCACCCTTCTTGGAGGAGGAAGGGTTTGCTCTGGTGAGGTGGGTGAGAGGGGGAAAGCTTGTTGATGAGAGGGGAGCTCAAAGCATCCCAGACAATTTGAAGGCTCTGGTGTAGAATTCAGTCTTAGCACCAGGTAGGAGGAAGAACATAAGGGGGATGACCTGGGTGTCAAATTGGCCATGTGGTACCCAAAGCTGCTTAAAGAGGGAGGGTGTCAGAAAACCCACCCTGCTGGGAATGGTTTCTCAACATGGTGGAGCAAGGCAGAAGGGTTTAACCCAGTGATCATTGAACCTATAGGTATAGAAACCATACCCAGTTGTAAGAACTCTCCTAAGATTTTTTATCTTCCAATTAAGGGATTGAAACACCCAAGGAAGGAGTATGCTCCCAAGTAGGTGAGCAAGGAAACCAAAGCAAATGGACAGAACTGTCATGGCCTGCCATGACATGGTAGCTTTAAAAAGTCACGTTTCAAAAGCTTGGATCAATACAGCTACTTCTTGCCGTCAGAAAGCTACCTTAATGATCTCCCTAGGTACCCTAGATCAAAAGCTATGGCAATTTAAAGAGCCGAGTTCAAAACCCCTGCCAACATGTCCCGAACCGGCCACAAGATTGGATTTCAAATCAAGACAAGCAACAATTAGCAAGCAGGAAAATCCAACCATATCTCAGCTTCCAGTGATCAGTTTTGGACATTCTTACATGCAAATGAAACAATTAGCAAGCAGGAAAATCCAACCATATCTCAGCTTCCAGTGATCAGTTTTGGACATTCTTACATGCAAATGAAAGCCCCAGATGAGGAAAATCCATCCAAAGTATTTTTGGACGACCAACTAGGGCAAAGCGTGAAGTTCAAATCTGGCCAAAAGGTTATGGTTAAAATTAGTCAGCAGATATTTCAAACTTTTAGCATGACCCCCCAGATAGAGAGACAAGGACCTTTGGGAATAATCCGGAAGGCTCTCAAAGACCAATGTCAATGGTATAAAAATAACCTAGTTCCCCCATCTTGATCATTCTTGGTCTGAGTAATAAATAAAGGACTGCTCTTAGACTATAGTTTAAATGGATCAGAGTTGGGAGCCCTTGGGCCCTGACAGGAACAGACTAGTTTGTGCAGGTTTGGTTGACCCAGATTGAGTTTATTGCTTGATGGGAGGATGAGTGGAGAAAAAAGAGGCTGTGTACCATCTCCCTGGTACCACCGGCACCCACTTCTCATTATTGAAATACTCAGTGCTGTTTCCTGTCCAGGGTGTGTCTCTATCTGAACAGACAATTGTACTAAGGTACAAAGAAAAATTAGAGTCACCCATTTAAGCCAGATTCCCCAAAATGGGGAGAATTAGGTGGCTTCATGAGAGAGTTTCTAAAAGTCTTACAAGCATTAAAAGTATTTAAAGTTGGGATAATCCTCTTTATTGGTTGAGCAAGTGGTATAATAAGAATTTGAAATCTTATGCAGTCATTTGGTTAGATAATTGAGGATAGGGGTCAATATGCTGTGTAACAGAAAAAAGGGGACAGTTTCAAGATTACTGGTGGGCATTAAACCATTCCCTCCAGATATGACAAGATCAGCAGTCTCAATCTTACTCAACCATCATCAGGAACATCTTTATCTCTTCAAACCTTGAAAATCAGCTGCTTGGTAGTTACAAACTGGCCTGTGCGCTGAAAAATAAGCTGAATGGTTTACCAAGCCTGAACAACAGTACTGGCGTTTTCAACGTCACCCTCCAATTCTTTGACGTCTGATTGGCTGCAGCAATATAGCCAACTAGGTTTTTGCTCAAATTCCAAACTCCAGGACGGGTCCTCTACAGGATGCAAAAGTGACTGCTAGGACCTGGGTTTGACTTTTGTGCTTGAAATATAAGGTAAATCATTATTGTTTGAATTCATACCAATAACTTCAATTTTCTCTTTAGATTTAAAGAAAACTGTTTAAACCACTATCACTGGTGCCAAATGACAATAATTCAGGCTCACTAATAGCACAACTCTCTTTACATGAATGGATGATGGGATTGTAATAATTGATGATCCTGACAGAGGGGCAGGTTGTAAAAGTGCCATCACACAGCCAGGTGGTAGCAGGGTTGAGTGGCTCCAGGTTTTGGGTTGTGGCATAGGCTATAATCCTATCCTCCATTTCCTGCACATTGTCATGGAGCAGGAACATCTCACCATCCTCAGTTCTTTTGGGGGCATCTGTGAGGACCAGGTATTTAATGATAGTGGCGCTCTTGGCCAGGGGATTGGAGGTTTGACGCCTATCACTCACAAACTTCACCAACTGGCTGTGGGTTGGCACCCTCTTTAAGTTGATAGGGAAGAGGTACTTGCAGGCAAGCATAGCCATCTGGGTTGGGAAAAGGTTCTTTGAGGTGGGCATGACCTGTACCAGATACCATTTGAGAGGGTGGGAGATGGTGGTGTTGGGCATCACACTAGTGTGCTTGCCCTTGATAGTTTGGACCCAGCCCCAGCTAGTGTTGAGCCAAACTGGGCACAAGCAGTCCTCACAGGTGTAATGCCAGCTCTTGGAGCCCCAATTGGCATTGTTTCATGAAAATATGTACCAATTGGCCACCATGGTTGGCCCACCCTTCACACTCATAATGGGGAAGTACTTGGGCAAGGTGGAAGGAACCTTGAATCTGCCATCAACATTGCAGATGTTATGTGCCAACAGAGGGTCCCAGGGGCCAGCAGGAGCATGGCAAAAGCCAGGAAAGTAGTTTAGATGGGGCTTAGAGTCACTCACTGATGAGCTGGAAGGAGGTGAGTTTGGTGGGGGGAAGCAGAAGGAGGCTTTTCAGGATGTTACTCATATGTGGGAGACCTATCCTTGGGAGGGGACTTTTTGGCCTGGTGCCGCTTCTTTTTGGGTTCCTCATCTGAAGCTGAGACGTAATAACTGTGATCTGTAAGGGAGCCATCAGATTTCTCTCCCCCAGTGGAGTGATCTGGGCTCTGCTTGGGGTAGGGCTTGGGGGAAGGCTTTGGAGAGGGCTTAGGGGTAGCCTTTTTTGAGAATGAAGGCTTCTGCTTGGGGGTCTTGGGAGCCTTGGTGGGACGCTTGGTGCCTTTGGGCTGTTTGGAGGTATCCTTGTCCTAAAATAATAAGTAAGAAGCTCTGAAGTAAAGCTTTGTATTTAAAAAAACAAAATAACTATAAAAATTATCATATTTAAACTTTATACTTATAATACTTTTAGTGAATTTAAGTATAAAAAATATTGTAAAAGTTTTTAATTACTAGAATTTTAACTAACAAGTTAAAAGTTAAGATAAATATGCAAAAGTATTGTATTTAAATATATATTTTATCTTAAAAATTTAAAAAAAATGAAAGAAAAAAGTAAAAAATACAACATATCAAAAAATCAGATGTTTCTATTATGTAAAACATAAAGTTTTATATGTGGGAAATGAAAAGCGTCAACATTATGAGTGACAATTAGTAAAAAAAGCTGAATTCTCACTGACAATTAGGAAAATTGTAGACATTATTATTGACAACATTGACACTGTTGACATTTTTTTGAAAATTTACTATGAAAAAAACATAGTACACTTAATTAAATTTAAGTGGACTATCAAATGTTAATTGTTTTCTGTGCTTTTTTGTTCACATAATAAAATTAAAAAACATATGAAAATATGCTAAAAAATTATCAATGTTCTTTATTTTTTAATTAAAAATGATGTTTTGGAGGTGGGAATATGATATTTTACTATTGCGTATATAAGAAGGTGTTAAGATGTTGTTGGTAGATATCAAAAAGGTAACATTCAACTTTGCAACTTACAACATCCTGAATAGGAGGTGGCATAGTAATTTAGGCTTAATTGCGCCACTCTAATTTTCTTAAACCCACCCCAGCAGATGATCACAAGTAAATAGACAAGATTTTTGATCATTGACATTATTTTTTTTAATATATTCTATAGTGAATTACATAGTAACTCATGCTTAAATTATTGAATTACTGTTAGCCACCAATCCATTCAATATATTAAAGATGGAATAAGTGCCACAGATAAATTTATAAGATGAACATTTCAACAATTAGCTATATGCACAATACTTTTTCAATATATTAATTTAATAAAAAATATTTTTAAATGTGCAATTAATTTTTTTATTTAGATGTTTCAGTTTTAGTATTAAAAATAAGTTTTGATTAAAAAGTATTGACATTGACACTTTTACGTCTTGAAAACAAACAAACAAATAAATAAATAAAATAATTTTTATTGGTAAACCTATAAGGAAAATTGGGTTAAATCAAGATTTTTATTAAGCTTAATATCAAATTGTATCAAAATGGCCACAATTTTGTTGTGTTTTCTGGGTTCACCCCCCTGAACGCTTTAAAAAATGGGAACTAAGCTATAGCAACTAGCAAAAAAACATGGGCAATTTCAAGTTTCAAGTCAACTGTGACCTTGTTGACATAGGTGCTGTTGCCCAGTGCTCAGTTTTGAGCTTCACTGGGCAGGAGAGGTCCTCACAGGTATAACAGCACCCCTTGAAGCCTGGGTTGGCATTATTACAAGAGAAAATGTCACCATTGGCCACCATGGCCGGCCCACCCTTAACACTCATTATGAGGAAATACTTGGGCAAGGAAGAAGGGGCCTTGAACTTCCTTTTAACATTGCAAATGTTGTGGGCCAACAGAGGATCCCAGGGGCCAGCATGTCACAGCCCATACCAGAGTCCAGCTGGACTCCTCCAGGGGAGGCAAGCCAGGCCTGAAAGGTCATGTACACAATTAGTGCAATCCTGACAATGTAATTCACAGCAGTAGCCAGAGGACGCCAACTTCCAGTATGGGGCATAACCTGATCAACCAGCCCCAATACTATAATGTAGACAAACCCCAACTTACTGAAGTCTTGGGAAAGAAGCATGTAGGGTAAGGGGGGAGTGAAGGGGATCTCCTTCATGATAGTTGGAATTGGGCCTCTAGGGTGGCCAGGAGGAAGATCCAGGTGGTGAGAGTAGAAGAACTCCAATACAATGATGCAAGGTAGCTTAATCAAATGAACAGGAGCAGAACCTGGAGGGAAAGGATAGGTGAGGGTGTATTGTGTAGTAGATTCACAAAGAGATGCAAGCAGAATGATTATATTGGTGCAAAAATAGTTAATCCCTGCAAGAAAAAAATGGGTCCTGGGCATAGAGCTGTTTTACTTTAAGATGTCAACAGTGAGGAAGGCTTCTCCTCCTCACTACTTACACTAACTGAGGAATATTTAGCTTTTTGTGCCACCAGAGGCCTGGTGGCATCTTTTTCAGTGATACTTGTGTAATGGCTTGGAAATTGTGCACTGGAACCTGGGGGGAAGGGAATAGGCTGGTACATCATGGTCATGGGTTTGGCTGCAGCATGTCAAGGTGCCACAGCTATTATTAGAACCAGCAATTAATTGAGCGCCCAATTGCAAAATCAAACCATTGCTTTCCCAATTTAACATTCCCTGATAGCAAATAGACCCAATTTTGTGTTTAATTTCAATGCCGGGGTTTTGCAGCACGTGGGCCTTATAAACCCCTGACCATTTGCGGTCAGAAAGGGGGGTTTTCTTCCAGGAAGGCAGTTGGCAATGCTTTTCACACTGTTGGTTGTTTTATCTCCAGGAAGGCTAGCTGATTGTCTAGGGCATTCTGGGCCCTGAGACAGCAGAAGCATGGCAGAAGCCAGGTAAGTAGTCAGGGCCGACTTGGAATCATCCCCAGATGGGCTGGCACCCGGAGAGCTTGGTGGGGGAGAATAAGGGGGCTTGCTGTGGTGCTCCTTATGTGCAGGAGACTTATCCTTGATAAAGGACTTTTTGGTGGAGCCCTGTTTCTTGGAGGGCTCCTCATCTGATGCCAAGTTATAAAACTGTGGTCAGTAAGCAACTCATCAGATTCCTCTTCCCAGTAGAGTGAGCTGGGCTCTGCTCAGGGGAGGGCTTGATGGAAGGCTTTGGGCAAGCCTTCTTGATGGTTGCTGGCTTTTTCTTGGTGGCTTTAGTGGGCTTGGAGGGACACTTGATGCCCCTTGCCTGATTGGAAGTAACTTTTCCCAAAAGTTATAAGCAACAAGTTTTAAACAAAGCAATATTTTTATAAAAACCAGAACAAAAGAACTATAAGGCATAATAAATAAAAAAAATTAACCCTTATATGACTTTCAGTAAGATTTAAAATATAAAAATTATTGTAAAAAGTTTTATTTTATTAGATTTTTAAATAACAAGCTAAAAGGTAAAAATTTATGAAAAATTTTAACTTTAGATATAACTTTTATCTTAAAAAGTAAGAAATATGAAAAAGAAAAGTTTAATAAACAACAAACTAAAATTCCAGATGTTTTCAACATGTAAATCATAAAGTTTTATGTGAGAAATGAAAAGTGTTGACATTATGAAAGAAAATTAGCAAAAAATGCAGGATTCACACTGTTGACTAGGAAATTGTAGGCATTATTATTGACAACATTAACACTGTTGACATTTTCTTGAAAATTTACTATGTTTTTACATATTAAGCTTAATTAAATTTAAGCAAACCAGTAAATATTACCTGTGTTTGTTTATTTTTGTTCATACAATAAAATAAAAAGTAAAGCATATAAAAGTAAGTAAACAAATAACCAGCCCTTTATCTATCATGTGAATATCATACTTGGGGGTTAAATATGGTAATTTACCCAGGTGTATAATGAAAGTTGTTAAGAAAGTTGTCCTGAGCAGTGAAAAAGGTAAAACAGCAGCTTCACCACCACCAACATCCCCAATAGGCGGGGGCAGATCCATTTAGGCTTAATATCACCACTTCTACTTGCTTAAATCCACCCCAGTGGTTGATCACAAGCAAATAGCTAATACTCCTGATGGTTGGCATTAGGGCCAATAATAAGTTCTATAGTGGATTGCATAGTAGAATGGGTGTAAATTATGGGATGGCTATTAGCCACTAATCTGACCCATGATATTAAAGCCAGATTAAGCAAACAGATAGATTTATAAGATGAGAATTTCAATGGACTACTATTTGGGTTATAGCTAATGATATATATTAACTTACTAAAAAATATTTTCAAGTGGGCTTATAATATTTATCCAGTAGATGCTTCAGTCCTGCTATTAAACATAGGTTAGGCTTAAAACAGGTTGGCATTGACACTTTTACGGTGCAGAAACGGCTTGATGGAAGAAGTTTATTGGTGGAAGTGAAGGGAAATTGGGTTAGATCAAAGTTTTTATTGAGCTTAATATCCAACCATGAAAAATGGCCATGGTTTTGGAATTTTTTCTGGGTCTGCACCCCAGAGCAGTTTAAAATATAGGAATTAAGCTAGTGTGGCTAGCAAAAGATTGGTAGGATTGAAATTTTGAGTCAACAGTGACCACTGTTGTTGTATTAAATGAGTTGGGAAGCTTGATCTGCCCATCCAGAGATGGAATATTATGGAATTGTCAAAACTGTGGGGTTGACCCTTGGCAAAGTTCTGCATGAGAGACCATGTACCACTCAACTTGACTATCCTGGTACCTGAATGTGAAAGTTGAATTGAACTACCACACAAGGAAACAGGAACTGATGCTGATCTCAACCCAGCATCTACTTGATGCAGAAGTTCACTTATCAGTAGGATCAAGCCACCTGGAAAATCCAGATGATTGTTGCTGGAAACCTTGTCCCTCCTAAGCAATTCATCACAGCAACCCCTGGTATCTCAATAAAGATAATTATCTGGGAGTTAAATAGGTTTTCTTTTGTAACTCTGCTACTACAGCACAGTTGTAATAATTTGGTTATATGATCTGTCAGATTGACAACAGCGCCCATGTTGACACTTTGTTGACATGGTCATGTTGACTTGAAACTTAAAATCCCCTATGTTTTTTGGTAGTTGTAACAGCTTAATTCCCATTTTTTAAAGCGTTCAGGGGTGCAAATCCAGAAAACATGACAAAATTGTGGCCATTTTGATACAACTTAATATCAAGCTTAATAAAAATATTGATTCAACCCAATTTTCCCTTTATGTTTACTAATAAAAATTATTTTATTTATTTATTTGTTTGTTTTCAAGACGTAAAAGTGTCAATGTCAACACTTTTTAAGCCAAACTTATTTTTAATACTAAACTGAAACATCTAAAATAAAAAACTAAAGTACACTTAAAAAATTATTCTTTTATTAAATTAATATATTGAAAAAGGTATTGTGTATATAGCTGATTGTTGAAATGTTCATCTTATAAATTCATCTGTGGCACTTATTCTGTCTTTAATATATTGAATGGATTGGTGGCTAACAGTGATCCAATAACTTAAGTGTGAGTGTCAGGGATCCAGTCTTGGGTGGCTGGCCCGTCAGTTTCAGGGGTCACTTGGGCCAGGGTTTTTGCGGGTAAAGCCCATCATAAGAGAGGATCTAACTTAAAGATATAGGAGAGAGACTTCCCCACCCAGGACCACGGACCAGTGGCTGGGATTATAGTGTCAATCACTCCTGTGAGGGTGATGTACACAATCCCAAACAGCTTTCCAGTGTAATTGGTTGGGAGGTTGGGTGAGGAAGCGGACATTGGCTTTGGGGTCACAGGCAGTTCCATGCAGAGTTTGTAGGAGGGCAGGTAGTTGAATTTGCCTCTAAACAACTTGGGTGTTGAGAATATCCAGGGGCCTTTACAGTTGTATCTAATTGTGGATTGTATGCAGGCCAAGGGATCTAGGTTGAGGATCTTTTCTGGGATATAATCCTTATATTCAGGTTTCAGAGAGTACTTTGTGAAGTGAATGGGACCAAAGGGAACACCCAGAGGACAGGAATCTGCATAAAGAGGGGCAGGAGAGCTGGAGGGTCTTGTACTGATTTGATAGATGGCAAAGACAAAACAAGGCAGTAGCTGTGAAAGCCAAAATAACATCACCTTTATTCAAAAATGGCAATAGTTTTGGATTGTGGGGTCCTTTGGTCTATATAGTACCCTGCTTCCAAAATTAATATTTACCATGGGGGGTTCATCAGGGCATTGGGAAAGGTGGGCCTGAGGGATCTGGGTGCTTGGGTTCAAATGCAGCAAAATGACACCCAGGCCGGGAGTTCTTTCATTGATCAGAGGTCTCAAATTGGCTACTTGATTATCTTACTCTAGGGTTGTGGTCATGGGGTCAGGCCACAGGCCCGTGCCTTCTTCTGGGGAGGGCTCTTGATTGGCCACTGGTGTAGACTTCATGTTCATGAAGCTAATGGTAGGAATTTTTTCACTTCCATTAAGCACCTTGATTGCTCCTCCATTTGGGGCAATGATTCCTTTGGTTTGGCTTGCTTAACCATTTGGGCCATCATTCTTGGCCTCAGCTTGCAAGGGTTTGACCCCAGGAAAACGCGGGCAGGCAGCTCCTTGGTCCCCAGGACTGGAAGCCTGCAGGGATCTAAGTTCAGGGTTCAAATCCTGTTCTTTATGTCAGGAAGCCAGGCATAGGTAGAGGCATTGGTTGGCTTGGGTCAGAATACAGCCAGGCCAGAGGGTAATGCCCACCATAGGATGGGGGCTAACTTGATAATATAGGAAACAGATTGCCCAAGCAAAGACCAGGGCCTTGAATTGGGCACCATAGTGTCTATCATTTCTGTCAAAGTAATGTAGAGTACTCCAAACAGTTGGGTGGACGTAGTCTTGGCCACAATGGGGGTCTCCATTGGGCGGTCAGGTAGCGGGGTTAAGGGCGGAGTCATGGGAACAAAGTAGGCAGGCAGATAATTGTACTTATCTTTAGACAATAAGTGTGGCACCTCAATCCTCTTTCCTTCACGTCCTATGTATTCAGTTTCTCTAGTCCTTGCCAAGGGATCAGCAATGAGGATAATCTCCAAGTCATACTCCACATAAGCAGAGTTGGGCGGGTATTTGGTAAAATGCACAGGTCTAAAGGGAGCTCCTTGGGGACAGTATAGTGCCTGGGAAGAGTCAGCAGGTTGGTTGCCAGAGGGGGCAGTTTTCTGATGGTCCACTTGGCCGGAGTTAAGATGGAATATCACTAAGACTAGATAAGGTAAGATTTGTTTGAACCAAAGGTTCATAAAACTTTATTATAGAAAATGACAATATGGTCATCACCATACCGCCGGGGCTTTTATACCATGGGTTTTTGCTTCTTCAATTTTTGCAGGGTTCAGGTTTGCAGACAAGGCACTGGTGGGGCATGGATCTTGGCTTAGAGTCTTGAGGACAGCAGATTCAGGTTGTGCCCGCTCTGGTGAATAGAAGTGACAATGCTTTGTTCTGCCACCACTGTTCACTATGTCACCTTAGTAGTTCAATTGCACTACCCATTCTGGACAAAAGACTGGAAGTTGCTGGTGGTCATTGGCAGAGTTAACAGTAGGTTTTGTTTAAACCTCCTTAAGGCAAGCTACAACCTCTGCATAGGTCTGGATCTTTAGTGGCGCAAGGTTGGCATCAATCTGGTGACCATTCCGGGAATTGTCCTTGGGAGACTGGCAGGTCTCAGAGTAACTTGTCAACTTGGGCTTGCAATTTAACAAGTTGGCAGGTTCCTGTCCACTTTGTGTGACTTGAGTAGTCTTTGGAGGGTCAGGGTTTGATTCCAGGGTCTCCAATGTTGATTTTGAACCTCCAGTATTGACGCTTGGCAGGTTTCTGTTCCCCCTGTTTGGGTTCATCTATCTCTGGTGGTCCATGGCTTGACCCAACTAGCAGTTGGGCGGTTCACTGTCCACTCTGGTCAACATAAGGCTTTCCCTGAGACCCAGGTTTCAATTCCCAGGTTTTTGATACAAGTTTTGAAATGTCATTCATGACACTTTGGCCCAGGTTTCAAGGGTAAGAGAATTGTCAATCCTGATAGTGACTTACTATGTAATTTACTATAGAATTTATTATTATTAATAATAATGTTGGCAATCAAAAATGCTGTATATTTGCTTGTGATTATCTGTTGGAGTGGATTTAAGCAAATTAGAGTGGTGCAATTAAGCTTAAATTACTATGCCACCTCCTATTGAGGATGTTGTAATTTATGAAGTCAAATGTTACTCTTTTGATATCTACCAACAACATCTTAACATTTCTTATATAAACAATGATAAAATATCATATTCCCACCCCCAAAACATCATTTTTAATTAAAAAATAAAGAACATTGATAATTTTTTAGCATATTTTCATATGTTTTTTAATTTTATTATGTGAACAAAAAAGCACAGAAAACGGTTAACATTTGCTAGCCCACTTAAATTCAATTAAGCATACTATGTTTTTTCATAGTAAATTTTCAAGAAAATGTCAACAGTGTTAATGTTGTCAATAATAATATCTACAATTTTTCTAATCATCAGTGAGATTAAGCTTTTTTACTAATTGTCACTCATAATGTTGACGCTTTTCATTTCCCACATATAAAACTTTATGATTTACATATTAAAAACATCTGATTTTTTGATATGTTGTATTTTTTACTTTTTTTCTTTCATGTTTTTTAATTTTTAAGATAAAATATATATTTAAATACAATATTTTTGTATATTTATCTTAACTTTTACCTTGTTATTTAAATTTATAATAAAATAAAAACTTATACAATATTTTTTAAATTTTAAATGACAATCAAGGCCATATAAGGTTTAAGTTTATATAAAATGCTTTTTAAGTTGTTTTTTTTAAATAAAAAGCTTTACCTCAGAACTTGTTGCTTATTTTTTTAGGACAATAACACCTCAAAGCAGCCCAAAGGCTCCAAGCGTCTCTCTAAGCCCACCAAAGCCACCAAGAAAAAGCCTTCATCATCCAAAAAGACTACCCCTAAGCCCTCCCCAAAGCCTTCCTAAGAAGAGCCCTTTTCACTCCACTGGGGGAGAGTAAACTGATGGTTCACTTACTGACCATAGTTTTTATAACTCTGCATCTGATAAGGAGCCTACCAAGAAGCAGGGCTTCACCAAGAAGTCCCCTCACAAGGATAAGTCTCCCACTTATGAGGAGCATCAAGACAAGCCCCTTCTGCTTCCACCCACCAAACTCCCCTCCTTCTAGCTCATCAGGGGATGACTCAAAGCCCCGTCCTGACTACTTCCCTGGCTTTTTTCATGCCCCTGCTGGCCCCTGGGACCCTCTGTTGGCACATAACATCTGCAATGTTGATGGCAGATTCAAGGTTCCTTCCACCTTGCCCAAATACCTCCCAATAATGAGTGTGAAGGTGGGCTGGCCATGGTGGCCAATAGGTACATCTTTTCCTGTAACAATGCTAACCATGGCTTCAAAAGCTGGTATTACACCTGCAAGGACAGCTCCTGTCCAGTGTGGCTCAACACTGAGTGCTGGGACTTGGTCAAAACTATCAAGGGTGAGCACACTTGTGTGATGCCAAATACCACCATAGTCTGACTCCTCAAGTGGTATCTTGTCCAGGTCATGCCCACCTCAAAGGATCTTTCCCCTAACCAGCTTGCTGTTCTTGCCTGTAAGCACCTCTCCCCCAATTATCTGAAGATTGTGCCAACCCACAATCAGTTGGTGAAGTTTGTGAGTGATAGGCGTCAAACCTCTAATCCCCTGGCCAAGAGCGCCACTATCATTAAAAACCTAGTCCTCACAGATGCCCTCAAAAAACTGAGGATGGTGAGATGTTCCTGCTCCATGACAATGGGCAGGAAGTGGAGGATAGGATTATAGCCTACGCCACAACTCAAGACCTGGAGCTGCTCAATACTGCTACCACCTGTCTCTGCAACGGCACTTTTGCAACCTGCCCCTCTGTCAGGATCATCAATTATTACAATCCCATCATCCATTCATGTAAAGAGAGTTGTGCTATTAGTGAGCCTGAATTATTGTCATTTGGCACCAGTGATAGTGATTTAAACAGTTTTCTTTAAATCTAAAGAGAAAATTGAAGTTATTGGCGTGAATTCAAATAATAATGATTTACCTTATATTTCAAGCACAAAAGTCAAACCCGGGTCCTCTTAGTCACTTTTTCATCCTGTAGAAGACACGTCCTTGAGTTTGTAATTTGAGCAAAAACCTAGTTGGCTATGTTGCTGCAGCCAATCAGACGTCAAATAATCAACAGGTGACGTTGACAACACCTGTGCCTTTGTTCAGGCTCCGTAAACTATTCAGTTTATTTTTCAGCACACAAGCCAGTTTTTAACTACCAAGCAGCTGTTTTTCAATGTTTGAAGAGACTCAAACGTTCCTGAGATATTTAAGATTTAGACTGTTGATCTTATCACATTTGGAGAAAATATTTTAATATCCACTGGTAATCTTGAAACTCTCCCTTATTTTCTGTTACACAACAGATCAACTCCTATCCTTGATTTCCCCAACCAAATGACTATACAATATTTTGAATTCTTATTATACCACTTGCTCAATCAATAAAGAGTTTTATCCTAACTTTAAATTATTTTTATTGCTTGTAAGACTTTTAGAAACTCTCTCATGAAGCCGCCTAATCCCCCCATTTTGGGGAATCTGGCTTAAATGGGTGACTCTAATTTTTCTTTGTACCTTAGTACAATTGTCTGTTCAGATGAAGATACGCCCCAGACAAGAACCAGCACTGAGTATTGCAATAATGAGAAGTGGGTGCCAGTGGTATTAGGGAGATGGTACACAGCCTCTTTGTTCTCAACCAATCCTCCCACCAAGCAACAAACTCAATCTGCATCAACCAAACCAGTGAAGACCAGTCTGTGTTATCCATTTGCTTCTGTTTTCTTGCTCACTTACTTGGGAGCATATGCCTTCCTTGGGTGTTCCAATCCCTTACTTGGAAGATAACAAATCTTAGGAGAGTTCTTACACCTTGGCATGGTTTCCATACCTATAAGTTCAACCATAACTGGGTTAAACCCTTCTGCCTTGACCCACCATGTTGGGAAACTATTCCCAGAAGGGTGGGTTCCTGACACCCTCCCTCTTCAAGCAGCTTTGGGTACTGCATGGCCAATTTGACACCCAGGTCATCCCCCTTATGTTCTTCCTCCTACCCAGTGCTAAGACTGAAGTCTACACCAGAGCCTTCAAATTGTCTGGGATGCTTTGAGCTCCTCTCCTGTCAACAAGCTCCCCCCTCCCATCCATGCCACCAGAGCAAACTCTTCCTCTGCTGAGAAGGATGAGTCTGCCCTAGCTGCTGAGCAGCTAGCTTATGCGCACTCACTTGGGCCAAAGGTTATCATCATGGACTTTGAGCTTGCTTAGTTCAGAGCCTTTTAGGTCACCTTCAATGGAGAAGTACAGGGCTGATTATTCCACTTTAGGATGTCTCTCATCAAGCATCTTAAGAGCAAGAAGGGCCTCTTTGATAAGTAACTCAACTATGGTAAAGGAAAGTGCTGCTTTGCCTTGACTCAGTTTGCTGTCTTGGCTTTTGTGCAGCCAGAGCATACTGGGCTTGGCTTTGAGGCCCTCCTGGAGGATGCTTACAGTAGTTTTAAAGGCTATGGCAACAAGCAAAAATACTTCAGATTTAAACAAAATGATTTCAGATTTAAACAAAATCCAACTCTCAGGTAAAAATATACACTCTGTTAACAGGGTTTATTGGCATTAATGGGTGAAATGGGTCAACACAATAACAAAGGGCTCACATGCAAAGCAAAACCATTCAAAATAAAATCCAAAATACATTGATTCACAAACAAAATGGTGTGAGTTGACTTTTGGTGTACATATGTTTACTATGTGAATTGGTGACAAAATACACCCAAGCGTGGTGTGTCAAAACTCAATCCAAAAACAAAACACAATAGCAACTCACTATGTAAACAAAATCACTCAATCAGTTTGTACAATGGGTTGTAATCAAGAATGATACCAAGGTATCTAAAATAAGACACAAGATCTGAAAAAAAAATTTAAAAATATTGTGTTGGGTGCTTAATCTGGCGTAAAATATGAGAAAATGGGTGGAAATTATTTTGGATATTCTAAAATGGGTGTGGTAAAACCAAAAACAACTAAGAAATATAAAATCTATAATTGGGATATTGGGTGGGAAAAAATATTAATTGAATATCCATAAACAGATAAAAGCAAAAATATAAAGTAGGGAGTAACCTAATTAAGTTTTATTTAATTTTTTTATTAAATTCTTAAAATGGAAGAAACAAAACAGCAGAGTACCATTGCACCTGTTGTGCGCCGCAGTTGCCCCTGCAGGTAAAAGAATAGACTTAGTGCAACACAAGTGCCTACTCAGGAGGGAGGCAGGAGAGAAGAGTTTCATAGTGACGCTGCACTGACACAGCAGGTTCAAGGAGCACAAGCTGCTAGGGTGCAGATCATAAACCCTCAGGTCCCAAAGCTGACCCAGAAGCCCACTAAGATTATCACTACCAAGAAAGTTAGAGACAAGGAGGTAGAACTTACTTTGTATGTGTTTGACGTTGTGCACCGGCAAGAGTTGGTCCCGTCAGCCATGCTGAAGAAGATGAAGCCTATACTTGATACTAGCTACAAGCCCTATGTCAGTGATGGCAATCAGGAGGAGAACAAGGAGCCTGAGTTCTACCAAACTGATGAGGGGCAGTTAGTGCTAAAGAAAGTTGCTACGTTTTACACCAAGGTGCCCATGCCCTGTGTTGTGCCCAATGCCAACAAGTCAATCCCCACTGCTAAAAAGCCCGCCCAGAAGCGCATCCCTGACATCAAACGCATCATCCTGCTTAAGCTAATGCGGAAATCAGGTGATTACAAGGCGGCTGCGACCTTTGTTGGGGTGGTTTCCAAGTACGCCTCAAAGACCTTCAACAAGTTCATTGATACTGGCCAAGTCCTTGCCGCGGAGAAATCCTTGTGTGTTTCCACCATGCTCACCAAGGAGCACAAATGGGCAATCTTCCGGTGGATCACCTGGTACTGCCATCTTGAACTGGCAAATATACAGGCCATGGTCAAGTCTTCTTTTGGGATTGAGGCCTCAATTTCCTTTTACTACCATCTGGTGAAGGGGATGCGTTTTTTCTGGAAAAAGCTTGGGGTATCTCCCTACAACAGAAACAGCCCAGCCAATATCAAGACCCAGAAAAATTACGCTGAGGCATATACTGCCCTCAAAGCCAAGGGGACAGTGAAATTATATTATATTGACAAATCAGCATTTGCCTTGTTAATGCAAAATGAGTATGGCTATGTCCCCAAAGGCTCCAATGACAGGATGGCTTGGCATGCTGCAGTCTGCACCACAGCATACTCAATGGTGGCTCTCCTTGGTCCAAAGGGGGTTGAGCTTTATCAAATGATATTGGGTTCTCACAACAGCCGTACTGTAATACCCAAGTATTGAGGGTAAAACTTTATTAACATAAGATGGCAGGTTAGGCAGCTCAAAGCCGTTCAAGGCGTAGACAATTGGATAGAAGTTGACTGCCTGACAGAAGGCTTTGGCAAGGATGTTGCATTGTCTAAGGCTGACAACAAGGTACAGTAGCGTAGCTGCGGGGATCACATAAGTAGCCAAGGTGGGAGTTGGGCAAGATGACGCCAGGGGTGTCCACAGGTTCAAACCCATTGATTTGAGATGAGTTGGCTCATTGTACAATATCCCTTTTGGTCCCTGTGGTTCAGTACCAAACTGAGCATTGGTTAGCTGGTGGCCCCCTATCCCAAGGTAAGCTGTCAAGACAGCTGTGAAGATGATGTAGTTTATCTTCTGACTTGGGGAGGGGTAATGGGTTTAGTAAGATTACTTGCTTAGCCTGGGTAAAGGATTGATTAATGTTATAATATTGATGAGGATATTCACTCAATGATAGCACAAACTATCAGTGAGGGGTTTGTCTTTATTTATACTAGTGGACCTGCAAGGCATGATTATTGGAAGGCATAGCATTGGGGAGCCAAGAGTCTGAGTTGCATCTGATATTCCCTTTTCTGGATTGGCTTGGGTGGCTGGCAATTGAGAAGGTTTGGCTGGATCCAAGTTTGTATTGGCATAGTTCAAGTTTGGTCTTCTTCATGCATCCAAATTCATTTACTAAATTTGGCGCATGATTTCCATTGTTTGATAGCCCGTCAGTCCATTCTCCATTTGGTAGGCTCCCAAATTGGGCAGCAGTTCCTCCCAAGTTTGGCTTTGGGGAAATTGCCTTTCCTGATTTCCTGATCTGGCTATTTCCCAAAGGAGTGGATAGGGACTGGCCTGCTGGCATGGATGGGAAAAGGCTGGCAGGTTGCTGGCAGGTGGCAGGCTGGCCCATGGGTGCCTGGTTTGAGGATGGCTTGCAGGTGGGGCTGGCAAGAGTGGTGGGCGCCTATGTAGTGGCAGTGGGCATCTGCTTAATGGCGGCAAGCGCCTGCGTGTTGGCAGCAGGCAACAGCTTGGTGGTGGTGGGCTTCTGCGTGGAGGCGGCAGGGGCCTGTGTGGTGGCAGCAGGTGCCTGCGCGGTGGCAGTGGACATCTTCTTGGTGGCAGTGGGGTCCTGTGCAGTGGCGGTGGACATCTGCTTGGTGGCGGCAGATGTCTTCTTGGTGGCGGCGGGCAACAGCTTGGTTGTGACAGGCTTCTGCATGGTGGCGGCAGGGGCCTGCGCGGTGGCAGTAGACATCTGCTTGGTGGCAGCAGGTGCCTGCAAGTTGACGGCAGGCAACAGCTTGGTTGTGACAGGATTCTGTGTGTGGACGGCGGGGGCCTGCGCGGTGGAGGTGGACGTCTTCTTGGTGGCAGCGGGTGCCTGCATGCTGACAGCAGGTGACCTCTTGGCTGTGGCAGTCTTCCACATGGTGGGAGTGTGTATTTGCTTTATGGCGGCAGATGTCTGCACGTTGATGGCGGACATCTGCATGCTGACGGCAGACGTCTGCTTGGTGGCAGTGGGTGCCTTCACGTTGGCAGCAGGTGACAGTTTATTGATTACACAACTGTAAGTGTCAGGAATATTCCTGACACGTACCTTCTTGTCATTCCTCCAATTGGTCCAGGAGCACCTGAGGCGTACAAGCCGGGGCTTCACCAATGTGATTGTGTTGGACAACGTTAATCTCCACAAGGTGGCTGACATTCTTGAGGAATTCCCAATGATTGACATAAGCATTGCAGTGGGCCCCCAGCAATTGGCCATGGCAAATTTGCACCTTCTCTTCCTCCCTGCCTGTTTTCCCTTCCTAAATCCCATTGAGGAAGTCTTTGGGTGGCTCAAGTGAGTTGTCAAGCAAGGAACCCCAACTGGGACCAAGGACCTGTTTGATTTGCTGCAGGCCGGGATCCATACCCTCCCAGCTGAGACTGTGACCAAATTCTATGGCCACGCTGATTTGTTCATCCCTGTGTGCCTAGCTAAACAGCCAATCAATTAAAAGCTTAGTGTGTCCAATTTTTTTATATTCTCTTATTTACTATTCAATATTTATTAATTATTATTTTATATTTAGATGTTTCCAAGCCCGCAATCACATTCAGAAGATCCATCAATAGATGTAAGTAATTTATTTATTTTTTTATATAATATTTTATTATGCCATCTGAGGTAATCCCAAACACTTGATACTGGATTACGCAAATAGATTTAAATCACTTTGGTCAAATAAATATAAAAATAGTTTTAAAAAATTAAACGTAAAATGTAAAGGTTGGAATTTATTTTATTAACATATTATTTTATACTTATATGAAACCCATTTCCACAATATATTTTACAAATCTTGTTTGCTAAAATATTATTTGAAAATTATTTATAATATAAAAATATAGTAGAGTAAAAATATATTTATTGATATAGAGATAAAATTAAGTGTGCCTATAATGGGTTTGGCGGTCTGTACCCACCCCGCAATGGAGGTGGCGCACAACCTCAACCGCCACACTGTGGACGGTGGATACACCCTTATTAAAGTATTTGCGCCTGCTGGTAAAAGGAAGGATGATGAGGTGGGGATGGAGGAGCAGCTTTTCTGGCGGAGCTGCAAACCTAAAGATGCCAGCCAGGACCAGGGCGTTATGGATGACATGCTCCACCAAGTCATACCCAGGGGGGACCTTCTTCCTGTCCAGTGAGAGCCTGGCCTTGTCAACCCCAAGAAGGACCCTGCCTAGGTCCTCTACACTGGCGCTCATCCCAAAGAGGAAAAGATACCCAAGGTAAACAACAAGGTGAAGCTTTTGTCCAGCAAAGGCTTCTGTAAACTTGCACAATTTGTTGTATACAGCCCTAATCTTCTTCTTGTGCTTGGTTTTGGCAAAGGTCAGCTCCATAGTTGCAGGGACCCTGTCTTGTTGGCCTAGGCCATCCTGAAGTCTGCCAGAAGGATTTTTTCTTCTTTACAGCTGTTGCGTCTGCAACAACCAATTTTGACACCACACGCCCAAAGTTCTCCAACAGGTAAGAGATGGTATGCTCCACCGGGAAGCAGAAGCAAGCAGCTGCATGAGCCCGGCCCATCTCTGGTATATTCTTGAATGGGAGCGTTGCCAGGACGTCCCAAACAAGCTCAATAGAGTTTACACAGTAAACTCCACTGAGATTAACTGGGTCCAGGTAAACCAGTTGGGCATCCTTGTAGGCAGTAACTGCCCACTTGGATGCCCCCTCACCATGCAAAAGCACAGTCAATGCCTCCCTGGACATCAGGAATGTACCATGGATCCTGTCTTTGAGCTCCTGCAAAACAGGGGAGACAGAAAAACTGTTTGGCCACATGAGTGGCATAGTTGGAGTAGAAGGTGGGGGGGACAAAAGGAACCAGGACCTGGCAGAGTTCACCATCAACATCTTCTAAAAAAATGGTAAGTATTTAAGAATATTTTTTAATTATAATTTTTATGTTACCTTCTTAGGTTTCTTCCTTGCTGGCGGCTTCAGTCAGCTTTGCCATTCTTGGCACAAGCAATTGCGCCGGCAATTTGGTATCCTCTGCCCTGGCACGCTTGGCAGGTTTGAGGTGGGCATACATCTCTGGGTCATCAACCCAGACAGATGGCGCAGAAAGATTGTATGCCTTGAACTGGAGGCCCTCAACCACAGTTTTTTGAATATTTAGTAAGTGCTCAATTGTCTTCTCTGGGGTGTCTGACATTTTTGACATTAGTGCATTTGCAGAAACCTTGCCTATTTTGTCTCCTTCAAGGACGGCGGACTTCACTTTGGCTTTGACCTTGCGGTCAATGTCCTTTATTTTGGCAATATCCAAGTTGAGGTCCTTCAAAAGCTTTTCCAATTCTCTCATTGATTTTTTACTAACCTTTCCATATGTTTTTATAGCTTTTTCCCCAATAAATTCTGTATTATTTTGATACTGTTGCCTCTTTGTTTATTCCTTTTTATTTCCCCATTTATTACATTATCCCATCTTTTTACCCATTGTGTATATGCTTTATGAGCATCTTGATATGTGTTGTTTGTTTTGTATTGGCATTGTTTCCTTGATTACCATATTATTTTTGGCACTTGACATAGCCCCTTGTGAAAATAGTAACAATCTGGTGATCAGCATAATTTGAATTAGAAAATCATAGTGTTAACTGTTTTTAGATAAAGTTGTTACTGATCCAAATTCAAAACCTTAATGATAAACTTTAAGCCAATCAGGAGCCAAGTGATAAAGTGATTGTTGTGACATAAAGTTTATCATTAAGGTTTTGAATTTGGATCAGTAACAACTTTATCTAAAAACAGTTAACCTATAATTTTCTAATTTAAATTCAGTTGATCACCAAATTGTTGTTATTATTTTCACAAGGGGATGTGTTTAAGTGCTAAAAATAACTGTGTTCTGGATCTAGATACATGGCATAGTAAATATATGATTTTATAGAAATAAGCTGAACATAAAGAATATAGCCAACTATAAACAAAGAGAAAACAAACAATTGAAATTCAAAATAAAGAAAATATAAATAGAATTTTTTTGGACCAGGGGGTTTATTGAGGCGGGGAAGAGTGATACCTAGTAGGCAGAATGGCGCGGGAAGGAAAAAATAGAGGCGGTACTGTCCTGGGGGTCTGGGATTGGATGGGTTGGGTTTGCAGGTGGGGGTGTTGGTGGTGGGGGTGGAGGTAGGAGGATTTTGTGTGATGGCTGCCATATAACGCTTATTGTATTCCTCATCAGTCATTGGCTAGATGGGCTGGTAAGTGGCAGTGGCCCAAGGTGAAAGGTGCTTATCCTTACGTGATTGGTTGCCCATGTTCACATGGAAAACCATTTGCGCAAACAAGTTGGCCACCATTTGGTGACCAAAGAGAAAATTGTGATCAAGGACCCCAAGATAGAGGTTGTTGAAAGCCTGAGGGTGGCGCTCCTGGAGTGTATCTCCAATATTAAAGAACACAACATCTGCCAGATGGACGTTGGCATGACCAGCTGGGTACACTGAGGCCTGGTGCCTGCATTGCTGGATGACCTCAAGGGCGGTGGAGCCACCCTCCATCTGGTGGCTCAAGAAAACCCGGTATTTGGAATTCAAGCCATCCCAGGAGTCAAGCAATCCACCAAGGATGTGGCCAGATGAGTACCCATTGATGAAATCAGGGTTTTTCTGATAGTAGGCAAAACCCTTGGCTAAAACAGCCTGAAATGCACCAATGAATGTCCCCTTCTTGACCTTCTTCCTTCCATTCTTGGTGGCGGCTTTTCCTTGCTCACCAAAATTTTCAAATGCAATCAATAACTTGTAGTTTAAGACAAACATGATGTCATATGTTAGACTTGTCAAGCATCTGACCAGGGTTGATTTGATTGTGGTGTCATATGGGGAATCCTCAGCGCCATCCCATTGGTTGCCGGCAAAATTTGTTAGAACCCCAATTAAAGCCACCTTTCCGTGCATCCAGAGCTACACCATGCGCTCAGACACCCAAATGTCATGGTGCGCAAGTTGCTTCTGGACCTGGGTCAATGGAAGCTTGGGGTCCCTCTGCAGGAGGTCAAGTATTATAGGATATGCTTCCTTGATCTGGGAGTCAACCTGCTTCTTTGCCTTCTTGGCTGTCCCAATCAGATTCCCCCTGTTCATCAGGTTGTTGAATTCCCGCATGACAGTAGCCCAGATGAATTGTAATTGGCTGGCTATCTGATCCCAGGACAGACCGTGCAGGTTGAGTGCCACAATTTCCTGAAGAATTTGGGCAGTGATTATTCTGCATTTGGGGCACTGGGTGGCAGAAGCTGAAGCCTGATTGGCTGAGGGGGGGCAGGTCAGGCGGTGGCAGGAAGTTGTTCCAAATCAAGGTTGCCATCCTGATTGGTTGGTTGACAGGCAGCTTTTGCAGGGGTGGGTGTGGGAGCAAGGGCAGAGCTAGACACTAAGTGACTCTCAAACAAGTCAAAGCCATATGGATTGGGGGACAGTAACAGGTCAGCTTCCTTGTTACCTGCCTCAAAGGCTTGGGTGTAAACAGGTGCCTCCACGTTCTGAGCCTTGCCTCCATTGAAGCTGGTCTGGCTGCTGCTGGCTTGGCTACCGGCGCAGTTAAATATGTTGCTTGTAAAAACCATTGTAAAAAACCTAGGATAAAATCACTAAAAGTAGAAATTTTAAAACTTAATGATTTATTTTTATTTTAATCTTGAGTCCATATTTGGGAGGTTCTCAAAACCTTTTCATACAAATCTGGAGCCATGAAAATGAATAAAATGCCTCCTTTCTTAAATTAAATAGCTGTTGATTGGCTGTTAAACTGTTATTTTTCTATTTTAGGCTGCCCATACTACACATCTTGTGTTAGTTAATTTCTTTTCATGATTGTGTAATCTTGCTTCTAGATTGCTCAAGTTTTGTTTTGTTTTAGTTCTTCTGTTGGTGCCTCATATGAATCCTGATTGGATTATAATATACTCTGGAACAGCATCCATCTATTTCACTTGTTGTGCCAGGTTATTTTGTTTGTGGTTTGAACTACACCGCTTGATGTTTGCTTTAATTTTGTATAATGGGTTAGTGAAATTTTGTTTTTTGTTTGACAGTTCATTTATTAACCAAAAATATTTTCTAATTAATTAAATACTGAATGTCTGCGCAACTTGGATTTCTTTCAAATCTTAAATCATTTTGTTTAAATCTGAAGTATTTTTTCTTGTTGCCATAGCTTTTAAAACTACTGTATGTTAAGAAGTACTCCACCATTTTCAAGGGCTACCTTGATTACTTTGAGCGTCATTGGGTAGGAAAGAAGGTGACTGCCCAGAGAGGAAAGAGCAGGGCCACTGCGCCATAAAGCTGCCAGAGTGCCTGTCTCAAGGGGGGAGATGAAGACCACCTCCCACCTGGAGGTGTGACATAAACACATGAAGGCAAAGTTTGGGAAAACCCCAAGTTCAACAAGTTCTTCCTCAAGCTGCAGGAGGAGCAGGCCTGGAATGTCTCTAAGTTTTGTAACCTGGGCAACCAGGTGGCCCCCAAGAAGATTAAGAGTAATGAGCAGGACTACCAATAGGATGTCCCAAAGTTATTCAATAAAAAGTATAAGGTGACAGAGATTAAGAAGTATCTCAAGGATGTGGCTACTGCCCTTGCTGGTGGCTTCAATTAGCTCAATAAACTCTGCTTTGCTTTGCCTTTATATTTTTTACTTTTTAACTTTTAACTTTTTAACTTTTAACTTTTTAATTTATTTATATTTTAACAATTTTTTAGGTATAAATGATAAGTTTCAGATACAGTTTCAATGTGGGTTTGTAAGAAATATCTGATATTTTTTTAATTTATCTTTAAGGTATGAGATATTTCCTGTTGTGCTTGTAAAAATTATAATAAATTAAATATATAATTTTCTTTTATTTTGTAGTTGTTATTATATATTAAGTATCTTTATTTTTGTCTCATTGGAATTTTAATTATTATGGGAATAAAAAATAATTTCATAATAGAGAGTGTTTTTCACATAGTGAATTGAAAAAATACTTTCTTATATCTCCTTATTCTTATTAGTTATGGTATTTTTATTGCATTTTTGAACTCTCTGAGGTTATTTTAGTATAATAATTTATTTTTAAAAAATATTAAAAATGTTCAGGGTAAAGTGTTTTGTTAATTAAAAAAGTGTTGAAATCCAGAAGACAACATTATGTTAAACTAGGTTGTCACTTTACTATAGTGTCAACATGGCCACTGTAAACATTTTTAATATCAACATGGACTCTGTTGCCAAGCACTGGGACAAGGCAAAACCATCAAGGGCAAGCATACCTACATAATTCCAGATACCATTATAACCTGTCTCCTCAGGCGGTATCTTGTCCAGGCAATGCCCACCTCCAAATATCTTTTTTCAACCCTGATGGCCCTGCTTGCCTGCAATTATCTTCCCCCTGCCAAATCAAAGAGGTTACAATTCACAGTTGGCTGGCTAAGTTTGTAAGTGATATGTGACAAGCCTCCAACCTTCTGACCAAGAGCACCACCAATGTCAGGTAACAGGTACTCTCCAACGCCCCTAAGAAGACAGAGGATGAAGAGATGTTCCTGATCCATGACAATGAGCAGGGAATGGAGGATAGGACTATAGCCTATGTCATAACTGGAACCCTGGAGCAGCTGAAAACTGCTACCACCTGGCTGTGTGCCAGCACATTTGCTACCTGCCCAACACTTTTCAAACAGCTTTTGGTCCTGCACGGGCAATTTGACACCCAGGAAATCCCCCTTTTTTCTTCTTCCTGCCTGGTGCCAAGGCTTAAGTCTACTCCAGAGCCTTCAAGATAGTTTGAGATGCTTGAAGCTCCCTCCCAGTTAACAAGCTCCCCCTCCCACCCACCCCATCAGAGTGAACCCTTCCTCTGCTGAGAAGAATGTGTGTGCCCAGGCTGCTGAGAAGCTATCTCATGCCTTCTCACTTGGGCCAACAGTGGTTATAATGAACCTTGAGCTTACTCAGTTCTGAACCTTTGAGGCCACCTTCAATGGGGAAGTACAGGGCTGCTGCTTTCATTTCAGGCAGGCTCTCATCAAACATTGCAAGAGAAAGGAGGAGCTGTGGGGTTCCTGGTTGCCAGTCCCCAAAGTGTGTCCTGGTTCATAGCCAGGGACCAGCTTGGAGGAGGTGTCATTCCCCAGAAGTGGTGAGTAGTTTGCTAGAAGCTTGTACTTAGCCTACATAACTGCAAACTCTTCCAGCACTTTTCCAATTACTAGGCAGACATTCCCACCATTACCTGTACTTCAGCAGGCGCTAACCCCTCTGTGGGCCTGTACCAGTCTTGTAACAACCTAGTAAATTCATTCCCTATAAACTCCCTTCTCCTATCTGTCATCTCAAGATGCCTAGTTAATCTCTCCCACTCCTCTTGGGAGGACTTACTAGTGGCAAATCTCCTACAACTTTGACAATAGGTATCTTCCTCCCCTTGACTAGGGTAAAAGATATAGAGTAGCTCACTCACAGGGCTTGTATTCTGATTACTGGAAAATTTAGGCAGGGGTTGTAATAGGCTTTTATTCACAATCAGAAGGAAGATCCCTTTAGAAACCTTCTGATATAATGCCTGGGTATGGGAAACAATGTGGTTTTGCCAATACTTGGAGTCCTCCAAAAATCTCTTAGATTCTTTGTACTTGGTCTTGGTTTCCTTCACCTTTGTCTTGGGCTCCTGCGCTTTGGTCTTGGGCTCCTGTGTTCTTTTCCAAATCTGGCTCCTTAACCTTAGTTCTGGCTGCTTTATCTTGGGTTTCTGCACCTTTTTCTTGGTCCTCAGCTTCTTCTGTAGTCCTTGTGGCCTTTGTAATCCAATTGACCCAGTCCCTTAAAAGCCTCAGATAGCTTCCCCTTTAATAGCTCCTTGTTTCAGTCCAAAATCTTTCTCAAAAATCTTGCTTTCCAAAGATTAAACTATCCAGTTTTTCTCTCTCTACAATATATTAAGCTTAATAGCTTACTTCAGCCAATGAAAGCCCTGAATTTTCTGCTTCTGCTCCTCATTTTTTAGGCTTTAATTCTCAAGTTAAAGCCCTCAAAACACTGATTAAATAAACTTGGGCTTGCTGCCAATCAAACGCCTTGATTCAACAGTTTTTCTAAGCAGCTTACCCAAATGACCTGCTCTTGACTATGGTTAGACTTGAAGCTGTCTTGCTCTGGGTAAACAATTGCTCTGTGTTTCAAACAGTTTGCCGTGTTTCCTGACACATTTCTCCAGCAAATCTTGAGCAATTCCGCCTATGTTTTACATAAGGGAATTTTGAACCACCAATTCTTCAACGTTTCTCTGTATTTCCCTGTGTTATCTTCAACTTTTTGCACCTTCAAACTTGCCTGTTGCTTGCCTTTTATCTCCCCTAGTTGTTCTTGGCAAATTTTCTTAATTGCCTTCACAGTTTCTCTGTTCTGTTTCTGGTCTCTTCTTGGCTCCTTTCTACTCTATCCAAACTCAATAAATTTACAGTTTAAACACTGTAAATAATTTATTTCTCTCTTTCTTTCTATTTATATGATATTTAATTCTTTTATATCATATCCAGGAAGTATTAAATCATTATTTAACTGCTTTTTTTCTTAATATTTCCTCTCTTAAGACATCAAAATCAGCATTCTAGCTTCTATATCCAATCTGGCTAGTCCTTCTGTGACAGTCCACAAGTTTGGTGGTTTGCAGGCAGGGCTAATGTTGGCCAAGAAAAAGTTTGGTTGTTTGTTGCAGGTAGAGGCCTAGTAGGTAACATAGAACTACTAGGGGTAAGTAAGGCCTGGCTGGTAGGTAACAAAAGACTACCAGAGGCAGATGTTGCCTCCATCCAGCAGAAGATATTGGCTGCTTTGGGTTATAGTTCTTCACCTAGCGGGAACTGTGGCTGTGGAAGGGTATAGACTGAGATAGCAAGCAGGGAACTTTGTCTGTCTGGGGGGGAGAAGGTTTTGGACCCCTGACAGGTAACGTGGGCTGCCAGGGAGGAGAAGAGCTCTGAGGGCTCTATGTACCCTGATACACTTACAGGAGGTCTGTGAGCAAGCATCCTACCTAACAGACTGGTAGGATGTCCTTGTTTATGTCCCCATGGGAGCTTTGGGGGGAACCCAAAGTGAGCGTTGGAGGGCATAGATGTGCTTGGAGGTGTCATCAAGGCGGTTTGCTCAGGGAAGTAGCTACATAACTTGGTGTGATCAGGCCTCTGGGAAGTAGATCTGATTACTCTGCAACTGAAAGGTCAGACTTAATCATCTTGGTGAGTAAAGACAACACATAGACAGTGATCTATGGTTAAATGGCCTAAGTGGAGTGCCACTTTCAAGGGCCCAGTCAAACACCAGTTCAATGTAGACTCATGCCTGGGTCTACAAGTTCTGGTAATGGGGCCTGAGATAAAGAAACAAGGTGGTTCACAGAACTAACAGAGAAGACTAGCAAGAGGGACTGTTTGATCACAGTGAAGGCTAGTTGACAGACTGTTAATTCATATTGAATTGTGGAAACCAATATGGTTCAGTATGCAGAGGGAACTAAGGAGGTTTATAGTGAGGATTTGTTGAGGAACTGGTTGAGAATAAGCTGAAGGGCCAGAAGATTATGATGCAGGACTAGCTGATCATGATGCAGGTTGGCCAAAGGACCAGAAGATTGTATTTCAGGAGTAGCCATAGGACTGATGAAGTTAATGGACTGATTGCTGGTTAAGCTGAAGAGCTGGAATATGAGCTGTCTGAAAGATCCAAAGATGATGGTGAAGAACTGGTGGTCCGGAAAAATGAGCCAAGATTTTGCCAAATTGATTTTCTGAAGTGGGAAGATGTGGAATATTTTGCCTTGGTTTAGTATTAAAATTAAGAAGGAATGTGGATATAAGTGTGGGTAAGATATTTATTTATTAAGCTCCTAGGATAGACAAAGATATGTTGCTATAAGAGCAGGATACAAAGTTGTTTTGGTGGGATGTTTTCCTTGGATTTTACAAGATTTGTAAACATATGGGGAAAACGTTGAAGAGGTCCAGAAAGAACAGTTTAAATAGTATTCCACTATTTAAATGGGTTTAGGTTGAATGCAGGGAGAACTGGTGCCGGAATAATGGACCAGTTAACACTTTGGTGCGTGAAGAGTTGTTGATTTGAGAGGTTTGAGCTGTGGAAATTATTTTCCTAGTTGGATCCCAGTGGAACTTCAGAAATGGTCTATTTCTGCGCTCTGCATTCATTATTAAGTTCTGGCAGGTTTCCTGATAAAAATGATTGGTTGGAAGCCAAAAGCTTAAATTATAAGAAAGGAAATAGTGAATTAATACTTTAAGCTTTTGAGAAAGTATGTAAGCTTAAGTTATTATAGGGAAAAGTGAGCAGCAATGGTTTAAGCTTATGAAGAAAGCCATTTTGAAGGCAGAACCGTTGGTAAAAGGACACTATAAGAAGGTGGCTGGCTGAAAAGTTATGGGGTCTTTTTGAAGTCTTTTTGGAGGTCTTTCCTGGGCCTTTTGAGTTTCTTCCAAGAGGTTTTTGGAAGCCTTTGATCACCAGCAGGAGCTTGATGGTACTTATGCAAATGGAATAACAAGGCCACTGGAGCTATAAAGTGAGCTGAAGCCCACAATAACGGAGCAGGAGCCCAAGACTAAGAAGCTGGATCCTAAGCGCAGTGCCAGAGTCCAAGTTTAAGTAGCAGGCGTCCAAGTCTAAGGAGCAGACGTCTAAGACTAAGGTGCAGAAGTCCAAGACCAAGTATAAGGAGTCCAAGATATTGTTGGAGGACTCTGAGTATTGGCAAATCCATATTGTTTCCTTGACCCCCCGGGCCATATACCAGAAGGTTTCTAAGGAGATCTTCCTTCTGAGAGTGAATAAAAGCCCATTTTGATCCCTATACATATTTCTGAGATACATTTCCCCTTACTAGAGAATGACATCCCCTTCCAGCTGGTCCCTGGATACAATCCAGGACACACTTGGGGACTGGTGGACAGGAACCCCACACCTGCACTATCATCTTCTGGTCCTTCAGTCATTCCTTCAACCACATCTTCCAGCTCTTCAGCTTTAGCCAGCAATCAATCCATCTCAGTCAATAAACAGCTTATTCCAGTCTCCAAACAGCTCATTTTAATCATCATTCCTTCAGCTACTACTGCATCATGATCAGCTACTCCTGCATCATGATCTTCCAGTCCTCCAACTTTTCTGTATCATGATCAGCTACTCCTACATCATGATCTTGCTGTAAGGTCTTTCCCAATAAGGCGCAAGATTGTAAACTATACCAAGCAAAGTGTTTGGATTTAAGTTTAAAAGATATAAAAAAGTAGGCACAGTTTGTAGGAGTACCTTTAACAGACCTGTCAAAAATTTATGATTAGACACAAAAAGTGTCATAGAATTAACTAATCCTAAACAAACTATATAAATTAAAGTGTTAAACAAGGATTTTTTGGTAACCAAAGGTATATCCACGTCAGGATATTCCCCGTGGGAATATCTCAATATAAAGCTAGTCAAATTATCCCTAAAGTAAAAAAATGGTGACAACAAGCTGAATGCTTGTTGTCTAACTATCTCCATTCTAATTATGCTAGCTGTTTGAGCCTGGGAGTGAAATTTAAAAACTAACAAGGTATCTTATCTAAACCTAAGTTTATTTTTAATTTAAAAGATGACAACCTAGGCAAATTTCAAAGTTAGAATTTGGAGAATGAAAAATACATTTGAAGTAAAAAAACCTGTAAACAGTGATTGGGAAAAACCACTTAGAATTTCAGCTTAAAAAGCTTACTCCTCTGGTGTCTTTATTTATAGGCAAGAAAAACCAAGTCTTGGGGAGATCTTCAGGGCAAAACAGGGAGTTTTCTGGACAGATGTGATTGACAGACAGAGGGGAAGAACACATGGTGATGGGGAAGCAGCTGGCAACAGGAGCCTAAAGATCTGCATGAAGCAGCAGGGAGAACAGTGGTTGCATAAGCACAGTAGTTTAAAAAAGTAAGAATAAACCTATCTTATAATATGAATTATATAAAAATGAATTAAATTCAATCTACAAACACAAAGGAGCAAAAGCAAAAGGAAACCCAAGAGCAAAAGCAAAAGGAAACCCAAGAGCAAAAGCAAACCAAAAACAAGCAGAAATCAAGGTAAGCTTCAATTTAAACAACTTAATAAAATCTAATACAAATGTAAATTTGAACTTTGAATTCTAAAGTTGTTTTGAAGCCTGCCCTTAGGGCAGGGCACGACACCTGCTTTCAAACTTCAACATGAACCAACAGTCCCTCAACTAGTCTTCACTGTGATCATACAGTCCTTCTTACTAGTCTTCTCTGCTGATCCCATACTGTTAACCACCTTGGTTCTTTATCTCAGTCCCTGTTACCAGAACCTACAGATCCAGGCATGAATCTACATTGAACTGGCGTATAACTGGGCCCTTGCAAGTGGCAATCCACCTAGGCCAACCAACCATAGATCAATCAAGTCTATGCTGTTGTCTTTACTCACCCAGGTGATTAAGTCTGAGCTTTCAGTTAAAAATTAATCAGCTTTAATTCCCAGAGGCCTTATCACACCAAGTTCTGCAGCTGCTTCCCTGAGCAAATGCCTTGGTGACACTTCTGAGCAAATCCATGCCCTCCAATGCTCACTCTGGGTTCTTCCCAAAGCTGTCATAGGGACATAGACAAAGACACCCTACCTGTCATGGTAGGTTCCATCATGCTGGGAATTATCTGCCCAAGCAAGAAGGCTCAAAAAGCTGGGAAACCTTTATCAAAATTGACCAAGTTAACAGATTTAAATCAAACAGTCAATTAAAAATGGTTTACAGCTGCTCCAGTCTGTCAGCTGAAACTGTTTCCTCCTTGCAAATTGACATTGATAAATTAGCGTAATTTGAGGGTCACCCAATATGAGCTTGTTAATCAGCATGGTTGTCAGAAGCTGGTCACACAAGGATTCTTTGTAACCTGTACCAGATACTTACTTGACAATATGAAAGGTATAGGAGGTCAAGACTCAGGTGGTATTGCTTAGTCAATTTTCTGATATATATTGAATAATTTTCACTGTTTCAACTCTAAGAGTTGAGTCCTCCCAAAATTTTACTCAATAAAAATCATTTATCCCCAGTTCTAATTTACTTTTCAAAATGCATCCTGTGGTTGGGTTGTTACAGTATATTCTTTACAATCTGATTCTCAACCAAATCATTTCTGGAAGATGGGGTCCTGCAGTTGGAACTTTGTTGTTGGTGCCACCCAATGTTAATTTTGCGCCAACCAATTTTGCAGCTCCCCCCATTCTTGAAACTGAAAATTACGTTGCCTCCCAATGTCCAGAATTTTATTCTGAAGATTCATTGATGTTTTCTCAGGCCATTTATCTTGAGCAACTTTGGTTAAGATTAATTGTTCTTCTTAATCCTGGTATTACAATTGGAAATTTTACAAAAAGATATTTGAAGCCACATTGGTGCTTAATCATTAATTCTATGTGGATTTGGGTGGTAATTCCCCATCATTTAGCAACGACTTCATACTATCCCGCAATTTCCGTCACATTACTCAAGTCTTCTACATCTGAGTATTTGGAAGCAGTTTGTCATGAATTTGTGTTTATTTTCTCCTGCTCCGTTGAGATATCTGCGTTATCATGTTTATTCTTATCAGTTCATTTCTGAGCTTTCAATTTGGGCTTTTCTTTAATTTGTGGCTTTCATCTCTGGTAGCAGTTGTTGAGACTGGATCTTCTGTTTTCTATTTCTGTTGTGTCATATAATTTTTGTGTTTGGATTATTTTCCTGCTCCACCCACTAATGAGATTTTGCGTGAAGTTTTATCAGCATTATCATTCTATTCTGATTCAAGCCTTAGTCATAAATCCCAAGTTTACCATGTGATGACAAAGGTTTCTGAGGATGCTTGTGAATGGTTGTTGTCTGCAGTGGAGTGCAATCCACGTGTTTTAACTGAAAGTGCATCTCTATACCCTTTGTTAAAAAATTTGCGTACTTCTATTGAGGAGCTCAAAGTATATTTTAAGCTGTACACCTTCCATCAGGGTACTACTCCACTTTTGATATTCCTTCCTCAGTTTCTTGCCTACTGCCATGCAATTGATGTTCCCAAGGTGAATAAGCTCTCAGCGTTGTGGTTGGCAGTTGACCAGACTGCCCAGGATTTGGCAGTTTGGGATTTCCTGTTAACCACAACTGAGGCCCTGGTAAGCCAAATTCTTTCTCTGGTCTCAAATCCGTCCACTTCCAAGCAAGGTATGTTGGTAATTGAGGACAAACCAGCAGCACGCTCCTGGTTTTCTGGTCCTTGCTCTGTGGTAGTTCCTTCCAACCAAAGCCAGGATTGTTCTCCTCCTAGCCCATCTCAGTTGCAATTGGCAGTGGTGAAAAAACCTGCCAATGTAAAGGAGGCCCCAATAGTATCCAGCCCTGATAGTTCCTTGGCAATGCTTCAGCACGTTGTACCTGCAAAGCTTTCTGTGGTTACGTCTGAAGAGTTGCCCCTTGTTCCCATTGATTGTGATAACCCCGTTCTTCCAGCTGCTGTCCAAGAGATGATTGAGCGTTACTTCCAGGAGCATCCTGCCTCCTTAGCTGCCGTCTGTACCATCAAAGAGAAGCACAACCCTGCCAATATTGCCATTTTTGCTGCAAATAAATCTACTTCTGGTTACTTCTTGTTTTATGGTAGCATTGATAATGGCCAAACTATCTATCAGGCAGCCATTTTTTGGATACAGGTGCTTCTAAGAACTTCATGAGTGTGTAGACTGCCAACTTGCTACAACTCAAGTACCACCTGGAAATGCTTGTTAGGGGTGGTAACTGTCAAAAATTTCCCTCTTTCCAGCTGAAGAAGCCAGTAATCTTTGTAGTTTTGGGTCATTCTTTTACTGCAAGGTTCTCTGTTTGCTCCTCCCTGATGTATCCTATCATTTTGGGTGTGGGTTGGTGGAGAGATCATAATGTATCCACCTTACTGAAAGAAAATGCATTACAGGTGGAACACTCTTCAGGTATATCTATTTGTATTCTGCTGTTAGGTTGTCCAAAATAGAGCAATCCTCTCAGACTATTCAATTGGTTCCTGTCCCTGTCCCGGCAAGTTTGGATTTACCTGCATGTTTACAACCCTGGTCTGCCACGTTTGACGCTACCAGAGGCAAGGTCCTTCCCAAACACACTCAGTTTGACTTTGACTTTAAATTTACTATTGATCTGATTCAAATTGTGTCCCCTATTTACCCTTTAACCTTGAAGGAAGACGCTTGTTTGGAAGAATGGACTTGTGACATGCTGGCAAAGGGCTATATTTTTAAAAAGTCTTTGTCAATTAGCTCCCTGTTGCTGTTTGTTCAAAAGGCTGATGGGTCTCTTTATCCTTGTGTTGACTACAGGAACTTGAATAACATCACTATCCCTGATTTCTACCCTTTACCTCTCAAAGCACAGATCTCTAGGTGTGTTGAGAAGGCTAAGGTATTCTCAAAACTTGATCTGTTGTATTCTTTCAATCAAATCAGGATTGCAGAAGGAATAGAATTTTTAACAGCATTCAGAACCAAGAAGGGTATCTTCCAGTTCTGTGCAATGCCTTTTGGATTGAAGAATGCCCTGGCTTACTTTCAGCGTTAATTGATTCAGTCCTGGGGGATCTCCTAGGTGTTTTTGCCATTGCATATATGGATGATATCTTGGTGTTCTCTCCGGATGAGGAGTCACATAAAGCCCATCTGTTGGTAGTTGTAGAGAGCATCCTCCAGGCCAACTTAATCATTAAAAGAAGAAAATGTGAATTCTTCAAACGCAAGGTTACCTTTCTGGGTAATATTATCTTTGAGGATGGCCACACCATTGCCCCTAACAAGGAAGCTGCAGTTTGAGAGTATGCTACGCCTGTGACAGTATCCCAACTCTGTAGTTTCTTGGGTACCTGCACGCTCTTGAAGAAATTCACTCCACACCTGTCTGAATTGGCTGCCCCTTTATATTTGGCTAGTGGTAAGACAACTTTGGTCTGGATGCCTGAGTACGCAAATGCGTTCACAGCAGTCAAGGCTCTTTTGTTGTTGTCATCTTTTTTGAGACATGTGGATCCTGAGCTTCCTTTTGTGGTTTCCACAGATGCATCTAAATATGCTGTGGCTGGTGTGTTGTTGTAGACTTCTGGAAATGGGATTGAGAGACCAGTAGAGTATTTATCCTGGAAGATGGAGGCTTTTGAACGCAACTACATGATTTTTGACAAGGAATTGTTGGCTTTTGTGGAATTGTTAAAGCATTGGCATCACCATCTCATGTTGGCACGTCATCCATTTGTAGTAAGAACTGACCACAAAGCTCTTCTATATTATCAACAACCCAGGGTTTTGTCAGGTTGTCAATCCAGATGGCATGGTGACCTGACAAGATACAAGTTCTGCTACAAGTTTATTAAGGGATCAGACAATCACTTGGCCAACGCACTAAGTAGGAATCCTTCCCATCTCCCAGATGCAAGTATGGATGCCAGGTTTAACACACATACTATGATTCCAGATGAGGCTGTGGTGCCTTTTGTATTGCCTCCACCTGCTACGCTGGCCACCATGTCCTTAGCTGAGGGTGCAGACCAGGACTTGTATTCCAAGGTTAAGTTTCTGCAACCTTTGTCCAAAGGCTATGATAGGCTATTGGAGCTAGCATGTGCAAACCCAGTGAGTCAGCCTCAGGGTTATCATAAGATAGGTCCTGTTCTATATCATCAAGGTTGCTTGTGGGTTCCAGAAGGAACTATTTGGGACAAAATCATGGAGGCTCATCACACCTGTCCAACAGCAGGCCACCCAGGGAAAACCAAAACGGTGGAACTAATCTGCCGCCAGTTTTCCTGGAAAGGTTTGACAGTGCAGATGACAGCTTTTTTGGTATTTTCTGATATGTGTTCAATCTAAGGCAAGCCGTAACAAGACTACGGGTTTACTGGTTCCACTGAAGTCTGCTGCAGGACCCTGGACGTCTATGTTGGTGGATTTTATTGGCAAACTTCCCAATTCCAATGGGTTTAACGCAATCATGGTGGTGGTAGATTGTTTCACAAAAATGGCGCACTTTTTACCTTGCTCAACCACAATTACTTTGGTGGAAACAACTAGGTTGTTTTTGAATAGAATCTTCTCCCTACATGGCATTCCAATGGAGATTGTGAGTGACCATGGGCCCCAATTCATTGCTCAGTTCTGGAAGCTTTCACTGGGATTTTAGGTATCAAATTGTGTTTTTCCACGGCTTTTAACCCCCAATCTGATGGGCAAATGGAGAGGGTAAACCAAAGTTTGGAGGTCTACCTATGTTGCTACACTAATGTGCAACAAGATTACTGGTGTGATAATCTACCCATGGCAGAGTTCACATATAAAAATGCCCCCCACACGTCAACTCAAGTATTGCCCTTCTATGCCAATGTGGGTTACAACCCTTCTTCCAATATGGGCCCTTGTTTGGTTAGCAATGTTCAGCTGCAACTGATCAGGCTGCTTCATTGAAGCAGGTTCATCAGGAGCGCCAGGTTACTCTTGCCGCCGCTGTGACAACTTACAAGGAATACACAGATTGCAAGCGCCAAGAAGGTCCAACTTACAGGCCAGGTGATCTAGTCATGGTTGATTCTTGCAATATGAAACTGAAGGTGCCCTGTTGTAAGTTAGAGCCTAAGCAAGTTGGCTCCTTCAAAGTTGAACATCAAATTGGTCCCTCCGCCTATCAGCTGGATTTACCATCTGCTTTCAAGATTTTCCACACCTTTCACAAATGTCTTCTTACTCCCTTTAAAGCTACAGAGACTCCTTCTTCCCAACCCATTCTTGTGGAAGGAGAACCTGAGTATGAGTTAAATTATATTCTGGCTTCCTGCAAAAATTGACAACGCTTGGAATATTTGGTGTCTTGGAAGGGTTATCCTGATTCTGAAAACTCCTGGGTTCCCCACTACAATTGTTCCAATTCCCCTGATCTGATTCACAAATTCTACAAGTGCAATCCCACTGCTATTAGCCACCCCAAACTTACCTTAGCCGCGATGAAACTCCCACCTGCCCACAAATATTTCTCCTTATCCCATCTCCCTGATGGTGGTATTGTGCCCAGGGCTAAAGCAGAGGGTAATATCACGGTAGGTTCCATCATGCCAGGAATTATCCGCCCAAGCAAGAAGGCTCAAAAAGCTGGGAAACCTTTATCAAAATTGACCAAGTTAATGGATATAAATCAAACAGTCAATTGAGAATGGTTTATGGCTGCTCCAGTCTGTCAGCTGAAACTGTTTCCTCCTTGCAAATTGACATTGATAAATTAGCGTAATTTGAGGGTCACCCAATATGAGCTTGTTAATCAGCATGGTTGTCAGAAGCTGGTCACACAAGGATTCTTTGCAACCTGGACCAGATACTTACTTGAAAATGTGAAATTAATAGGAGGTCAAGACTCAGGTGGTATTGCTTAGTCAATTTTCTGATATATATTGAATAATTTTCACTGTTTCAACTCTAAGAGTTGAGTCCTCCCAAAATTTTACTCAATAAAAATCATTTATCCCCAGTTCTAACTTACTTTTCAAAATGTATCCTGTGGTTGGGTTGTTACATTATATTCTTTACAATCTGATTTTCAACCAAATCATTTCTGGAAGATGGGGTCCTGCAGTTGGAACCTTGTTGTTGGTGCCGCCCAATGTTAATTTTGTGCCAACCAATTTTGCAGCTCCCCCCCATTCTTAAAACTGAAAATTGTGTTGCCTCCCAATGTCCAGTATTTTATTCTGAAGATTCATTGACGTTGTCTCAGGCCATTTATCTTGGGCTACTTTGGTTAGGATTAATTGTTCTGCTGAATCCTGGTATTACAATTGGAAATTTTACAAAAAGATATTTGAAGCCACATTGGTGCTTAATCATTAATTCTATGTGGATTTGGGTGGTAATTCCCCATCATTTAGAAACAACTTCATATTATCCTGCAATTTCTGTCACGCTACCAGTCCTTTAGGTAGAGTGCTTGCTCACAGACCTCCTGTAAGTGTATCAGGGTACATAGAGCCCTCAGAGCTCTTCCCCTCCCTGGCAGCCTGCACTACCCACCAGGGGTCCAAACCCTAAAGCCCTGGTAGCCAAGTGACCTACCATGCTGGCACACTCTTTTATCCTGGCAGCCCGCATTACCTACCAGGGTCTAAACATCTTCCATCCTGAGTAGCACACGCTACCCATTGGCTGAATCACTCCCCACCCTAAGCAGCTAAAGTTCCCTGCTAAGCTATCTCATTCTTCACCCCTAGCAGCCACAGTTCCCTGATGGGTGAGGACCTCTAGCCCACAGCAGCCAATATCTTCTGCTGGGTGGAGACAAAATCTGCCCCTAGTAGTCTTTTTACCTACTAGCTAGGCCTTACCTTCCCTAGTAGTTATCATTCCCTACTAGGCCTCTACCTGTAACAAACCAACAACACATTGTCAATCTTCAGCATAGGGTCTTTATTTGAAGCCAAATCAACCCTCACCTGCAAACCCGTTTACATGTGGACTATCACAGGAGCTCTTTGACAAGAAACTCAGAAATGGTAAAGGGAAGTGCCAACTTGCCATGAACCAGCTTGCTGACTTGGCTTATATAAAGCCTGGGCATAGTGGGCTTGTCTTTGCGGCCATCCAGGAGGACGCTTATGTCAAAAAGCACTCTGTTATCTTCAAAAGTTACCTTGAGTACTCCAAAAAGCAGTGTGTTGGCAAGAAGATGGCTGCCAGGAGTGTGAGAAGGGGGGGTAGACTAAAAAATTCTGGCTCACATCCAGGTAGAATCATCCACCAGGATGTCATCCAGTGCAAGACTGGAATGGTCTCTCTGAGGGGCCTCCAGGAGGAAGCAGTGTGAGATAGGGGTGCAAAGTAGACATTCAATCTCATGACCAAAGCTCCCATCAGCAGCCACAGAGATCTGTCCTGGGTGAAGCAGGAGTTAATGCTCTTAATAAAAGGTTGCAGTAGGGACAGTTTGATGTGGTTCTTAGAGGATATCAGACTTGTTTCCACCTGTTTTTTGAGAGGATATATTAACATTTATCTCCTGAATAGTGGGGAAATCTTTGGGATACATTCACAGCCATTCAGAACTCACAAAAAATTTACAAAGAAGAGAGAATGAATGAGATGCTAAGAGGGTTCAAGAGCAACCCAGAATTAGTAACCAAATTCTTTGCTGCTAGATAGAGTCTTCCCCATAAATTGGGGAAGTAGTTCATAACAACAGAAGAACAAGTACCAAGGCCAACCATAATGGCTTTAAGAAGTTAGATGTTCTGTAACTGTGCTGTCTTAGCAGAGTTACAAGGGGGAAAATATTTGGAAACTAGATAATATTCTTTATTGAGAGATAGGTATTATATAGTCATTGTGAATCATGAATAACAGGAATATGATAGTGTTGATCACATGGTGGGATAGTGAAGGTGGCGGCCTGATCCTGGTAATGAGTCAAGTGCCAAAACAAGATATCCACTGTAAGGGATCAGCTTCTGTTCATGTTGTTGGATTTGGAAATTTTAGTCAACTTCCTAACTTGACTTCAAGTGGCTGGATAATTGGATTGTGGGTCATAAACCCACTTACTTGGAACCTTGCTGGTGGGTCAAGCCTGCTGTTTTAACACATACCCCAACTGAAGGTCGGCCTCCTCTGGGGGCAGGTTGTCAGGGAGGTTGTTGGGAGCCTGGGCGCCATACTGGACTAATTGTTGTTCAGTGGTGGGTAGGACAGTCTCATGTTGCTTATGTCTTGCTTTGCAGGGTCTCAGGCAATCATAATAGAGGACTTTGTCTTGTTTTTGTTTTCTGAATCCTTTCACAAGGTAAGTGTTGTTTTTGTTTACCTTTAGGATTATGACAGGGCCTACTTTTTCTGGCTGTAATTTACTCTTGTTGGTATTCATGACCCAGACTTTGTTGTCAACCTCATGTCTGTCTTGGATGGGTACAAAGACTTTTTTAGATGTTTTTCTTTTCTTTCTGATTGATTGTTATTGGCCTGTATGATCTGGGGATCTGAGAAGGGTGGAACCTTGCTGGGCATTTCCAACTTAGGTCCTGATAGTGCTTGGAGGATATTGGGTTGTGTGCCATAAACTAACTCAAAGGGGCTTTTCCCAGTGGATCTGTTCATATGGGTCCGGCATACAAGCAATGTTGTTGTAGCTGCTTATAACAGTCCTCATGTCTCCTGGCGGTGAGCTTGGCCAAGGCCTGCATGAGGCTGCCATTCAGCTGCTCCACACGTCTATTGGCCTGAGGATGGTAAGGTGTTGTCACTGTGTTCTGGACCCCATTCTTGGTGGGGTATATGTTGGTATCTTTAGAGGTCAATTCTTTGCCTCTGTTGGTGATCAGGAGTTCTGGCTTTCCAAACTTGCTGATGATTTCTTTTCCTATGAACCGCTGCATGCCATTGCCTGTATGTGTTTTTACTGCTTGTGCCACTGGCCATTGCGTAGCAAAGTCTATTGCGGTGATGATGTATTTCTTTTCATTGTATTTTCCTGGAATGGGTCCCACAATGTCTAGGGCCCATACCTTGAAGGGCAGTAACAAGCAAATAGATAGCACTGATTTAGGTGGGGTATTGCTTTTTGAAAATTACTCACATACTTTGTATTGGTCTAAGACTTCCTGGACATCCCGGTATAGGTTTGACCACCATGCTTTGTGTTTGAGGAATTCATAGAGCTTGTGACTTTTTGTGTGCCCTAGTTCCCTGTGGTAACGCAGGATTGTATCAACTTGTTGATGTGTGGGGACATAAGGGATGGTGATTATGTTGGTCATTTTTTAATGTAAGGTCCCATACACATCTGCAAATAAGTGTTTGTTCTTAATGACTGTTTCTTTTATTATGTCTGTGGTACCAGGGGGAAATCCTTGTCTTTTATCCAGAGCACCAGGAGAGACAAGTCTGGGTCAAGCCCATTCTTTCCCCTTGCAGCTCTAACATATAGGCACAAAAGGACATATGCCATGGCAAGTTCAGGACCAGATTTGTATTGTATGACCTTATTAAATCTCTCTAGGAGTTCCATCCAGCAGGCTTGACAACAGGATAAGTTTGCTTGTGTTTTGAAGTATATAAGCAACTTATGTTTGGTCAATGCTTGGAATTCCTCCTGTTGTTCTAGATAACAGCTCCATTTGACCAGAAAGTGCACAATTGCTAACAACTCCTTGTCATGTATAGGGTATTGACACTTGCTGTCTGTCAGTTTGCGTAATTTTTAGGCTACAGGCAGGAAGTCACCATCATTGTTTTTGATTTTTAGTACTCCCCCAATGAATGTGTCAGAGGCTTCTATCTTCACTTGATATTCTCCATCATGTTTGGGGTATTGCAGGATGGGTGCTGTTGTGAGCTTCTCCTTAAGACATCTGAAGCAAAGGTCACGTTGGGGGATCCATACAAACTTAGATTTGGCACCAGTTATGGCGGACAGGGGTGAAGTCAGGACACCACAGTTGGGTATGAATTGTTGTACATAGGCAACCATTCCCAAGAATGTGCAGAGTTCTGACTTGTCTTTTTGAGGTGGCATTTTTTAAAAGGCCTGGATTTTCTGGCTGTCATGTTTAATGCCATCTTTCAAAACTATGTGTCCCAGGAAGGGCAACTGCTTGTAGAAGAACTAACATTTGGAGGGCTTGGCTAGCAGCTTATGTTGTGCCAGGGTAGCAAAGACTGTCTCCAAGTCCTTGTGATGCTGTTCTACCAAGGGGCTATAGACTATAATGTTGTCCAGGTATACCAAGGTGTACTTGCCAATGTGAGGGGCAAACACCTTGTTTATGAAGGTCACAAAGGTTGATGGGGCATTAGTCATTCCAAAGTTGAGTACCATACACTTGTATTAACTGTACTCAGTGTGGAAGGCTGTCTTGGGGATATCTTCTTCTTTAATATGTATCTGGTTGCAGCCTGCAGTTAGGTCAATCTTGTAGAAGACTGTGGTGCCGCCCAGGGCATCAAAGAGGTTGTCAATGAGTGGTAGTGGGGAACAATTCTTGATAGTAACTTTGTTTAGGGCTCAATAGTCTGTGACTAGATGCAGGGTACCATCTTTCTTGGCTACAAAGAATACAGCAGCACCAAAAGGAGATTGTGAGAGGCGGATAAGTCCTTTTTCTAATGCTTCCTTGAGGCAAGTGCATATGGTGTTATCTTTGTTTGGGGTCAGGCAGTAGATGAGTTGCGCCTTAGGTATAGCTTCTTTGAGTTGGATGAAGTGTTGTATGTGTTTCTCTGATGGCAACCCAGGTAGAGCCTCTTTGAAGATTTCTGGGTGACAGGCTACAATTTTGCAATCCTAAGGTGTAGTGGTATCTTGATGGTCCTTGAAGTTTATGATCTTGTACTGGCAGGAGTCCCAGTCAATTACCTTGAGGTTCTCCTTTTTGTCCAGGGTCTCTGTGATGCATACAAAGATATGGTCACTCAGGAACTGGTCTACTGAGTCTGGGTAGATCTGGTGGTTGACGCCTTCACATTTGATGGTCAGTACCAAGGTTGCCCAGTCTACATGAGGATTTTTTCTTTGCAACCAGTCCAGCCCTAGCACAATGTCAAACTTGGGAAAGTCAATTACGGGGCCCTGGATGGTGGAATGCAGGTTCTCTAGCATGAAGAGAAGAGGTCAGTCTCCTTTGTCACAGTTATGTGATGTTCATCAGCTAAAACCACATTTTTAATCCACAAAGGGTTATTGGGTAGCTTGAACTTGTCTACAAAGCTGCTATTGATTAAGGTTTGGTCTGCGCCCAAGTCCAGAAGTGCTGAGCCTGTGTAACTACAAAAGCAGAAAGGGTAAGACATCAGTTTATTGGTATGTCTGGCAATGGTGTAAAGTACTGGTTCTTATGAGGGCACTTGGATTATTGGGCATTGATCCACGTCCTCATGTCAGTACTCATCATTGGGCACATCAGGAGTTGTGCGGGAAGAGCTTGGCTTCCTTAGTGCTCTCCCTGGGCTTTTTCCTTGTCTTGATTGTCTTGTGTGGCAGTGATATGGAAATGGGTACAGTTTGACTGACTGTTGTTCCCATTTTCATTTCCATGTCCATTTGAACCTGTGGGTTTGTGGTTTGCATTGTTGCTGTTGTTCCCAGGAGGCAGTCAATTGGAGCACCCATGTCAGGAACCCATATGCTTGGAAACATACCACCCAAAAGGTGTATGGCTGCGGATGAATTCAACCCTGTGATTAGAGAACCAATTGGAATGGAGACCATCCCAATATGGAACAATTCTCCAATAAGACAGTATTGACCCAAAAGGGGATTGAATCTTCCCAACATGAAGTAAGCTCCAAGATAGCTTAGAAGGAAAATAGAAGCCAGGGGATGAAATAAGGAAGGAGTGGGCGGACTGCCCCCCATGAGCTGTGGTTCCTCTGTAATGGGGGGATTCTGTGACAGTGGTGTGGCGGTGTACCATACGCCTGGTACCACTTGGCGCCACAACTTGTCCAGGTAATTGGAAGGAGGTGAACCAGAATCTGCTCTGGTTCCAAAAGATATGCTTGCAGTAAGGGACTGGACAAGGAGCAACCAAACCAACCATTTATACCCAAATGGTCCCCATTGGGATGACTTGGGTAGCATCATGGTGTTTGATTTTAGGACTGGAGAGCAGGCAAAAGAATAAATCAAGTAGGTAAGGAAATTGACTTTATTGATTGAACAAGTAATAGATCATGACTTATCAGCCTTATATAGCATGGTAGCAAAAATGATAAGCTGGAGGAAACATAAAGGAGATCGAACTCATGGAGAAGAAGTTGGGGATATTTGGAGAAATTTGGAGATCTGGGGAGTTTGAAATTAAAACTAGAATTATTTGCCTTAATGGAGTCATTATACTGACCTCAGAATGGTTTTAAAACAATACTTTGATTTAAATTGTCAACCCACAGAAACAGGCCAGAGCAGGAGATGAACAGCTATTCCCCAGTCAAAACTGGGGAAGGAGAGCAAGGGCTAGCAACAGAAATAGCGAGCAACAGACAAGTTTTGGCTAATTTTAAGTCAAAACTGTTGGCAACGTCATTGGGATGCTTAAGAGCATCTATTGTAAAGGTTGCCGCAACAGCTGATTGGCTGAAATTGATAATTGAAGGTAACAATTTGGTTTTAACTAAACTAACGTTTTCATTAATTTGAAAGTCACCTCGGACAGAGGAAGACCCAGGTTCAAAACCCATTGTTGCACTCCCTTTGTCAAGCACTATATTGAAGCAATCAATTTCAGGTAATTTAGAACAGTTGCTACTAACTAACTAATCAATTTTAGATGAACCAATTAACCCCAGAGAAGGGGGTATTTCAGCTATTATGCCAAGAGATAAATTGTTGTCAGAAGGGTCTGTAAGAACACTCCTGACAGCCCAGCTGGGTGAGAATCTTTGGGTTGATCTCTCTTTCCAGTTTGCACCTTGTGGAGAGCGTTGGACGTTTGTTCTGATTTCTCTTCCTTGAAATACAGACTTTGCAAGTTTGTCACCTGGTCCAGGTTTATGTGTCTCATTACATGTGACTTGAGTGCATCATAGTACATGAGGTGGGAAGCTGGAGTGTCAAAGACCATATCTGAGGGGGCTCGTAGTTGGAGTTCCTTGTAAGCTCGGGTGAGCTCCTTCACTGTGCCTGTTTGTGTTAGATTCTTTACTTGGTGTATGATCATGAGTGCAGTGTCCTTCAGCACAAATCTTTCCAAGAAGTCTTGTTTGAAGGTGTCCCAATCCTGCACAGTGTGTTCTTCATGCCACTTGTTGCACCAGGTACCAGTGTTGTATGTCAATCAGATGGAGATCTCTGCAATCCAGAACTGTTGTGGACATTTCATTTGGGCCAGCTTGCTTTGGGCCAATTGATATCATGCTGTGGTGTTATTGTTGTTGGCTCCAGCAAAAGGTTCCAAGGCAGCGCTTCAAAGTCTCTGGGCTACATAGGCTGGCATGGTTCTTTCATCAGTTGCTCAAGAAATGGCAGCAGGTGCTTGGAAGAACCCTTGTGCTTACAGGGTGTTGAAGATGGAGAGCGGGATCATCATGTTCTGGTAAAGGACAAAACCATCAGTTATCTCTGTACTAGCTGTGTATGGTGTCCAGTCTAGCAGAAGGCCAGATATGATTCTATTGAGGATTTGTTGGCTGCAGCAAGTACGGGCAACAGGTGGAATTTCAGGGGATAAAGTAGGATGTAAACCCCTACTTCTGCTACCAATGTTGTAACTGTGCTGTTTTAGCAAAGCTACAAGGGGGAAATATTTGGAAATTAGATAATATTCTTTATTGAGAGATAGGCATTATATAGTCATTGTGAATTGTGGATAACAGGAACATGATAGTGTTGATCACATGGTGGGATAGTGAAGGTGGTGGCCTGATCCTAGTAATGAGCCAAGCACCAAAACGAGGTATCCACTGTAAGGGATCAGCTTCTGTTCATGTTGTTGGATTTGGAAATTTGAGTTGACTTCCTAATTTGGCTTTGAGTGGCTGGATAATTGGATTGCGGATCACAAACCCGCTTACTCAGAACCTTACTGGCAGGTCAAGCCTGCTGTTTTGACAGATGGTTTTATAGAAGGACTTATCCAACAGAAATGACAACCAACAGATAGACAGGCATATGGATCAAGAATTTAATATAACTCCAACAAAAAACTACTGATAGGTGGGCCAATGGAACAGAGGACCATAGGAATTTGTAGTTTTGGATTTTGGAAGATAATTAAATTGGTACACACCAGGCCAGAGGATTTGAAATGGATTAAAACTAACCACTCCTTGTTTTCTAACAAAAAACACAGGGGCAGGCAGAATAGCAAGAAGACCAGAGGATGGCGGGAGGCATCTGGTGGGGTGAAATCAGAACAACAATTTTTTTATCAAAATAAAAAAAGCAAAGCTCAAAGCAAGAATTTAAGAACAAGGATTTTATTTGATAATAGAAAATTGGTAAGCAAGGGACTGGACAGCCCTTGATTTTTTATGCTAAAAAGCATGGCGGCGGCAAATAAAGTTTGGGTGAGGTTTAGTGAGCAGCAAAAGAAACCCATTTTATTGGGCACTCCAATATTTCAATGGCCTAGACTTTAAAGAAATTGGAGTAAACTTCTCAGCTGGGGTTGATTACAACCTTATTGACTTAAAGCAACTCTCCTGAGGGTATGAGAGTATCAATATGATTGCCAAGCAGCTTTTACAACATATCCCACAGTTTTTTGGCACAATGTTTGGTGGGCCCAGGGATCAACAAACTGAAAGAACTAATTGACTGAAGTATTAATATGCCTAAAACAATCCAATCAATTTTCATGGGCTGTGGAACGGCTGGGCTTAATGAACCTGGGAGGTTAATATCTCCCTGTTGATTTGCAAGCTGATGTAGATGTGATCTACACCAAGCTAACAGGCAGTCAAGACAAATCAGCATGTCCTCCATAGTTGGCGGAAGAGATTCCAAAGCTGAAGACAGTTTCCTGGAACAAAAGCCACTCCAAACCGCCTATCAACAGTGTGAGCAAGATCATCCAAGCTATGCAGGTCTGCACCTGAGTGTGGGCCACTTTTTTGGTTGGTTTAGGGAAAATATCCTTATTCAAAGTGCCGCAAATAGGCTAATAGATAATGGATTTGATTGAAATTTAATTATAAGTCAGATCCAGATCCACTTATAATTAGGAAAATTTGCAACCAAATAATTGAGACCTGGTGGATGTTATTATGTTCTAGACTCAGCTCCAACTGTCCCAGGAAATGACACAGTTTGGAGGCTCTGGATGATTAGTATATATCAAAGCCATCAATTCCGGATTCAAAGCGCACCTTTGAACTCTAAGTCTGGAATGCTAAATGGAGGATTAAACAATAATCCAACCAATAAATCTATCACTCTGGATTAGTGTTGATACCTAATATGAGTATTGATGCCAATACCAAATTTCTTCATTTTTCTCCTATCTGATTACCCACCTCATAACTATATATACTTGGTTTAAATATTAATGAATGATAAGCTTTTACCCTCCCATTATTGTTCAATCCCAATTAGGATTTTATTACCCTGCTTTCAGATATAGTGATAAAACATTACTAGGGGACTAACTCTCTCTCAGAACCTCCAACACATCTAATTCACACCACAAAGCCAATAAGCCCCCAGAGCTTTACAACCTCTGGTGATAGGGTGTGCTATCATTGAGAGGATTCCTGCCCCTGTTTATAACATGGACCAGGGTATAACTTTCAGATAAAGGTACCAAGCTATAAATCATCCTAAAAACATAATCCCACAGGGTTAAGGTGGACACTTCATTGGTTCTGCTTGATCACAGCATGCCTAGGGTTTCAGCCCCAGCCATCAACGGCTGCATTTGCAGATCTTCAAGCAGGGGTTGCCAATGGCTGGTTCTCTGAAGAGCCATCACAGGTAACCCCTTCACCCAGCACCATCTGGCCTCCCATGTGCCCCCCCACTCCACAACTCCCTTGGCCATATACACTGTTGGGTATTGTATCCTGACATGCTTTACCAAAACTCTGGTTGGTCAAACCCCCATGCTGTTAGGGCCAGATGGCAGATGGCACTGTTCAAGGAGGGAGGATGAGGATAAAGCAAACAGATTTTCAGTTGCTTGAGCAACAGCAAGCTAAATTTAAAGAAGGAGGGCTTCATCATTTGGGAACCTCTAAAAGTGGAATGGATGGTTGGGATTAAAACCAAAGGAACAAAGATGATCTGTAAAGGGGAATCAGAGCAGCAGCTGGATGCAGAGGTCTGGTAGAGAGCAGGCCAAGGGATGGCTATGGGACCAGAGGCCAGTTGAGCTACCGTAGAGGCAAAGTTATCCAACACTGGTGTAAAGTTACACCTCCCTCTTAGGCCTTCACTTTAATTCCTTCCAAATACTTGATGACTTCACCAAAATGTACCTGGATATCCTCAAAAAATTAAGCAAAGACCCAAGAAAAGTACTCCACTGATACTTGAAAAAGCCCTTGGAAGATTCCCTAGCCTAACCCACTCAAGAGACACCCCTGGTTAAATACCTTGTGCAAGAGCGGCTGGGAGCAGTGGTAATTGCATCCAAAGCAGGTTCCTTGATTGCTAGTTGGGTTGGTTTTCCTTTTGATTCTGTTCATTCAAAATTTGTCAAGATTTTCCTGCCTTGAGAGATGCACTCATACTTGCTCATATCATTGGTCAGTTAGTTGCTGACATTCGATCTCCTGCCCCAATTCCATCTCTTAAATGAATGCAAGAGTTGTAAAAGACCTTGCTCCATCATTCTCTACTCTAATAAAGTTTGAAATTTGTTAGTTTAATTCAGCCATTTGGTTTTGCCTGTTTCTTTTAGTGTTCAGCTAATTCTCCCCCTCCCTTGGCCTCCTAGGAATTGTTGGTGGCAACCATTTGGTTGTTGCTGAAACCATGGATTCATTATGGTTGAGAGCATGGTTTTGTTCTCTCTAACCTGCTCCCCAATTCTCGCAACTGGGGCCAGGAGGCCCAAATGTTCTGGCATTTCCAACTAACTTCCTTTATCTTTCAGTGTGAGTAAATTATCTAGAAACAAGCTTCTAGCGGGAAACAAAAAGGCTTTACAGGGGTTTAGGATGGAAAGATGGGGCCTCTGTAGCACCTGATCAGCCAGCTTTCATATTTTCAGCAGTTGGAGAGCCCACATCAGAATTCAATTTAAAAGCAGTATGGTTCAAACAATTGGCAACCAGCAGGCCAAGCGCTGCCATCTTTAACCAACCTGTACCGGGTGATCCTGTTGCAACCAAGATTTCATACTTGCCTGCTAATGTATCTTATGATACAAAAGGGGCGAGCAATGAGACGCCCCTTGACGTATCTAACAACATGGATTAATCTGATGGCAATATCAAATTGCGGGTACTTCATCCTAATTAGGAGCGCTACCAATTTGACTTGCTGATCCCCGCACAAGTTATTCCTCAGCTTTGACCTTACATGGAACTTCTCACCATGCCACCCCCTTGTGGCCTTGTGGCTTTTCCCATATGGTATATTAATCACAATATTCTACAATAAACATACCTTATTCTTATTATTCTGTCCTTTCTATTGGACTGTTGTCTTCCCCAATTCCAAATACCAAATCCTCATTGGTTCAGTTGCAACAGTGGTAGCAGCAGTAGGTTTAGAACCTACCTAAAACAAAATTCCCCCCAAGAAAGGACAGAGTACGGGCTGTATGGCTACTCCCCAACAAGAAACTCTCCTGCCAATCCCCAAGGGGGACATCCCTGACAGGTATGTCATCTATCACAACCAACTAGTTCTCACCAGTATGTATAATTGGCTCCGCCTTGGGCAGCGTGACGCCAGTGTCATCCTGCCCCAGTCAGACCTGTCCCAACGCATGCTCAACCTTCAGCTAGAATCCTTCACTGGTGGCGTCAAAGGGGCCAACATTATCAGTTGGCTCCAGTCTACTGAAACCTGCCTCCGTGTCTGTCAGGTTCCCAAGCCCATGTGGGTTGCCACTGCGTCTGGTTGCCTCACAGGGCCTGCCGCTGTGTGGTTCACCAACTGGGCCAGCCAGAAACTTGACGTTACCTGGGCAGCATTCCGAGACGCTGCCAAGTCCTGCTACAGTGAAACCTTCTCCTCCATTATTGTGGGGACTCCTCTTCTAGCAATCAAACAAACTGGGTCCGTTCCTGAGTACCTTGCCGCCTGGCAACAGGCTCTTGCCGCCGCCCCCAAAGCCGTGACTGACAGAAATGCAATGCTACTCACTCTCATCATCAATGGGTTAAAACCCCATATCTGCAAGTGGGTCCCCGTAGGTTGCTGCACCTCCATCAATGACTGCTACAAGGCCATTGTAGAGGCTAACAACCAGGCCTCAATGGGCTTTTGCCGTACCAGTGATGCTCCATCCCAGCCACGTACAACTAATGGCAATGACCACAATCAAATAGGCTGCCACCAGCCCCGTCAGCAGGATAATGGGACTAAACGCCCCCGCAAGGGGGAAGCTCCAGCTTGCGCAGATTGAGGATCTGGGAAAACCCTGGGGGTTGTAGCAATGAGAGGCTCTACGACCCCACCTGACCCATCCTCTCAATTCCTGCTCGCAAAAAACCCCTGTGACTACAAAATTCATGAAGTAAAAACCCTGGATGTCTTCCAAGTCCACAGTGACAACCCTGTACTGCAAGCAAGTCACTCCTAAAATAAAGTAACACACTTATCCTATCCCTTCTGTTTCCGTGGGAACACTCACAAACTACTGGTAGATACCGGGGCCAACCACACTATGGTAGACCAGGCGTTTTCCGACTCTCAGCAATTAGACCGAGTGCCCAGCAGGTTTAAGGCAGTATAAGTAGCTGACTCCCGCAGAGTTTCAATCACCCACAAGACGGTACCCTTCTCTGTAAGAATGGGGAACGTCCAGGTTAAGCTCTCTGGGCCCATCATGGCTGGGCTCAGCCACGACGTAATTGCTGGCCTCAACTGACTTCAGCACAATTGTCCCTACATTAACTGGGATACCTCTGTCATCACCCTCAATTTAAATGGGGTGAGGTTCCAGATCTACCCTGTGGAAATGAGCAAGTTACTCCATGATACTGTGTTTGTCAGAATAAGGGGACAGGCTTGTACAATTTCAAGGGGGGAAAACTAGACTTTAACCAATGCTCAGCCAAAGTTATTTGCTCTGAACCATCTGCAGTCCCTCCCTTGACCTCCTCACCACCACCAGAGCTTGCTGCACTCCTCAAGGAGTACAAGGATGTATTCAGTGAGACACTTGAACAACTACCTCCTCCCCGGGAGATCCAGCACACTGTACAACTTCAAGGATTGTTACCTAAAGCACAACCATTATACTGTCTTACACCAAAGAAAGATGAGACCCTCTGCCAGCACCTTGTGGACGCGCTTGATAAGGGCTTCATTTGCCCCTTGCTCTCTCCATACGGGGAGGCTGTCTTCTTTTAGCCAAGAAGGTCGGGTCCCTTTGCCTGGTCACAGACTACTGTGCCCTAAATGAGGTGACGGTTAAGAATAAGTTCCCCCTGCCGCTGATTGACAGCCTGGTTGATACGCTCGCAGGTGCAAAGGTCTTTAGCAAGATTAATCTCACTGTGGGGTACAACCAGGTCCGCATTGCACCTGGGGATGAGGCAAAAACTGCCTTTTGTACTCGCTACAGGTCGTTTGAGTGTCGTGTCATGAACTTTGGGATGACCAACACTCCTTCCACCTTTGCCATGTTGATGAACAAACCATTTGAGGACCTGATTGGAAAATGTGTGGTTGTGTACCTTGACGACATTATTGTCTTCAGTCAAGATCAAATCACGCACCTCCAACACCTCTGTGCTGTCCTTGACACCCTTCAGAAAAATCAGCTAAAAGCTAAACCCTCCAAATACAAGTTCCTCAAGTTGGAGCTGTTATTCCTTGGGCACACCATCTCTGCCAAGGGATAAAGCCCAACCCTATCAAAATCAAGGCAATCACCAGCATGCCGCCCCCCACTGATGTGGGCCAGGTGCAGACATTCTTAGGCATGGTTGCCTACGTACGCAAGTTCATCCCCAATTGCGGGGAACTAATTGTGCCTCTCACTGAGCTCCTCAACACCAAACAGCGCTTTCACTGGACCCCTGCCAGAGATTGAGTCTTTGAAATGTTAAAGCAAAGACTCACAACAGCACCAGTACTGCAGTTTCTCAATCAAAACTGTCATTACAAACTCGAGACTGACACCTCTTACAGGGCCATAGGGGGTGTGCTAAGAGTAGAAACTGATGATGGCATCTTTCTCCCCGTGGACATATGAGTCCAGGAAACTTACCAACTTGGTACAACACTATCTCATCCATGATAAAGAGTTGGCAGCAATTGTGCACTGCGTTGAGAAGTGACGCTGTTACCTGGAAGGTGCTACCTTCCCCCCCTGCGTTCTGACGGACCACAAGTCACTTTAGTACTTCAACACACAGTCCCACTTGACATGCCGCCAAGCAGGATGGGTTGAACGTCTATCCCCTTACCAGTTGCGCATCAAGTATAAGCCTGGGAAGGAACTTATCACAGCTGACGCTCTTTCATGACTCTATGTAACGTCCATCACTGGGGACAATGGTTTGGACCCAGATTGCCCCATGCTTTACCTCCGCCCTGAGGCAACTTGCTATGAGAGCCTTAATTTGTAACCATCTCCAAGCTGAAGGACAACAAAAGTCAGTTCATCACTGATGCTGGTAACGTCTGCCACCGGGCAGAGACAGGTGAGAAGATGCCTTACATTTCCGCCACGCAACAAGGTGACACAATATTACACTACCACCAAACCCTGGGTCACATCAGAGGGCGCAACCTCTTTGAGATCATGAAATGGAAGGTTTGGTGGCCGCGCATGCGTCAAGACATCTTGGACCTCCTTGAAATGTGCATGTTGTGTAAAAAGAACACGTCCAAACCTGCACCCCCAAGTCTGTCCTGCCCATCAAGGCCATGGAACCCTTCTAGCAGTGGGCCCTTGACATTGTGGGGCCACTTCCCAAAGACAGACTGGGAAAGAAGTACATTATCACTGCCATTGACTACTTCACCCGCTGACCAGTGGCCTGAGCGACAACCAACTACACCGCCACCACTATCACCCGCTTTATTGGCAAAAAAATTATGGCTCTCTTTGGGTGACCCAAACATCTCATCACAGATGGTGGCCCCAAACTTGTTGGGCATGTCATGAAGGCATACTGCGCCAAGAACGCACTCTAACGTATATTTACAACCTCCTATTATCCTCAAGCCAATGGACGCGTGGAACAGTTAAATGGCTCACTGGTTTAATTGATTGCCAAGCTCTCACAAGAGCACCCCAACACCGCATGGACTGAACACCTGCCCACCGCTTTACTTATCCTGCAAGCAAGAATCAACAGGGGCACAGGGTTCAGCCCCAGCACCCTGGCCTTTGGGATGCCTGAAAGTCTGAAAGGAGTTGAACAGTAAAAGCTACAGTCCAAGGTTCCCGACAAGCCTCCCCTAGTAACAACCCCATCTCTGGATCAATGGTGTGCCAAAGCCCGGGAAATCAAACACAAGCGGATTGAAGGAGGGACAAAGCATCTCAAAGCTAGATACGCTGTAGGTGACCTACTCTACACCCTCAACCCCAATTCTGCCAAGTTGGAGCCCAACCACCTAGGGTCCTTCAAGATAACCGCTGTCTATGACAATCATACCTATCAACTCGAAGACACCCAAAGAAATACCAAGAAGCTTCACCATGATCGCTTGCACCCCTGCTGCGCCATCCCCACACAAAGGCTGTTCGTGCATACCTTCCCAGACCTTCCGCAGACTCTGGCCTTGGTGTCTGACGACAAGCAGGGGGCAAGGGGGGTGTTGCAACCGAGCTTCCAGACTCGCCTGCTAATGTATCTTATGATACACAGAGGGCGCTTAATGAGACGCCCCTTGACATAACAACATGAATTAATCTTATGGCAATATTGAATGACAGGTACTTCATCCTAATTAGGAGCGCTACCAATTTGACTTGCTGATTTCTGCACAAGTTATTCCTCGGCTTTGAACCTTACATGGAACTTCCCACCATGCCACTCCCTTGTGGCTTTCCCCATATGGTATATTAATCACAATATTCTACAATAAATGATATCTTATTCTTATTATTCTGTCCTTTCTATTGGACTGTTGCCTTCCCCAATTCCAAATACTGAATCCTCATTGGTTTAGTTGCAACAATCTTCCTATCATAATTGATTGGTGTAAAGCAAGGCAGGTCCAGGGTTTCAGAGGCTATCTGGGTGGCTCCAGCTTTGACCCATCTCTTGTCAATAATGGCTTGCAAATTGGTCAACATTTTCAAAGGGTTGGTGGAGGATCTACATTGGTTTTTGTCTTCCAAGGTTGCACTATCCCTTCTATTTGGTATCCTACTGTAACACATGCATAGAGTTTCTGTCAGCTGATGTAGAGTACCCAATTATTACCACCTTGACAGGGTTCCGGTGGGGCAACCTGCTTCCTCACCCTGTCTGAGTAATCCCATGTCCTTGTGTATCACAGTGAAAGGCAGGGTTATCTGCCTGCAGGAGGTATACATCAGTTTTGGGTACTCTTTGGGTTGATTTTGACCCTAGGACTTCCTAGCTAGGCTGAGGACTTTCTGGAAGGCTTTGCTGCTTTGGCAGCATCAATGCAAAGGATCCTCTACCTGGATCCCCCAACTCTATCTGTGGCTGGCTATTGGTCCAGGGCATGTTTATGGGGATGGCTTGGCAACCAACCTGTGCATCAATACGTCTTTAACTGGTCCAATATAAAGACCCTCCTCTGTTGGTAAAGATGGTTCTAGCAGGAATGAGCAGCAGGATATATTCAGGAATGGGATGGTGAGCATGATGCATGCATGTATTGGGGCCAGAGGGTTGCTTCTCCATTTTGGACTTTACCTGCATAGTTCAAAGCTTTGCTGTAATGGTTGGTGGGTCTGAAAGTGGCCAGGTTCAACTGCATCTGATCTGGGGATAGCCATTTGATAAACCATGCCTTCTTATTGAAACTGTTGGGTAACTCTGTCAATATGTGCTTCTCCTTTGCTGGCACCAGCACAGGTACCAGAAAGGTATGGGCAGAGGATAGTCATGGATAGGAAATCAGAGCAAGTGCCCTCCTTTAATGAAAATGAAGAGGAGGGGCATGATGAAGATACTTGAACCATGTTTATTCCATAGGGGAACATGGGATGGCGAGATATGGGGGATATATGGTGGTAAGTAGGATCTCAGTGGCACGGGATCCTTGATAAGGTGGCAAGGGTAGGGCAGCAGCAGATCAGAAGCGATCATGGAAAATCGTCATGGCTACGTATTTTCCAGAACTGTAGCCGCACATATCCCCAGATGATACTTTTTAAATTCAAGTTGTATATTTTCCCTCTCAAGCTTCAGTATAAAAAGGATAAGGATCCGAACTCGGCTTTACTCACAATGATTAAAATATATAAGGAATCTGGCTCGTCCATAAAAACAAAAGCTGCATATGTCCCTTTTTTAATTTTGGATCCCCTAGGTAAGGGGGATCTGAAAACGCGACCGATGAGACGCGCTGATTACAATAAATACTGCAATTGGCATATTTTTAACCCGTACAGCCCTAAGCAGGGGTTTACCTTGCAACCAGCTCAGCGTAAAAAAGGATTGGGATGCAGCTGCCAGAAAGTTGTAGAGTCTTCCGAGTTTCACGGCACTGAACGGGCAATCTTGAGGTTGCGATGGGAGCGATACCCTGGCAGTTTAACTGGGACGGATCGAACCTTTTCTGCAGGGAAAGATAGTTCGGTCTCGCTTTCAAAAGTAGAGCCGCATTCACCGCTTCAGCTTTCAGCAATGACGGGTGAGGAATAACCTTGGCTCTCATCGGGGATATGGGATTTAGGGGAGAGTTTCGGTTGGGGCTACGGGTCGAGACTTAATGATACTAGCTGCAGCCAGCATCGTGGATCCTTGGCATGCGCCATATGTGTATAGGGGTTCCTTAATCAGGATCCTGGCACAAAGTAGCTAAGCGATTCTGTTGAAGGATGACTTGCATCGTTTGGTTCATGGCAGGAGTGTAAGTTTATATTGTTGGGTGAGCATTCTCAGGAATGGGAAGTCAATGGAATTTAATCAGTGCAGGTAGGGCATGTGTTTATTTGTGATTGGAGTTGTTTCTGCGGGGATTTAAAATTAGATGCTATTTCTGTTGGCCTTGGCTAATGAAGAAGGGTTGTATTTGCATATGGAGATGCGGTTGCCCAATAAAGGGATATGGGCTTTTTATTTCTTAAAAGATTTATCATTGGCTGCAATAGATTTGGAATTAATTGGTGGTGGGGATGATGATGTCATGCGTGGCATGGCGGGGAAATAGGACGTGGAATCATAGGTAGGACGGAGTGGAGCTTTGTTTCACAAAGCAATGCTGTTTAGCAAACATTTCCAAAGGGTTTGGCTGTTCCAAATTGTGGGCGAGCAGTAGAATAAGTTGGATGCTCAGCTTGATCTTCATGCTTGAGCCATCACTAGACATTTAATAACTGCATTTAAAAGAAGGTGTGTTTTAATTAACGCGACTGAATAGAGAGTTGACTCAGGGGGCCCTGGGATCTCATACAGCAAATCAATGATGACTCTCCAGGATTCTGCCATCTTGACATGGATTCATGCTCATGTCGATCGCTTGCTTCATGCAATTGACAGCCCCTTTCAGATTCAACAATAAAGCTTCGCCTAGCCATCCACCACCCCTTGTCGGATTGCGTTTGCCCATCACTCATCCTCTTTCAAACCTGGCATCTGTTTTCAACTATAGGCTTGTCTCTAAACCATGACCCCCTGTTTCAAACCGTACTCCACATAAACCCTAAACCAGCCATGCTCTTTTCGACGGGTGCGGTTCGAGACCCGGAACCGTGCGACCCGGAACATCTGATTGGAGCCTTGGTTTTTTAAAAAATACGTCAAGCCATCAGCCACTGGCTCAGAATAAGAAGTTTCTCTCCTATCATTGGCGCTGGGGGCCAATCACAGCTCAGACATTCATGATTGTAAGGGGCTTTGGCAGTGGGAAATAAATAAAGTGAGCCCAGGCTGGTGAATAGCCAAGTGAATGCCATCCATCTACCCAAAGCTACGTACAGGTCGGATCGTCCCCGCCAAGTCCTCCTACTCCACCGATAGCAGGGGCGCCCAGGTAATCAAGCACAGCCTCAGATGCGGTGCCACCATGCGCGCCATCCTTAGCGATAACCTTGGCGCCATTACCAGTGCTGATGTCGTTGAGCTGAACTCGTACTTTGGCACCCGCCAAGGCAAACCCATCTTGGAAACTATCCACTACAGCAACTTGAAGTTCGATGGCGACCGTGGTCGTGTTTTAGGCTCCTTGATATCTTCCCCATGCCTTGGCGTCCGGCGGATTATTTTTAATCAGTTGAACCTGGACAAGGAGACTGTCCGTGCTATCATTAAAGGGATTTCTAGAGCACCCTCTCTAGAAAGGGTGACGATAACTCGGTGCAGCCTCCGCGATAAGGATCTGGGCTCGATCCTAATGGCGGTTGCCCAGAACCCTAAAATAACGACTCTAGTCCTCGATCAGAATTCCTTCTCTGGGGCGGGATGTGAAGCCCTGGCCAGAAATACGGGGAAGCTGCGCGCCCTAAGCCTATCAGGGCACTTTTTCGGCCCAGACTCAGCCCAGTACATCTCTGAGCTCCTCCGCTCAAACATCGAACTGCAGGAGCTGGATTTATCTCGCAACCAGCTACGAGCTAACGGCATGCACACCCTATCCCCCGCGTTCCTTTTCAACCACACGCTCCTCAGCATCAACCTGTCTGGGAATGAGATCAGCCCAGATGGTTGTGTTCGGCTATGCCAGGGCCTCGAAGATAACCGGGGGCTTCAGCACCTCAACCTGGCCTTCAACCATGTTGGGGATCAGGGGGTCGAGGCGATATGCAAACTGCTCAAAGTTAATAGAACCATCCTCTTCCTTCAGCTGGATATGAACAGGCTATCCCCCGAGAGTGGGCGGCTGCTGGGCGCCATGCTGAAGAAAAACTCTGCCCTCAAAAGCCTCAGCCTAGACTCCAACCTTCTTCTGGGGGTAGGAGCGGCTGCTATTGCGGCTGCTCTTCCCTATAACGAGTATCTTGAGAACCTTTCATTGAGTGATAATGAGATTGGCAACGAAGGTGTACAGGCCTTTGCTTTTGGGCTCCCCAACAATACGGTGCTCCAGCGGCTTGTGCTGAAGAATGCACGAGTTCAGGATCCTGCCGTGTACCGTGGGCTTGTAAGCTCACTCGAGAACAACCGGGCTATTAAGATGCTGGATATGGACTTTGATTTTATTGGATGGGAGGCAGTCTACAAGACGCTCCAGCCGCTTCTTACCCGCAACTACATCATGAACCGCAAGGAATTCACTGCAGCAGTTCAAGTCTTGTGGGGGGTCCGTGCCCTATGCCACCCAAGCAATTGGAGCAGCCCCCTCCCCCCTGAACTCTTGGAGGAGATTGTTCGCTCGCTAGACGCTGACCACGTCCTCCATCCCACCCACCTCCGCAACATCTTCCGCTTTGGCCGATCTCTCGCGACCCTCACCCCCTCAGTCACCCAGGAATCCTTCCTCACCCAAATCTTTGGCAAGAACTTCCGCTTCCAACCATGCCATCCCACCTACCCCAGCCTATTTGACTTCAATCTATGACATCCCACCCCTAAAATCCCCACAGTCGCTGACTAATTATTTCAAATAAACCCATCTCCCATTTATTTTCAGAACGATTATCCCAAAACAAAAGCCCGCCCCCAACAACAGATCCGCCGCGTACACAATAAAAAATACTTCCCAAACACGAGTTCCCTTTCCAAAGCCTATTCCCACTACTGCACGGTCAGCAACACCGAAGCACCAGATTCCGTCATAACCCACTCCATCAATTTGCCCACATTCACAGGATTCCCAATCTAGCTGGCGACAAGAAAGCTCAACCCCCGTGACCAAATTATTTACAAGTAAATCCCCCAACCGGCCATCAAAGCAAACCCCAGCATGGCAATCCGATGCCAGCGGATAATGTCCTTGATTCCCTGCCACTACACACCCAACCGTTAGCAGGACAAGGCGTACAAACCCATGTATTGCTGGGTAAACCGATCCACATATAGAAAACTTGGCTTAAGAAAGATTTACTAACCCCACGATACCAGCAACCTCACAAACTTGCCGAAACGGGATCTGCAGTGCAGAAGTGGCCCAAGGCTATTTAAGCCACCCGCTATAGATGGATCAACTTTAACTGAGCTTACAACGAAAGAGACGGGTGGAAACCCCATATTCCTTCTTCGATATCAAAAAGAGAACTGGTGAGGTTAAATCAACCACCCCGCACCCAAGCTATCCACCGACAGAGGGGAGATCGGACACGTGATCGAACTAGAAACCACTTGGAAGCCCGCCAAGAAAAAACATCTCTTAAACTTAACGTCACATCCCCAAAACCTTCATCGCCGATAAAAACGTTCCCGATAATATATAAGTGGCTCCTAGGGAGTGGCCATTAGATCCAACTCTAGGCAGCAAGGGTTTAAACAAGCCGGTAAAGGGAGCTTGACCGGGCGGAATTATCTTGGTACAGGGATGTAAAGGATCACCCCTATCCCAATTCACTATCCTTAGAGTTGGTAAATGAGCAAGCCACCACTATATACATAACATGCCCTTGTGGTGAGTGATTGCATGTAGTAGAGTATATCTTTCAAACCCCAGGAAGCGAAAACAAGCTCCCCACTGGATCAATCCAACCACCAGGTATAACCAGAAGCAACTATAAGTTCAACCCAAGAGCTATCCCAGCCAGAATCAAGGGCAAAGTCTACTCTCTCAATCAATTTCCATCGATAATCTTAAAATATGTCCAGATGGGCTACTGTAGTGCAAGCCTACAAATATCCCATATCTGAACCAGACAGAGGGAAGAGACACACACAGACCAATGCAACAGCTACCCCTGTCTCTGGGGAAGCTCCCTCCAGCAACCAACTTAAAATAGAAAGGAGTATTAGAGAGATCATTTATCAAAATCGGGAGGGCAGAGAACTTAAACCAGGCCATAAACTCCTCAAGCTTTTTGGCAGTTTGAATATCCGAGATCCCGTGCCAATCTGAATCTGGTACCAGGTTACCCACCCCCAGGGATAAATGCAAATCAGAAAGCATGCTAGGACCCAATGGGGACCATCCCAACCCCAGCTTTCAACTATGGGGATCCAGAAGCGTGATGCTCACAGAAAGTTTGTAAAGAGGGTGGAAAGGACCTCTTGTAAGCTTCTTCCTGAGAAGCTAAAGGAACTACTATTACTAGGCTGCAACTGCAGGGAACAGTAAAGAGCACTTTGATCAAGCCTAGGGTACTAACTCTAAACTGTTAGCACAGCAGGGAGATCATCTTGTTACCTCAGTAGCCTGGGCAACAAGAAAGCAGAGTCTTCAAGAGTCCGGTGTAGAGCTTGTATCTTTAGAAAGTAAGAAACAAGCAAAAGTAGTGAAGTTAAAAGGTATCTTTATTTGTAAGGAGGAGTTATGATTTATGCTTGGATTATTCCTGCAGTTTAATTAGTGTGGGGATTGGGAAGGGATCTGGGAAGAGGCTGGGCTACTTTACATCTAGTAGTAGCCAGAATCATCCCAATCAGTTGACAGAGCTGCACCCATGTTTCACCTCATGGGTGAGTGAGGGTATGACGCAAAGTCATCACAAGAAGGGTTCACCCAGAGCGCAGGTCAGCTGTGACTTGATGAGATTTTCACCAAGTTCAAGCATCCCCTCCAGATCAACCCCAAGCTAGCCTTAGATACCTCACCAGGGATCCCCCAAATGCCACTACCCTATTAAAAATCTACCCCATTGCTAAGCATCACAGCTGAACCAATCATATTCCAGTACACAAAGGAGCTGGAGAATACAGCAGCCCAGGAAACAAAGGGCATAGATTTAAAATTTAAGGTGTGAAGGCTTGGGGTAAATTATTGTAAACTAAAGCCTTTACACTGAGAATGGTCATATTTGTTAAATATAGAAAGGTAGGCAAGGATTGCAACAATAACTGGACAAAGGCTCCTGAGAGCTTGTATGAAGTAAAGTAAGGGCTACAGCAATTTATCCCCCCTAAAAAAACCGAATATGGACCAGTCTTATGACTGACAGTTTAGTTAAAAGGTCAATTTCTAGGTCTGGAAAGTGATCACCACTAGCCGGTGGATGAAGACGATCCACAATCAAATTGTGGGTTTCCCTATAAAAGTTACCTACCTGCTGAAAAATGTAATCAAATGGTATTGTTGAGTTTATACTTCTGAAAAGTATAATAAACAGAATAGGGAGAAGATTTAAGAAGAGAATGATACTTTATTTGATATGGATATAGCAGATTATATAGTATCATGGGAAGCCACATACTGTCCATGTACGTCATGGGGGTCATGAGGCTTATCTGAGTAGTGTTCCTCTTAGGTCACGAGGCTTATTTGAGTTATGTTCCATTTGGGATCTGGATTAGGTGATCCCCATAATAGATGGCTGTCTGATAGTAGTGCCATTGATTCACTGGCTGGTCGGTGAACCACTCGGTGAGGCATTTGGGGATTTACTTGGGGCTCCAATTCCCTGAGAGAGAGTAATCAAAGATGTTGTGACAGTATCATGGATCTAAGATGGGAAAATGCAAGGGTAAAGAAAAGGAAACAGAAGCCAGAAACCCTAACAAGTACCTTTTTGGGGTGCTAGTCAAACAATCTCAACTTAAGTTGAGACTGAGTAAAACTCAGGCTTTTATTCAAGTCTGGGTTTTTGAGGTAAAGATAAAAGATTGGGTGGCTAACCAAAAGTAGCTAGTTGGGTTTAGGAGTGGGGGCAAAAAACAAGCACATGTTTTCAATTATCTTAACTTAAAAGATTAAGGTAAGGTAAAGGAGGGAACAGGAAAGCTGGTGGTTAATTGTTTGCTTTGAACCAAGAAGAGTGGAGGCAGAAGAACGGAAAAACTTAGTCTGAAGCTGCTAGCATAAGCGGGAAGGGAATCAGAGTAAAAAGAGAAAGGTAATTGATTTCAGACTTGTTTAAACTAACTTAGCGTATAGGTACCAGGTTTGAAACTTGGTTGCAAAGGAAAGATAAGTGCAAAGATGAAAACTCACCGTTGATTTAGGTTAATTTGATCTGAAAAGCAAGTTAAATGAAGGGAAATAATAGAGGGATTAGAATGTTGGAGTTCTTAACTAAAGAAGAGTGAAAAAAACAACTGTAGCACTTGTAAAATACTAGCAGCAAGATAAAATAAAAAGAGGATCCTGACATAAAACAAGACAGTTTTATTTAGGTGAACATTTGTGTCAGGGATCCAACCAGTGGGGGGTTCCCGAGAACTTGCAGGCAGACAGCCCACGGGCCCAGTAGGAGAGCCCACCACAAGATTGGGGCTAACTTCACAATATAAGATAACAATTTTCCAAGGACTGCCCAAGGTCCGCTTACAGACACCATAGAATCAATCAACCATGTGAGAGTGATATAATATAAATCACTCTAAATATCTGGGTGGAGATAAATTCATTAGTGGCGACAGAATCTTGCAGGCAGTTGGGCTGCAGGGTGAGGGGTGGTGTCATTGGAACCAAATATGCGGGCCAGAAATTATACTTGTCTCAGAATAGCAGAGGGGGCCAGATGATTTTGGTGCCTTCTCTGTAAAGGACTTTTGTCTCTCTAGTTCTAGTTTTGGGGTCGTGGATCAGGATTTCTTCTAGAGTAAACTCAGAATACAACAGGTTGGGTGGATACTCGGTGAAATGTACTGGGTCAAAGGGAGCTCCTGGTGGACAGTAAAGGTCAGGCGGCTGGTCCGCAGTTTCTTGGGGTAGGTGAGTGTGGGGTGCAGAACCGCGAGATGTAGGCTGTAAATGAAATAGAACTAATAACAAGTATGGTATGATCTGGTTGAACCAAAGATTCATGTCACTTTATTGCAAGAATGGCAATGGGCATCTTCCTGGCGGTCCAGGGTATAAGTATATCCATCTGTCATGGTAAAACTTTCACAAAATTCCGTGGCCCAGGTTTTCCCGTTCACCAGGTCTTCCCAGTCTTTGGTGGCATCAATTGCGGGGGTTATTCCATTGGCTGGCTCAAACTGAGAATGCTCAAATTTCCTAGTCAGGTTGTGGGATTGGTTGTCTCTGGGTGGCCCACGTTCTATGGGAAGGTTCTTTGTTTCCCCTTCTGCGTGGGCCTGAGTTATTCTGGAATCTGTGGCTGGGCCCGCCTGCTGATTGGTTGAGTTAATAGGAACCTTTAGCGTGGGGAGTATTGATGTAGGCAAATTAGATTTATCAAGCTTCAAAGGATTTTCCAAAGTTGAATCCTGCTCTGGTTTGAGCCCAAAAAACTGTGGGCGGCTGGCCCTGCGGGCTGGCGGCCCGCAGGGAGCCAGGGTTCAAATCCCGTAGTTGAGGCCTTTCAATAAGCATAGTCAATAAGAATTTGTCACTTGTGATAATTTGCCATCTATACCACTTTATATACATCTGATACAAAAAAGTAACCCAGCTTCACATTTTATTTAAAGTAAAGGAAGGTCACAACAAAGGAAGCCCACCAAAATCAGTATGAACAGATGCCCCACAAATCTTTACCCAGTACAGAAAAATAAGCGGAAAATAAGAGGCTACAAAAAGAGTAAGCTCCCAACAACTCATAACAGTACCGCCTTAACTCAAAGGAGCATCCATGCTGATAAAGCTCATACAGGACAGAACCTCTCCTCCAAACTTGTCTAGATAATAAAGTCAAGGTCCATATATATTTTTAATAAGCAGGGTGGTCAAGACAACAAGAATACCAGGGTATATCTACTGGTCAAACTACCCCAGCTAGAGAGATGGGGTTATCCGGTAAAAATTGTAGAGCAGCTCAAGGTTGGCACTGAAGCAGCTCAGGAGCTCAACCTGAATTTTTAAAAGGCTAGCTCTGGAAAATCCCCCAGCTGGCATAAAAAGCTGCAGCTCCAGATGATCAACCTATAAGCAGGATAGTTAAGCAAGATTGGTTTGCAGCAGCTAACCGGATCAAAGAAATTACCAAAGTTAGCTTGAACATTGATATCCATAACCAGGGCGCTCCTGGATGGTCACCAAGATATGTCCTGGGTCAATGCCAGGGACCAGCTGGGTATGGGCAACATCTCCAGATATACTAGCTCCATGAAAAAATTAGAAGTGGATCCTTAAATAATTCCAGAAGGAAGAATAGGGCTGTGAAAGTCTTTATTGACACAGAAGGAATATTATCTTAGAGACCTTCTGTGGTATAACTTGTTTGTGGTTTTTTTCATGCTCAGCTCTGCTTGGAAGCCTCCTGATTGACCACTGGTTTAGGGCTCTTTTGACCAGCCACTCTTTTAGCAAGAAGTGCCCATCAAAGTTCCTGCTTGTGACTGAAAGATTTGTAAAAAGCTCCTCAAAGACCCTTAAACTTTTTGGTCAGCCTCTTACTTATAGTGCCTTTTCTCAATGGTTCCACCTTTAAAATGGCTTGCTTCAAAAGCTTAAACTTTTGGTGCTCTATTTATTCTACAATAAGATAAGCTTACAACCTTACTTTCTCAAAGGCTTTGAGGGTTGGTCCACTAATTCTTGATAATAATTTAAGCTTTTGGCTTCCAACCAATCATATTGATCAGCAAGCATGCCCTCAGCTCCATCAATGGCTGCAGCGGTAAAAGCTGCACCGTTCCTGAAGATCTACCACACCCAAATAAGAATTTGGTTTTCACTGCTCGACTGCCAAAATGATAATGCTCTGGGCACCAAAGCGCCAACTGCTTTCCTGTCCCACTCAGATCTTCCCTGCCTTCTGGTCTGTCCTCTAGAATAAATAGATCTTTATTTATATGTTCTCTATTTATTTTTATATCTCTTTTGATCCTTTTCTCTTAACCTTACTAATTTATTCTTTAATCTCTTTCCTGGCCACTGTAGATGCCTTGTGTGCTGTCCTGATCTGAGGCGCGGCACTGAGTCACAACAGAAAATCCTAACCTTAGGATTGGATTTGTACTAAGTCTTGGTTAGGATGGCAAGGAAGGCTATGTGATTACCTTGTGGCCCTGAATGAATAATATCAGCTAGACATGGCTAGAGAGGCGCCAAAGTATGTGGAGACACAAAGACAAAAGTGTGAGTAGAACTTAACTTTATTAGAAAATAGGAAATGGATTATATAGTGGTAGACAATACCACAAAACACTACCAGGATGTTAGGATCACTTGCCACAAGCATGAGTGGGGCAAGTGAGTTGCAAGGAATCTGGAAACTGAACAATTGTATTTCCCAATTTGGAGCCAGCCTCATTTCAAAGGGCGAAAGGGAAAGAGAGAGATTTGTCCTTGAAATAACCCAACAAAGGCAAAATCAAAACATGGTGAATGGCGGCATTCACAACATTGCCCCCTCTAGATTGGCCTTAGGGGGGTGATACTTGCAGAGGAACTTAGCATGTACGCAAGCAAAAGGTCAACCACTAGAGAGGAGTTTTACTGTATACTCCAATCCTTGCTTAAAGGTCACTTCTAAGGGCCCAATCCACAACAAGTCTAGTTTATGAGCTCATCTTCCTACTCTGTGTTGATAATACAGAACATGGTCTCCAATGGTAAACTCAGGCAGGGGGGATCTCCTGGCATTCTCAGGGGAGAGCTCCAGCAGCTTGGTCTTATAGGCAGATGTGTAGGCAGTAGCCTATATATCAATGATGCGGTTGACTAGATCTTTGATGTGCTCATCAGGGTTCATGGCCTTATCAGAGGAGAGTAGGGGCCCCCCAAGAGCAACAGGCTAGTGGCTTCACGGCCATACAGCATAGCAAAGGGGGAATACCCGGTGACACAATGTTTGCTAAGGCAATAGGCAAAGAGAGCAGCAGGTAAGTATAGATCCCAGTTGGCGGCGTCAGATTAAGTAAGCTTCCTCATGATAGAAACCAGAGTTGAGTTGGTGCGCTCAACTGCCCCATTGATGAAGGATTATAGGGGGCGGAGAAAGACTGGTGAGACCCCAAATCTTCAACAACAGAGGTTATTAACTTGGCGTTGAAGTTAGTCCCATTATCAGACAGCAACACTTGAGGGAATCCATGGCAGAAGAATACATCTTGCAGCAGAAAGGCAGCAGTTGTCTTGGCAGTGATGTCTTTAGTAGGAAAAGCTTCTACCCACTTGCTAAAATGATTAACAGCAATTAGGATAAAGCAGCAACCAGAGCGGGAACAAGGGAGAAGCCCTACAGCATTGATACTGACAGTGTGAAATGCGTGCTGAGGGGGGACTAGCTTGAACTCATGAGCAGCAACTTTAGGACGTTGAAGTTGGCAATAATGACAACTAGCAACAACATCTGGGATCTTCAAGCAAAGATTTTCCCAGAAGTAATTCTTCTGGAACCAGGCATGGGTCTTGGCAATGCCCCCGTGTCCTGTCTCCTTATGAGCTTGAAGCACCAACAAAAGGCAAAGACTAGGCCTTACATAAGGCAGGTAGTGGTCTTGTACTTTCTTGAAGAGCTGATTGTCCCAAATGAGGGTGTCTTCAGATAGCTTAGAAAGGGCAACACAAAATTCCTCTGTCTCATTCTCCCATGACAAAGGATATCCAATTAGTTCATACAACCAGTCAGCTTCAGCAGGGTGTAGGGCAAGGATGGTCATTCTGGACAGTCTGTCAGCGTTCTGATGTTGAATCCTGGGGCGGTGCAGCACAGTGAAGTCATACTCTTGCAGTCGGAGAGCCCATCTAGCTAGTCGTCCTTCAGGTTCCTTGAGTTGTTGTAGCCATTTAAGCAAAGCATGGTCAGTGACCACAGTGAAATGGGTGCCATACACGTAGTGGCAGAACTGCTTGACGGCATTCAGCACAGCAAGGTACTCCTTCTCAGTCTCACTGTAGTTCTTCTTGTGCTTATTTAGGACACAAGAAGTATAAGCTACAGGATGATCCACACCCTCATCATCTAGTTGAGCCAGGATGGCCCTAATATCTAGGTTGCTAGCATCAGTGTATAGGATGAACTCCTTATCATAGTCATGATAGACTAATATGGGAGCCTCTTTGAGTTTTTGTTTGAGGGCTTCAAAGGCTTTTTGTTGACTGGTGGTCCATTTGAAAGGGACATTACACAGCAGCTGGACCAAGGGTTTGCTAGTGTCTGAAAAATCAGGGATGAATTGTCTATAGTATCCCATCATGCCCAGAAAGACTTGGACTTCTTGCAGGTTGGTGGGCAAAAGCATTTTTTCAATGGCCTCAAATTTCTTGTTCATGGGGCAAATTCCTGTATGAGTCACCTCATGCCCCAAGAATTCAAGGCTTTCCTTGAAGAACACACACTTAGATGGTTTTAACTTAAGTCCAGCCTCACAAATCTTTATGAACTCTCCTTAAGATGGACCAGGTGATCAGTGAAGGTGGCGCTGAAGACAGTTATATCATCTAAGTACACTAAAACACATGAGAGCTTCAAATCACAGAGGATGGAATCCATGGCTTGTTGGAAAGTAGCTGGCGTATTTCAGAGCCCTTGCAGCATTTGAGTGGGCTCAAACAATCCCTCCGAAGTGATGATAGCAGCCTTCTGTCTATCTTTGGGAGAGATATCAAATTTCCAGTATCCAGAATCCAGATCCATAGAAGAGAAGAACTTAGAGCCCCCAAGGCGGTGGAGAGCATTGTCAATGCGTGGTAAGAGGTAGGAATCCTTCTTGGTTAAGGAATTCAAACGTCAGTAGTCCATCACAATACAATGACCTCCATCCTTCTTCTTCAGTATGAGCAAGGGGGAGACCCATGGAATTTGGGAAGAAGCAAGCAGTCCAGCATCTAAAAGTTTCTTAAGCTCTTTAGACACCTGAGCATCTTCTACTTGACTGCGGCAGTAGGGTTTAGCACAAAAGAGGGAGCATCATTGGTATCAATCTAGTGAATGACGCCCTTGGCTAACCCATAATCTGTGCTGTCTTTAGCAAAGATATCCAAAAACTGATCCAGTAGGTCAAGCAACTCCTTCTGTTGAACCAGAGATAGTTTCAGGAAGTCTTGGGCGGTGAACAATGATAGGACTTGTGGCTCATCCTCAGGTAATTTGAAGTCCTGGAACGTACCAAAGGATGGAGAGATAGGACATCAGGAGCATTCAATAGCTTGTCATAGCCGACAACCTGCCCTCTAGACACATGTATGGGGAGGGCAGTCAAGTTGGCAATTAGCAGTTGAACTGGATCTTTATGGGAGACATCCAAGATCCCTGGACAGAGATAGGGTTCATTGCGCCCTAGCAAGGGAGGAGAGTATAACTCTAGGAATGTACGTTCAGGCAGTTCATATGATATCTGAGAGCCTAGGATAGTTTAGGACCCAGGCGGAATAGTCACAGCAGAAGTGGCCAAGAGAGAAATCCCCTTGGACACAGGGCAAGCCATGGGAGGACACTTCACGTTGGAGGAATGGGTTTAGTATTTTAAAGTGAAAACACCAGTGGGATATTCCAAGGCACATGTCTTGAGGCGCTTCCTGGGAACTTTAACTGGCTCTTCAAAGATCAGAGGGACCTCATACCCTAATATAGAGAGGTAGCTGTCCTGTCACAAGTGACAAACTCCTATTAATCATGCTTACTGGAAACACTCAACTACAGGATTCAAACCTTGACTCCCTGCGGGCTGCCAGCCTGCAGGACCAGCCGCCTGGCTGTCCGCAGATTTTTGGGCTCAAACCAGAGCAGGATTTGACTTCAGAAAACCCTGTAAAGCTGGATGAACCAAAATAATCTACATTGACACTCCCCACAGTAAAGGTTCCTGTTAGCTCAACCAATCAGCGGGCGGGCCTAGCCATAGAACCTGAAACAACTTGGGCCTCCACAGAAGGGGAAATAGAGAAACTTTCCAATAAATGCGGGCCACCCAGAGATGACCAACCCAGTGACCCAACAAGGAAATTTGAGTATTCTCAGTTTGAACCAGCCAATAGAATAACCCCCGCAATTGATGCCACCAAAGACTGGAAAACCCTGGTAAGCGGTAACACCCAGGCCAGAGAAATTTGTAAAAGTTTTCCCATGACAGATGGGCATACTTATACCCTGGACCGCCAGGAAGATGACCATTACCATTCTTGCAATAAAGTGACATGAACCTTTGGTTCAAACAGGTTATTCTATATTTGATATTAGTTCTATTTCATCTACAGTCTACCTCCTGCAGTTCCGCACCTCACCCCCAACAACCCCAAAAAACCACGGACCTGCCGCTTGAGCCTTACCAACCACCAGGAGTTCTTACGGCCCAGTATATTTCACTGATTACCCACCCACCCCTGCGTACTCAGAGTTCACCCTAGAGGAAATCCTAATCTATGGCCCTGAGGCCAGAACTAGAGAGATCAAAACTATCTACAGGGAAGGTAACAAGATCACTATACCTCCCCTGTTATTCCGTGACAAGTACAACTACCTGCCTGCATATTTGGTCCCAATGACTCCACCTCTCACCCTGCGGCCTAATTGCCCGCAAGAATACGTTGCTGCCAATGAATCCACTTCCACTCAGATATTTGGAGTGATATACATCACTCTTACCGGTTTGATAGATTATATGGTACCTGCCAGCAGACCTTGGGCTCTCCTGGGCAAATTTTTATCCTATATTGTAAAGTTAGCCCCAATCTTGTGGTGGGCCCTCCCTGCTGGGCCCACAGGCTGTCTGCCCGCAAGTTCTCAGGAACCCCCCACAGGCTGGATCCCTGACATTATGGCAATCTATCTTAAACACAGTAACCTGGGCCCCAAGATGTTGATAAATCTTGGGGCATCTTGTATGCTACTTTTATTGATCTCAGCTTACTATGCATACAAGCTAGCTACCAACCTAATTGCATCAGCAATCCAACCCCAAACAATTACAGAATCAAAGGGCACCTTGCTTGGCGTTGAGAAGACCAAGACCCCAAACTCACAGCTTCAGAACGTTATAGTAAATCAGACCATGACCAAGGTGGACATGTTGCAGATGGGGAAGTTCACCCTAGAAGAAGCCAGAAGATCCATGCCAGTCCTCCGTCTCCATTTTCAGGCCAACACAAACTCATACTCCAACAACACTGAGAAAGTCCTTGGAGTGGCCTCCATGCTCTCTGGCAATGCCTTGGACTGGTTTGGGAAGGCCACCTCCAAGGACATTGAGTTTTGTCTGGACTACTCCTAATTTGAGAGTGAACTGATGGCCACTGGCAACAACCAAGACAGTTGCCATCACGCCTTCATCAGTTTACTAGACATCAGACAAGGATCACACACTCTACAAGCCTATACTGACAAGTTCCTAAAACTGAAAACCAGAACCCACCTCCTGGATGAGTTATCAGCCATCTTATACCGCCAAAGAGCTTGCCCTGCCTTGAAGGAGCTCTTTAAGCACCATCCTCCTACGCTTGGCCTAGACAAACTAATCCTTTTGTGTAGAGGATTGAGCCTTAACCAGGAAGGCTCCCCCTCTCACACTCAGCGCACAAATTGAGCCCCGACGCCCAACAGACCAGGGATGTCCCCCAACAAATTACAACACCACTACTGTGAAGGGTTGTGTTTCTACTGCCACAAGTCCGGCCATCTCACTAGGGCTTACCCCAAGAAGAGTGGTCCCACAGTTTCTTTGGCACAAATAAACACCTCCACCCAGTCTTAAAAATTTATCCAAGTTGAGACAAAAACACTCACAACATCTCAGAATGTTGAAGCTTTCATTGATACTGGAGCTGAGGAGAGTTTTATTGACACCACCCTTGAAAAGGACCTAGGACTAAAGGCCACCAATGAAGGCATCAAAGTAATCATGAGAAACAGCTCTCACAACTTGGGGTTCAGGTGCGCAGCCAAGTTGCCTTTGAAAATTGGTCAGAACACCTACTCAGCGCTCCCCATCATCCTGAAGGGACTTCCCCACCACTTGATCCTAGGAGACTCCTGGTCCCAAAGACACGGCACTATCCTAAATTTTCATAATCAAACAGTTGCTTTAAAGGGAGACAATTTGTGTGACGTGGTGCCATTCCAGATGGGCCTAATCTGCAAAGGACTCAACATGCTCCTGACCCTGAAAATGGAACCAGTGTAGGGACCCTACCTGCCTCTTTAAAGAAGTGGAACCACGTCTTCAGCAAGGAAGCAGCAACCCACCTCCCCAACCACTCAATCTACAACCACGCCATAGACCTGTTGCCAGGAACCCAAGCACATCATGGCCCCATCTACAGCTGCAATCATTGTGAACAAGTAGCCCTGAAGCATACCTAGAGGAAATGACAAAAAAAAGTTTCATATGGGTGCCAAAGGCCCCTTGCTTGTCACCCATGCTGTTTGTAGGAAAGAAGGATGGCAGGATGCGTCCCTGCATGAACTACCAGAAACTGAACAGCATTATAGTAAAGAACTACTATCCCATTTCCAACGCTGACAAACTTTGTGACATACTGACTGGAGCCCAGGTGTACTCAAAAATCAACCTGATAGACGCCTTCAACCAGATCAGAATCAAAGAAAGAGACAAATACATGACGGCTTTCAAAACAAAATATGGGTTGTACAAATACCTAGTTATGCTGTTTGGCTTGTGAAATGTCCCCAGTACTTTCCAAAGGATAATCAACTCCATCCTAGGCAAGTACCTTGACAAATTCTGTGTTGCATATTTGGACAACATCCTTATATACAGCAAGTCACACAAGGAATAACTCTAACATCTTGACTGTATACTAGAGAAACTCTTAAAGGCCAACTTATACGCCAAGCTTAAGAAGTGTGAATTCTTTCAGTCCAAAGTCAAATTCCTGGGATATGTGGTGAAGACTGGTGGGTTTACTATGGCACAGGCCAAAGTGGAAGCAGTGCCAACCTAGCCAGTACCCAAATTCAGGAAAGACATGAGAAGTTTTTTGGGCCTGGCAAATTATTGTAGGGATTTCATCCAAAATTTTTCCCAGATTACATTGCCCCTGACCCGTCTTTGCTCTGACAAGGTCCAGTTTTTCTGGACTGAGGAGTGTTCCTCTGCGTTTGAGGCCCTGAAACTTGCGTTCACCTCATGTCGTAAAAGTTGCAGCAAAGGGTTGCTAGTTTCTACAAACAGTTAGTCAGTGACCTTAATTCTTAATACTATATCTGTTGATGGTATAGTGGCAGAATATGAAGGACAGAAGAATAGTAAGGTGTATAGACAAAACTGGTATTTATTTAGATAGTATTGCACTTATATAGTGTGAGGCGGGGGAATTACCACCAGAGGCAGGGAGGCACAGACAGAAGAACTTCCCAAATGGAGAAGAATGGGTTGACACAGCTAAAAGTCTAGCGCAAGAGAACAACTGCTTTCTTGCAGCTTTCCTTAAGGAGGTAGATATAAATAAATTAGTTGTTCTATTTATAATCCTGGAAGTGAAGCCTGTGCCTTGTGTGCGTTTGAAAGGCAAATTGAACACCTGTTTTAGGGGCGTTTTAAACGTCTTTATCACTAGTAGAATCAGGATGCAATAGCGCAACCGCGCAGTTGTTCCATTGCTTAATCCCTAGATGGACAACTTTTTGTCTAATCCATTCAGGATCTGCAACATTTCCCTCCACTGGATTAGATAACAGGTTTAAAAATGGCTGGCGTCTCAAGGTGACGGTTATGGTGAACAGTCCCTCTAGAAGAGTCACAAGAAGAGTCTTGAAGAAGGTGCAAGTGGTAATTCCAAAGAGGCGCAAGCATACCAGGCCAGTGGAGGTGATGAAGGCAGCAGGGAAGCAAGTAGTCCTGCATGATGTGGACGGCAGCTACCTGGACTTGAGGGTTCACTTAGATCAGCTACTGGTGCCTCAGCTGGCCTTAGGGGGGACAGACCCATTGTTTGCTGCACTGTTCCTAGCTTTGAGTGATCCCAGGGAGGTGACAGGAACTGGGTTGCAAAGGGGTAACAGTATCCATTGGCAGTTCTCCATGCGGGCGGCAGAAGAATACTTGGAGGCTCAGCTGAAGGAATTCCAATTTGAGGGTCAAGGCCTTTTAGTTTTGCAACAGGGGACAGTATCCAACATAGTGAAGTCAGTCCTTTGCTCTTGGGCAATACCTGGGGTTACCAACTCTCAACCAGTCAGTTGGAAAACCTCTGACAACTTTGAGCAACATCTTCAGCAAGCCTTCCAGGAAGTGTTGAAGTCATACACAGTGGAGGAGACTGCCCATCTGGTGCCAATGGTGATGGCTGGCAACCTTGTTCTTTGAGGAACCAACCACTGTGATACCAAGCAGGAGGAGGGCATGGGGGTCTTCCTTGAGTGGGCCTTATCCTTATTCTACGGGGTGGGTGGTCAGGTCCCAGTAGAGTATGCCCTTTGTGAGAGTCTTCTGTGGGACTGTATCTTCTTGGGGGTCGCCTTTCCTGTGGACATTGGGGTCAGTTGTGTGTCTCGCTTGGTGGGGGTTTGTTGCCCAATCCTTGGTCATTGGCTTCATGGATCTGTAGACAACCAGTTGTGTTTCTTGGCTGTCATTCAGGTGGTAGAACAGTTGGTGCGGTACTGGAAGAGTCTTGTCAGTCTCCAATAAACACCTTGTTCTTTTATTCTTATTCCTCATACTTTGGTGCAACACTATCACAAACAGGACAACAACCCATAGAATTTTTTAATTAGGCTTTTGTTTTTTTGGTTTATTGTCCTCATTGGGGCTTACTCTTGGTCACTAGGAGCAGCACGCATATACTGAGCATGTGCTCTAGTGATCAATTGCCCAGAATGGGGCTCCTTAAGGGTGTAGGAATCAGGGCTGATCTTCTGGATAACTTGAACTGGACCTTACCAAAGGGAGGCAAGTTTGGTTTTTGCAGCTGTACCCTCTATTGCTGAAGAAGTAAACTGAGTCTCCTACCAGGTAAGTGGGTAAGACGGGGCATTTGGATGCAGCTTGTTCTAGGTCCTGAAACTTATGGTTCAAGTTTACAGTGTAGGCCTCTGATTGCAAGCAAATAAGGGTTTGAACCAGCTTGTTGAGGTACGCCTCTGGGGACACAGCCAGGCTGGGCTTTACCAAGGAATATAGTAAAGGGGGAAGTCCTGGTTGCCGGCCATAGAGCAGTTGGAAGGGCGGCTTGCCAGTGGCCCAATGGTACCCAATGTTGTATGCAAAGGTGGCTGCAGGCAGGAAGGTATCCCATTCAGTCTCATGTTGGTGACTGAGCTTCCGGAGTATCTGGACCAGGCTCCCATTAGTGCGCTCTACCATGCCATTTGTCTGTGGGTGATAAGGAGTGGATAGTGTCCCACAAATTCCCATCAGTTGGTTGAGGCGGGGGATGATATAAATGGTGAAGTTGGTACCATTGTCTGTCAGCAGGATCTGGGGGCAACCATGTTTGTATATGATATCCTCCAGGATAGACATGGCTGTCACCAGTGCAGATTGGTTGGGAATTGCCTTGGCCTATACCTATTTAGTCAGATGGTCAACCGGCACAATGATGAACTTGTTGCAACTGTTGGTAGCTGGCAGGGGGCCCATTACGTCAATAGCTATAGTGTGGAAGGCAAACCCAGGGCATACCAGTCTGTGTTGAAACTTGGTAACCTTAGGCCTCTAAATGTTGCAGTCATGACAGTTGGCTAGCGTATCCACTACATCAGTGTGCATCACTTCCCAGAAGCAGTGCTGCTGTAGCAGATCTAACATCTTCTGTATACCACCATGGCCAGTAGTCTTGTGAGCAGCCACCACTGAGTCCATATGTAGGGATGGGCGTATGTAGACTAGCCAGTAGTCCCCACAAAGCTTCAGGTGTTGTCTCTTAGAGACCTTGGTATCCACAGCTAACTTCTTGAGAGCCCTCTGTATCTCTACTGGCTCCTCTCCCCACAAAGAAGGATCCTCCATAAGCTTTTCATAGAGAATGTCAGCCATGGGGGATACTAAGGCAACAATGGGAAGGCGGGAGAGACAGTCAGCATTCTGGTGGGCTGCCCTAGCTCAATGAATAATCTTGTAGTCATAAGCCTGAAGTTTAATGGCCAAATGCGCCAGACGTCCTTCAGGGTCCTTGAGGGTCTTCAGCCATTGCAAGGAGGCATAATCTGTTACAACTGTGAAATGTACCCCATGGAGGTAGACTCTGAACTGTTGGTAGGAGTATATCACAGCCAGATACTCTTGTTTGGTGACAGTGTAGTTCCTCTCATGAACATTAAGCGTAGCTGAGCAGTATCTAACAGGGTGTTCAAGTCCTTTGGAGTCCAGTTGAGAGAGAACACCCCCAATTGCTGTCAGACTAGAATCTGTATGAACCACAAACAGCTTGACAAAGTCAGGGTAGGCCAGCACAGGGGCTGCAGTCAGTGTTCCTTTGAGAGCATTGAAGGCAGATTGGCACGCTGGGCTCCAGAAGAATTCCTTATCAGCTCAGAGAAGCTGAAAAAGGGGGTCACCCAGGGATGCAAAGTTGGGGATGAAGTGGAAGTAGTACCCAATCATCCCCAGGAAAACCTACACGTCCCGCTTATTGGCTGGGATCTGCATTTGCTCAATGGCTTCCACCTTCAGAGGTACAGGGCAGAGTCCATCTTGGCTAATGATGAACCCCAGGAACTCAAGGTGCTCCTTGAAGAAGTTGCACTTGCGTGGCTTGAGCTTGAGATTGGCTGCAAGTAACCTCTGGAAGACATCCTCCAAGTGTCGTAGGTGATCATTAAAGGTTTGGGAGAATAAATTAATGTCATCCAGGTAGACCAAGACACTAGTGAGTTTGAGGTCGCTCATCACTGCATCCATAGCCCGTTGAAATGTAGCTGGGGCATTGGACAGACCTTGAGGCATCCTTGTGGGTTGAAATAGCCCTTGGTCAGTGATGATTGCACATTTTTCTTGATCAGCAGGGGGTAGGTCAATCTTTCAGTAACCACTGATAAGGTCCATGGCGCTAAAGAACTTGGCGCCACCCAGTTGGTCCAAGGTATTGTCAATACAAGGGAGGGGATATGAATCCTTCTTGGGAGCAGCATTCAGTTGGCGGTAGTCAATCACCACACGGTTGCTGCCATCCTTCTTTTTGACAATCAGGAGAGGGAAAGCCCAAGGGCTTTTACTGGGGACCAGTAAGCCAGATCCCAATAGCTTCTGAAGCTCTTTGTTAGCCACGGCATGATTGGCTTGACTGCGCCGTATAGGTCTGGAGCAGATAGATGGACTGCCTTGGGTATCAATATGATGAGCAACATCTGAAGCCTTGCCCAGGTCATAATCATCCTTAGCAAACACATCTTTATACTGGGCAAAGAGATCCATAGCTTGATTCTTCTGCTCTTCAGAGAGGCCAAATAGAGAGTTGCAGCTTATGACCAATAGCACCAGTGGTTGCTCACAGGGTAGACCCAACTCAGAGAAGTCCGCAAAGAGGGCAGTCTCCTGCAGGTTGTCATGCTCTTCCAGTCGTATATAAGCCAGAAGTTGGTGTTGGAGATAACCATAGCTTCACAACTCATGTTGGCCAAGAGTATGAGTACCTCCTTCTCACTTGGCAATAGGATGCCTGGTGCAACCCATGGCTCTAGTCTGGAGGCATTAGGGATGCCAAAGATTTCTCCATGAGTGCCAGCTGGTAGAGCCAGAGAGAGGCCTGTATTGTGGATCATCTGAGCGCCAGGTGAGATAGTCACATTACAGGAGGTGTAGACTGGGATACCCTTGGCTTCCCCAATTGAGAGAGGTAGCACCTTGACCTTCTTACTACACAGCGTATAAGCAACTGGAAGCTCTCTGTTGGCGTACTCCAGATTGATGTAGTGCAGAAATTGTAAGGGCAGGTCAGATGGGCAATCACCATGATAGAACATGGGTATGGAATGGCCCAATATTCCAAATGTATGGTCTCCATGGTTAGTCACAGTGCCATACTGAACCATGAAGCTAGTCCCAATAAGAATGTCAAAGCTGTTGTTTTCCAGGACTATAGCAGAAGCAGTGACCATTAGCTTCCCAAAGCAAAGAGGGAGAGAAGAGTAGGCTCCTTTTGCTCTAGTGGTCAGTGGCCCAGCAGTACCAAACTCTTCATGGTAGGCCAAGTCTGGTGCCAGCTTAAGCTTCTTAACCAGCTGAGAGGATATAATGCTTCTAGGGGCACCAGTATTCAGTGTGGCCCAGACATGAGTCTTATTTACTACCAGGTTGATATAGGTGCAATCCTGGCAGTCCTCTCTGATCTTCACAATCTTTGAGACCTTTTTTACGCTTAGTCCCTTGAACTTCTCCAGGAAGGTAGCCATGGCAGCTCCCACAGCTGGGCTTACTTCCTTGAGGGATTCTAGCGGTGCTGAGACGTTTACTGTGCAGAGCAGCTTGACCAGTTGTTCAGAACTGTCCTCCTCATGAGTGACTTCAACGCCTGGTTGAGTCAGTTGTTCAGCATAGGGCAAGGATACTGTTCTCTGAGCTATTCAGGGGATAGCCACCTCAGGGCAAAGTGTAGTCCAATGAGTTTGCATGTTAACAGTGAGGACTCAATGTAAGAGGTCCTCTTGAACTCCTTCAGACTATGTATCCTTATGTATTGGTTGGGAGTCAAAGTCAATCAGAGAGAGTTTGTCCTTAGGATTGGTCTCAGAGGATGGTAAGGCAGCAGGCCTCTGATCTGGTTTGTCAGGGGGCAGTGGTATGGGGGGAGAGGAGGGTATCAAAATTATGAAGGCAGCCAAAGATTTCTCCTTGTCCTGGCTGCTTAGTAGTTTTTTGACTGGTCCTCATTGTCCTCCTCAATATCAGTGTCCTTGGCATAGTCCTCCTCAGTGTCCTCCATGCCTACATGATGGATCTTTTGGTGTAGATTCCTACATTCTTGAGAGAAGTGGCCAGCCATACTACATTTGAAGCAAGTACAGGGGCCATTGTTGACTGGAGCAGGCCCAACCTTGCCAGAAGGCTTGGGCATCTCAACAGCCATACAGGGTCTATGCTCAGATTTCTGTCAAGGGCGGCCTTCAGGAAGAGGGACTTTGAACTCCTCCTTGTAGGTGCGTAGGAGGCAAATCAGATCAGGCACAGTGCAAGCGTTGTAAATGTCTGACTTAAGAGCCAGAGATAGTTCCCAGTTGACATGTACAGCATTAAGGAGTGCTGAATGCACATCAATAAACTGCACTGCACTCATAGACAACAGAGTTTGAACTTCAAGATAGAGCCTAGAAGTGAAGTCTTCTAGGGTTTCCCCTACCTTTAACTTGGTGTCAGCAAAGTCCATCTTACAACCAAGGAGTGCTTCTTGGCTACCAAATTCTTCTGTCAAGGCTCTGGAGACGTTGTCAAAAGTCCAGCCACTCTCAGGGAGACGTGGCAAGATAATGGTTTGAGTCTCAGCATCCAGACAGTTGATGATTGTGGAGTTCCTCATGGCATTGTCTGCGCCATACATGGAGTTCTGGTACAGATGTAAGAACATGGCCACATTGCTCTTGCGGTCAAACTTGGGTAGGTTGACAGGCTTGAAGTTGTTGGAGCCATGTTGGAGGAGAGCAGGTGTGATCCTCACTAGAGAGCAGGTGAAACAGGAACAGCTGAGAGTGGAAGCAGCAAACCTAGCCTCAGAGGCGCGGCGTCAATTTTTCTCCCACTGGGCTTTGCGTTCATCTTCTCTGTTTTGAGAAGCTCCAGAAGCTTCAGGGGTGGCCAGGACATCATCCTCAGACTCCAGTACTGGCTCTAATACTTGTACAGCATTAGGAGCCAACCAAGTGTGGATCTCATTGCTTTTGTAGCTATGATAGAACTCAGGGCTAGAGGACCTCAGTGGACTGTGGTGACTCTTGGAGTTGATGGACATAGCCTATAAGTTGACGGCCATAATCTTACTGTCCATCCTATCCAATTGGCTCTGGAAGGCGTCCAGGAGAAGTCATTGCTTGTCCAGCTCATCTTGGTAGACCTTGTTCTCCTGACAGGTGATATCCAATTCATCTTCCAGAGAGGTGATGCGCTTTTTGTGGGTGGCAAGCTCAGCTTGGAGCAAGGCTATTACTTCCTTATCCTTCCTGACTTGGGTCTGGCTGTTGGCTCTGTCATGCAATTAGCGGAGTTTGAGACTATCCTGAAGGTCTGACACAGTATGGTAGTCATCAAACAGGAAGGCAAGATTGGCACTCTGCTGGACTAATTCCATCTGCATCTTCTTGTAGTGATCAAAGAGCTCAAGGATGGCTTGACCAAGAAGGGCGCTGGAAGGGGAGTTGTCAGTGACAGCAGAAGTGGGGATGAACAAGGGGATGGTGGTAAGGCGGTGGGCTAAGACTTCCACCTCATGAGTCAGGCTTTGAACCATGGGGCCAGTCTCCAGCACGTGGTTTGTAACTACACTAATCTAATTGGCGTCTACACCCTGATGGGTGAGGTTCTGTACCACATGCACTGGAACTAGCTTAGCTATACCTGTTTTGATGGCATTAACCCAGTGGAGCATGGTGTTCTGGGTGTTGGTGACTTTGGCAAGATACTGATTGACAGTAGTAAAAGTATTGCCAAGCTCAGAGTACAGAACCTGGAGGAATGTCTGTTGATTAGATACCAGTATTCCCTGGTCATGCACTAGGATTTGGATGCAGCCCAGGTGCATTTGGTTGTGGCATACAGCAGGATGAGCAAATTAGTGTAGGTAGTCTTTGATATGCTCAACAGTATGGAGGTCATGGCGGAGCTGGTCAGGGTTGAACTGGGAGAGATTCTGAAAGCAACCCAAGGCGTTTTCAGCAGAAGGCTGCTGAATGGCCAGGTGTTCAGAGCAAGAACCATTGTCAGCATCACCAGCATCCATGGTGTGTATGGCATTACAGATAGCGTCCTTGGAAGGTGAAGAGTTGGAGTCCATCTCCAAGGAGCAGGGGCTTGTAGGAGCAGTGGTTGATCAAAAACAATAGCTTGGGGGCGTTGATGTTCTGGAATGAATTGGCTTAGGTTGGGCAGGCCATAGGGAGCGCCTGCTCTTTCCCCAGCATGGGCATTAGCAGCAGTAAAGGCCAGTGCCCGGTGGTAAGGAGAAGCAGTGGCAGGAGACTGGGCCAGGGGCATTTCTCCCTCCTCATTGAAAGGACCGCGGGGGTGGGAGCTGTTGGTGTTGTAAGACATGAGCACCAATGTCGTAAAGGTTGCAGCAAAGGGTTGCTAGTTTCTATGAACAGTTAGTCAGTGACCTTAATTATTAATACTATACCTGTTGATGGTATAGTGGCAGCCTATGAAGGACAGAAGAATAATAAAGTGTATAGGTAAAACTGGTATTTATTTAGATAGTATTGCACTTATATAGTGTGAGGCAGGGGAATTGCCACCAGAGGAAGGGAGGCACAGACAGAAGAACTTCCCAAATGGAGAAGAGTGGGTTGACACAGCTAAAAGTCTTGCACAAGAGAACAACCGCTTTCTTGCGGCTTTCCTTAAAGAGGTAGATATAAATAACTTTGTTGTTCTATTTATAATCCCAGAAGTGAAGCCTGTGCCTTGTGCGTGTTCAAAAGGCAAATCAAACACCTGTTTTAGGGGCGTTTTAAATGTCTTTATCACTAGTAGAATCAGGATGCAATAGCACGACTGCGTGATTGTTCCATCACTTAATCCCTAGATGAACAACTTTTTGTCTAATCCATTCAGGATCTGCAACACCTTGGCTCCCATCCTGGCAATGCCTGACTCATCTAAACCTTTTGTGCTGGAGACAGATGCATCCAAATTTGCAGTGAGCGGGGTCCTTCTTCAGGAAGGAGGGGATGGTATGCTACATCCTGTAGTATATTACTCCAAGAAGATGCTACCAGCTGAAGGGAACTACCCAATATACAACAAGGAGATGCTAGCTATAATGAAGACATTGAAGCATTGGCGCAGGTACTTGTACGGTGCTGAATATCAGATAAAGGTTCTGATAGACCATAAGAGCTTAGTTTACTTTTTCAAACCACGTCAGCTGAACCAACAACAATCAAGACGGGCCTTAGAACTGGCCAACTACACCTTGACCATAGACTAAAAGCCAGGAAAAGTGAACATGGTACCAGACACCTTGAGCAGGAGAGCCAACCTGATTCCCTCCTCCACAGAAATCAAGGACTGCAATACCCATACACTACTAGACCCCGCCATCCTAGGGATACAACTGAATTACTTGAAGATTGCCGCCAGCAACCCAACATGATAAGAGCCCAGAAAAAAGACACCCATTCAACCAAACTATTCAAAACCCTGACAACAGACCCAGATTGCCATCGCTCAAAGAAAGAATACTCCCTGAAAGGCGCTACCCTGCTGCTCCACAACAGAATCTACGTACCCAAAGGCCCAACCCAAACAAACATATTGATTGACCACCACAATTCAGAGATGACCGTTCATCCTTGTAGACACAAATCTCTCTTAAGTATCAAGCAGAACTACACATGGCCAGGCATGGACAAGGAAGTAGCTGCCTACATCAATGATTGCAAAACCTGCAGAAGAACCAAGACACATCGCTTAAATCCAGAAGGACTACTGAAGCCTCTGGACATCCTGCTGGACCCTGGAAGTCAGTGTCAATGGACTACATAGTAGAGCTCCCCCCTTCAAAATACTTTGACACAATCCTAGTCATTTTTGACCGCTTCACAAAGATGGCATACTTCCTCCCAACCACTACCCACTGCACAGCAGCTGAGACTGCCAGACACTTCCACAACCGCATCTTGACACAACACGGCACTCCAGAAGAAATCATCACCAACCGCGGGCCCCAGTTCACTTCCCACTACTGGAACCAAGTGATGAAAGACCTTGGAATAAAACGTTGTGTGTCAACCTCCTACCACCCACAGACAGACAGAAAAAATGAATGGGTCAACCAAATCTTGGAACAATACCTTTGATGCTACACCAACGCAGACCAAGACAACTGGGCAGAGATGTTACCCATGGCACAATATGCCTATAACAGCAAAGACCATGCATCCATGGGTATGTCCCCCTTCAAGGCCAACTACGGGGTTGACCCATCATGGGACCCTAGTATTGGCAGCAAGGAACCAAATACAGCAGGAAAAACCTGGATTGAAAAAATACACATCACCTAAGAAACCTGCCTAAGGAACCTGACCTGCGCCGTTAAGACCTACAAGGCGTTTGATGACAAGAAAAGAGTCCCCAGGAAAACCCTGGAGATAGACGACAAGGTTTACCTTGACTCACGGAACATCCCCTTACACGTACCCAGTAGGAAGTTAGCTCACTGCCACTGTGGCCCTTACAAGACTACAAAGCAAATAGGAGAAGTGGTGTACAAACTAGAACTGCCACCTACTTGGAAAATCCACAACGTCTTCCACCAATCATTGCTATTCAAGAAATAAGGAACCTCCCTTCCCCACCAGAAGATCAAGACCAACCCCTCACCCATCCAGGAGGGACACTCAACCAAATACAAAATGGAGTACATTCATGGACACCGCCTTCACTACAAGACCCTACAGTACTATATCAAATGGACAGGTTACCCCCAAAGAAAGCACCTGGGAACCTGTCTCCAACCTAACTAACACATATGGAGCCATACAGCAATACTTGAACAAGAGGGCTGGGAAGGAGGAGGGCAACAGGAGAGAAGGGGATGATGTCACAAGTGAAAGACTCCTATTAACCATTCTTACTGGAAACCCTCAACTACAGGATTCAAACCCTGACTCCCTGCAGGCCGCCAGCCTGCAGGACCAGCCGCCTGGCTGCCCGCAGATTTTTGGGCTCAAACCAGAGCAGGATTTGACTTCAGAAAACCCTATAAAGCTGGATAAACCAAAATCATCTACATTGACACTCCCCATAGTAAAGGTTCCTGTTAGCTCAACCAATCAGCGGGCGGGCCTAGCCATAGAACCCAAAATAACTTGGGCCTCCATGGAAGGGGAAATAGAGAAGCTTCCCAATAAATGCAGGCCACCCAGAGATGACCAACCCAATGACCCAACAAGGAAATTTGAGTATTCTCAGTTTGAACCAGCCAATGGAATAACTCCCGCAACAAATGCCACCAAGGACTGGAAAACCCTGGTAAGCGGTAACACCCAGGCCAGAGAAATTTGTAAAAGTTTTCCCATGACAGATGGGCATACTTATACCCTGGACCGCCAGGAAGATGCCCATTACCATTCTTGCAATAAAGTGACATGAACCTTTGGTTCATCCAGCTTATTCCATATTTGATATTACTTCTATTTTATTGACAGTCTACCTCCCGTAGTTCCACACCTCACCCCCAACAACCCCAAGAAACCGCGGACCCGTTGCCTGAGCCTTACCAACCACCAGGGGTTCCCTACAGCCCAGTATATTTCACCAAGCACCCCTCCTAACTCTGTGTACTCAAAGTTCACCCTAGAGAAAATCCTAATCTACAATCCTGAGGCCAGAACTAGAGAGATCAAAACTATCTACAGAGAAGGTAACAAGATCACTTTACCTCCCCTGTTATTCTGCAACAAGTACAACTACCTGCCTGCATATTTGGTACCAATGACTCCACCTCTCACCCTGCAGCCCAACCACCCGCAAGAATCTGTTGCTGCCAATTAATCCACTTCCACTCAGATATTTGGAGTGATTTATATCACTCTTACCAGTTTGATAGATTCTATGGTGCCTGCCAGCAGACCTTGGGCTCTCCTGGGCAAATTTTTATCCTATATTGTAAAGTTAGCCCCAATCTTGTGGTGTGCCCTCCCTGCCTGTTGTAAATTAGATGCATATTAGAATGTTCAAGGCTATCAGTGGAATTAATCCTGGTAGTCAAGGTCAATTGATTTGCACCCAAATCTGTCAGATCTGATAGATTTGCAATTACAATTATATCTTGGATGTTACAATGATTTGGCCAACCTGTTACATCCAGTTGGATTGGGTTTGGGAATTACTAGCAGCTTCTGTAATGAGCAGCTGCAAGCTGCAGCCACTCTGGGGTAATGCACATCCACTCTTCTCCGTCAGATTGTCTGGATTATCCCAAGATGGAAAGAACATGAATGCAAGAGCCTGATGGACACCAGAAGATCCTGTAATGTTCATGACAATGGTGCAGGTTTTAATAACACTCCTGCATCCATTGTGCAGCCAGTATAGTATATAAACTTACCTTCTTTTTAAATAAACATACACTTTTATACTTACACACATTATCTACTTGCTTTTACACTCTACTTAGTTGTTACCTTAGATTTAAGGGTAAAGACTTTAGAGTATTTAAGACTTGTATTAATTTGTGTATAGGCCTGAAACCATACTCTCCAAAGCTAGCACTATAGACGTTAACCTCCAAGACATCCAAGGCCAAATTCACGACACTTCTGGGCCCGCGGGTCAACCGTCTGCAAGTTCTCAGGAACCCCCCACAGGCTGGATCCCTGGCACGTCCTTTAAGTTGATGATCCCATTATATTCCCTAAGGAATTGAGTACCAACTAGCAGGTCATAGCTCTTGCTCTCCAGGACAGCAGCAGGTGCGGCCAAGAGCAGCTTGCCAAATTGATGGGCAGAGCAGAATAAGATCCTATAGCAAAAGTCATGGACAGCCTAGCTGTGCCATACAATTGATGATAGTTAAGGTCAGGGGCAAGTTTGAGCTTCTTGACAAGCTTTGAAGAGACAACATTAACAGGAGACCCCATGTCTAAGACAGCCTTAATTTTCACCTTTTGGATGTATATTTCAACATAAGTGGTGGTGCAACCAAAGGGAGGGAGGACAGCCAGAATTTCTTGGGCTTCTGTTAACTCTTTGTCCTACTTCTCAATCATGCATATGAGGCCCAGGAACTGCTTATAGACTGTCTGGAGAGGGAGCAAGACGGAGACATTTTTGAACACAGCATCAGCAACCTCAGCAGCTTCTTCAGAAGACTTGGCAAGCATGGGAGATCTCTTGGCTTGGGTAAGGTAAGGGAGAGAGACAACCTCCTTGGCTTCAGGCAGAGGCTTGGCAGTTGTAGTAGTCTTCCCAGAACGTAGCTTATAAGGGACTGCAATAGTTTCAGGGACAGCCAGGACAGAGTACCCATAGACATCAGGATCTTCTACATCAGAATTGTTCATTTCAGAGTCATCAGATATGTTATGGAATAGCAGCAGAATGGGAGGAGCCTCATTGTCAGCAATGGAGGGGGTGATTGGAGGAGACTGGGAAGAATTGTCAACTGAGAGCATCTCTGCCTCTAGGTTGACTGTTCTTTTCCCGCATGTTCTTTGGGTTCAGCTCCTTCAACTCAAGGATTGGTGCAGACTTGGGAATGGTGACCTATTTGTCCACAGTTATGGCAACCCTGTTGTCAAGGAGGAGTCTTTGAGTTCATGGTAAGGATACACAGTTCATGTGAAGACAAACCAGAGGTAGAAGCAGTACAATTCTCCTGCACAACTGCACCAGAATGGGTAAGGTGCATATCCTGCAACAGTGTCTTTATGCTCTTCATGGAAGAAAGCATGGCTTTATTGGCCTTGAAGTGAAGACACAGTAGCTTATTAACCTTGAGGTCTTGATTGCAAGCCATGTATGCTTCATGTGCGGTCAACTGGCGGCTTGTGATCAGTTGTTGTTCTTCCATGTAAAATCTATCTGAAAATTCAGCTAGGGTCTTCTTTGGTTTGAAAGCAATGTACATGAAGGTGTCCTTCTTCACTTCTAAACTAAGATCACCACCAAACTTGTCAATCAGAAGTTGCTTCATATCTTCCCAGTTTTCAATGGTGGGAAGCTCTGGCACAACTACCTCTTGGCAGGCCAGGTGTAGACAGGTCAGAATGTGTTCCTTCTTGACTTCATCTGAGGCTCTTCTCATGAAAGTTTCATAGATAGTTAGGAAAGCTGCAATGGTCAAGGTTTTGGGGTCAAAGACTTGCTTAAAGGTAGGCTTGAAATGTGCTTCTGGAGTTGGGCCACCATTGTTGCTATCAAGTACATTTATGTGTGGGGAGAATTCTGCTTCTGACTTGGTGGGGGGGCTGCCTGGCCCACAGCTGGCAAACACTATCTTCAAGGGTAGTCAAGGTGTCAGCAGTGCAGGTGCCCGTATTATTAGCTAGGGCAGTCTGTTGATCAGTAACATCCAGGTGCTGGCCCTGTGCAGTTACTACCAAGGACAGCTCAGCCAGTCAGGAAGTAAGAGACAGGCCCACCAAAAGGCAAGGGGCAAACCAGTCATTTACTGAATTGACCACTTCACTCAGTTCTTGTACCTCCTTATCAAGCTCAGAGTGATCCTGCTTCAGGAGGTCCACTTCATTGGCTAGAGCTATCAACTCTCTAGCACAATGAATGCGGGGGGGGGCTCCTGACAATCCAGGGCAACAACCATCTTTGCCCACAACTCCAGGTGGATTAAATGCAGATGCCATTGCCTCACGCAAAGTAGCAACCTCTTGCTGTAATTCAGCAACCTGAGTTGTCAGCGCAAGCACTTGAGGGTCATGCTGAGGAACTTTGGGGGGGCAATCCTGACTGCAAGTAGATGCTCTTAAATTTTGAATGACATCCCAGAGCCTCTGTTCTCTATCTTCTAGCTTGTTGGATTGAAGAGAAGGCAGGGTATCTGCTTTGAAGGCAGACAGTTCATTTACTTGAGTCTGGAGTTTGGCAATGGTGGTGGCGGTAGCAGCCCTTTCTTGATCAAAGTCCTTGCCAAGTTTGCAGAGGCCCTTTGCAGCATGGACTGCTACTTGCTGTAATTAGTCAAAGGAATAAGCACTGAACCCGTTGAGTTGTTTTACAAGTTGTTCAAAGTTGGTGAGATAGGTGTTTAAAGTAGAGTCTACTTTATCTGCCAGGGCTGTTCCAGCTGATGAAACTCATGAAGGCGCTCTCTGACATACTTGGGGATGAATTGGTGCATTCTATTAATGGAGGTGACCAAACAAGACTGGGAGGTGATAGAGTCACACTGATTGTTGGATACTAAGGAAAACAGGGAATGAATCCACTGCTGGTAGGCCACAAACTGATCCCAGTGATGGGTGATGGCAGCTTACAGCAATAAAATATCCTGGATGTGGAGCCCTAATACCATTTGATGATGGGCTAAGGCAGGTTGTACAAAGAAGGACAATAAATGCTCAGTGGAGCCAGCCACCAAGAGGAGATGCTGTGTAAATTGTGGTGGTACAATCAATTTTTAGTATTCTGCCCTATTGAACTGAAGCTGGAGGCAAGGGATGGCCCCATCATGGGCTTTCCAGGGCTACTGCCATAACTTGTTCCAAGTCAGGGGTACCCAAAGGGTAGACCACTAGGCAGGGACCACTCCCAAGGTTCAGCACAGTAGGGACAATAGGTGGGTTGGCAATGTCTTCTTCAATAGGAGGACTGGTAATTTCAGGCAAAGTTGGCTCTTGTATAGGTGGAGGCAAAGGTCCTAAAAATGTAGTTGCAAAGGGGGTAACCAAGGGGCTTACAGCCCCTGTAGTGAGCACCATTTTTGTTGTGATCTGAGGCACGGCACAGAGTCACAACAGGAAATCCTAACCTTAGGATTGGATTAATACTAAGTCTCTGTTAGAATGGCAGGGAAGACTATGTGATTACCTTGTGGCCCTGAATGAATAATATCTTCTAGACATGGCTAGAGAGGCTCCAAAGTACGTGAAGATAAAAAGACAAAAATGTGAATATAACTTAAATTTTATTGGGTATAGAAATTGGGATCATATACTGTGTAGCTTTACCACAAAACAGTACATGGATGGTAAGATCACTTGCCACAAGAATGAGTGGGGCAAGTGAGTTGCGCAGAATCAGGAAACTGAAAATTTTTATTTCCCAATTTGGAGCTAGCCTCATTTTGAAGGGCAAAAGCAAAAGAGAGAGATTTTCCCTCAAAATAACCCAAAAAGGCAAAGTCAAAACATGGTGAATGGCAGAATTCACAATAGCTACACCTTGACCAACCCTGGCACCACACTATTCCAGGTGTATGATACACTGTCACTCCTCTGCCTAAAAATCCTCTGTTACAGAGAACCCCCAGGCTTATTGGGCAAACCCTGAGATCCATACACCCACAGGTTTTCACCCCCTGGCTTCTTCCTTTTTGTTGAGTTACCTTGGACATGCTTCTTCTTGGGTCCTTTAAACCCTCTCTTGGGCTGTTACAGATTAAAAGAGAGCTTTTTCATATGGAAATTGTATCCTTTCCTGTGAGATCACTGATAGCTGGCCTCAATCTTTCTGCAATCATTCACTGTCTTGGGAGTATGTTTCCAAGTGAGTGGGTGCCTGAAACATCAAGTCACCTGTGCATTTACCCTATTGATCACTGGAAATGGTCTTGCATTCTTACCCAGAGCCAAAAGTAAGGCTCATATGCCATTTTATAGCAGTATCGCTCATAAAGATCCAACCTCTCCAAGGTGAGCTTCATTGCTCATGCCAAACTTTGTGCCAAAGTTCTGGTATGCACAAAGACGTTCTTTGAAACCAGGTCCCTTAAATATAGAGGTTTTCTGGACAGCCAATGAGAACAGACCCAGTCAAAAAGTACAGCTGGGATTGTGCTTGGCATCTTTAAAGTTATTTGGTACTTCATTGTGAAATTAAAGTTCCAGAAAAGTTGTTTAATCACCATAAAATACTTTTTAACAGGTATTCCATAATAGTTGCCAGTAGGATCTTGTATTCAAGTGCAATTTTCTCGGTAATGTATATATGATAAGTCAGGATAGTTATCCAAAAAGATGATGTATTTAATAGACTTAATTGCCCTTATATAGTGGGCATTTGATATGGGATATTTACTGTTTCAGGTTCATGTCTGAGAATAATCAAGTTTCATTTGATTGCCACTGAGGCTCATGAAGCTTCTTGATTGCTTGGAGATTTACCTGTTTGGGGTAATCATTATCACAGCCTTAGGAAATTCCAAAAGTTGTGTTGAATCCAATTAGGGTTGCAGTGGACCACTCCTGGACAATGTAATTATGGCAACAGGGGCAAAATTGACTGTAGGGATGCAAAAATGAGAATCTAAAAGTGGCTAAGTTGATAATTTAAAATTTCAAAATTAATTTAAAGCAACTCATCTGTAATTAAAAATTATTATGGCCATAAAAAATATTTTTTTATTCATTCTCTCTTCTAAAAAAGCCAAGAAAAAGAAGTTACTTTATTATTAAAAGCCATTTTAAAAATTTAAAAAGTGTTGACTTGGCCACTTTTAGATTCTCACTTTTGCATCCCTACACTCAATTTTGCCACTGTTGCTGTAATTATGGTTGCCCCAAACAGGCCAATATCCAAGAAATTAAGATGTCTCATTAGTTTCAGGATCCTCCTGACATGAAACTGTTTTTGTTCTGGGTTTAATTGATGTGTTTAAACTGTTGAAATGAGTTTGAAGCTTCTTTAAAGTAGCTTTTATAACAACCTTAATTTAATTATACAATTCCAAGTCCCCCAATTCATGTAAAAACCTGTTTTTCATATTCATGAAGATTTCCACTTGTTTTTTTGTATCTCAAGATCTAGTGAACCAATCTCAATGCTTGAACACATTTATGAAAGCCTGAAACAAGAGTATTCAAACTGTGCTATGAACTGCACCATTTTTAAATGCAATACTTGCCTCCCAACACAAATTCCACTTAATTACCCCTGCTTCCTCTCAAAAGTTAAACACTAAGTGTATAAATTATCCTATTCTCTCTCCACTTCCATATTCCAGCATTCTCTTCTTGGCTCCTCAAATAAATCTCTTTGATCAACTTCTATCTTGTTTACTTGTCTTGTCCTTTCCTGTATGAATAAGCCTGAGTTACTTGAGGATGATCTTAAGGCTGGAACTCTTGATGGTCTTGCTCTAATCAATAATCCAGCTTCCAGCCCTGACAATTAGCCTCAGTGAAAACCAAATAAAGCTTGACTGTTCTCAAATATGAACCTGAAACAGGAAATATCCCATATAAAATACCCAATATATAAGGGCAATTAAGTCTATTAAATACATCATTCTTTGGATAACTATATTGTTTTTCAACTTAAATATTACCAAGCCCTTTATGCTTGACTTTGAGGCTCTACCAACAACCAAAACTATCAGGCATTCACCCACTTGGGAGAACACTCCCAAGACTTTTGTTGTAACTGTGCTATTTTAGCAGAGTTACAAGGGGGAAATGGTTAGAAGCTAAATAAATATCTTTATTGGAAGATATAACTTATGTAGTTTGAGTGAATCATGGATATCAGGAACATGATTATGGTGATCACTTGGTTGGATGGTTAGGAGGAGGCTTGATCCTAGTAATAAGTCAAGCACTAAATTGAGTAATCCACTGTATGAAGTTGACATTTTCTCATGTTGCTGCTTCTGGAAATTTGAGCTGACTTCTGCATTAGGCTTCAGGTCACTGGGAAGTTGAATTGTGGGTTACAAACCCGCTTAGTCAGAACCTTGCTGGGAATTAGTCCTGTTGTTTTGATACCCCCAAATGAGGGTCAGCTATCTCAGTTGGTAGGTTGGCTAGAAGGCTGTCAGAAGCTTGGGCGCTGTACTGCACCAGCTGTTGTTTGGTTGCAGGGAAGACAGTCTTAAATTGTTTCTGGCGGGCTTTGCAGGGTTGCAGCTGGTCATAGTATAGAATTTTGTCTTGCTTCTGTTTGCCCAGTCCTTGTACTAGGTAAGTGTTGTTGTTGTTTATCTTAAACACAATGAAAGGGCCCACTTTCTCAGGATATAGCTTATTCTTGCCTGTGTTCATCACCCATACTTTGTCACCAACTTTGTGCCTTGCTTGGATGGAAAAAAATATGTTTTGATGGCATTTATCTTCCCTTTACTTTTTGTCACTGTTGGCATGGAGTACTTGGGGATTGGAACAGGATGGTATTTTATTGGACATTTTCAACTTGGGCCCAGTAAGGGATTGAACAATGTTTGACTGTATTTTGTAAACAAATTCAAAGGGGCTCTTTCCAGTGGATCTGTTCACCTAATAACAATACACAAGAAGTGCAGCTGCCAATTTTTTGTGCCACTCCTCAGGTCTCCCAGCAGTGAGTTTGACAAGAGCTTGCACAAGGCTCCTGTTCAGCTGCTCTACTCTGCCATTGGCCTGAGGGTGGTATGGTGTGGTCACCATGTGTTTAACTCTATTTTTGGTGAGGTAAATGTTTATGTCTTCTGAGGTCAAATTCTTGCCTCTTTTGGTAATCAGTAGTTCTGGCTTTCCAAACTTACTGATAATCTTTTTGCCAATGAATTGTCACGCATCATTGTCAGTGTTTGTCCTGAAAGCTTGCGCCACTGGCCAGTGGACAGCAAAGTAAATAGTGGTAATGATATATTTTCTGACATTGTATTTCACTGGCATTGGGCCTACAATGTTGAGAGCCCAAACTTCAAAGGATAGCTGGTTCCAGATGGGTAACACAGATTTTAGAGGGCTGTCACTTTTTGAAAACTTTTCACATACTTCACACTGCTCAAGGACCTCTTATATTTCCCTATAAAGAGTCAGCCACCAGGCTTTGTGCTTCAGGAACTTATAGAGGTTTTGGCTCTTTGTGTGTCATAAGTCTCAATGATAGTGTAAGATGGGGTTAACTCTCTGGTGTGTGAGGATGTATGAAACTGTTACTCTATTAGTCAGTTTATTATGCAGTGTTCTGTAAATGTTTTAAACAAGAGCTTGTCCTTGACAATGGTATTGCTTATAATATATGTGGTTCCTGGAGGGAAACCTTTGTATTTGGTTCAAAGAAGCAGGAGAGGCCAGGCCAGATCCAGGCCATTTTTGTCTCTGAAAGCCCTTACATATAGGCATAAGAGGGCATCAGCCATGATCAGTTCTGGACCAGGTTTGTATTGAATTATCATATTGAATTTTTATAGGAACACCATTCAGCAGGATTGGCGCCTGGACAGGTTGGCCTGTGTCTTTAAATATATAAGGGACTTGTGACTGGTCATGTTACAACAGTAACAATTTTGAGGCCCTGGACAGGAATTAAACTGCGCCTAGCCGCCAGGTGGGGCAAGCGGGTGTGAGAGATTTACCTGCACCTGGATTTGCTTTTAAAAGAAAAAATCCAGGTGCAGGAACAATTCCTGCCCTGGTGGCAGCTGCAGGGCCTATTCTGGGCCCCAAAAGCTACGCCCAAGCCTTGGTGGATTTGGCTGGGCCTGGGCAGGCTAATTTTAGCTTCCCAGTAAACCCAGTTCAAGCCCACCCTCCATTTAATGATTTGGGGCTCCCAATTTGAAACCCCTTTTTTAATCAAGTTCCTTCTCATCAAAAATGCCAGTCAAGTCAGTCTAAGAATGGTGATCAAATTGGGAAAACCGCCATGACTCCAGAAGCCAAACCTGCCAGAACCAGTGACCAGCCAAGCCAATATGGGCCACCAAAAAGCCAAACAACTGTTCCTGAAACCCCCAAAAATGACCATGAAGCAGCCAATCAAACAACAGAACCTGAGATACCAAGCCTGGTCACACAGAAGGCACCAGAAGAATGCCCAGAGGCTCTTGTATGTGAGTAAGTATATAAGTCAGAAGCATTATAGAAATTCTGTATCATCATCCTTGCCAATAAATTTGTTATGAACCTTTGGTTCACAAATTTGTTTCCATACCTATTTTTGATACTATTTCATTTGCATTTGCCAAAGCACCAGCACCCATCCTCAGTAATAGATAGCCAGACTTCAGTTGATGAAACTGAAGCTTTTGACTAATAATGTCTGCCCAACACTCCATTTGGCCCTGTGCACTTCACTGAGTATCCCACCAGTCCTGACCACAAACCTTGGACCTTGGAAGACTTGCAGTGGTACACCTGCCAAAACGCTCCCAAGGAACCCTACTAAATTGTCTGTGACAGCAGAGAAATCATTATATACCCATTGATCTTCAACAGGAAATACAACAATCCCGCTGCCTATCTGGTCCCCATGGAACAACCCCAAAAACCCAAACCAACCATCTCAATCACACCCACTTATAATGCCACTGACCAGAGTAGTCAATTCCTGGGAGTGCTTTATCTGGCGCTCACAGGGTTGATTGATTCTGCCTTGCCAGTGGCTGGACCCTGGTCTGTGGCTTGAAAGGCCCTTTCCTACCTGATAAAGTTAGGTCCCATAATATGGTGAGCCATACCAGTACCTGCTTTGACTCCTCCAACACCTGCTGGAGCATCACAGTACTACTGGTATCCTGACAGGTCAGAGCAGTGAATTCTTCCTGCTGCTCTGGATGACAATACCATTTGACTAAGCAATGTAAAATTTCCAGTAAATCCTTATAATGGATTGGGTAGAGACACTTGCTGTCTGTAAGCTTGCATAACTTGTAAGCCACTGGTAGGTAATCACCTGTTTCTGTCTTCATGTGTAGTACACCTCCAATTGAGGCTTCTGAGGCGCTGGTTTTCATCTGATAGTTGCCAATCCTTTTTGGGATTTTTAGTATAAGGGCAGATTTCAGTTTCTCCTTTAAGCAGCGGAAACAGATATCACGTTGAGGAGTCCATACAAAATTTGACTTGGTGTCCATAATGGCAGAAAGAGGTGCGGTAAGGATGCCAAAGTCTGCTATGAAATTTCAAACATAAGCTATCACTCCTAGAAAATCTCAGAGTTTGCTCTTGTCTTTAGGTGGCAGCATAAGCATATAGCTTGAATCTTCTGAGTATCTGGTTTGATGCCTTCTTTTGACACCACATGTCCAAAAAGGGGAGTTGTTTGCAATAAAATTGGCATTTTAATGGTTTTGCAAGGATTTTGTGTTGAGCTAAGGTTGCAAAGACTGCTTCTAAGTCCTTGTGGTGTTGCTCAATATAGGGACTGTACACAATGCTAATTTCCAAGTACAATAGTTTGTTTGCCAATATGGGGTGCAAAAACCTCATTAATGAAGGTGACAAAAGTTTATGATGTGTTTGTCATTCCAAAATTGAGCATGGCACACTTTTATGAGCTGTACTTGGTTTGAAAGGTGGTCTTGGGGATGTTTTCTTTGTTGATACAAATTTGGTTATACCCTGCAGTCAGGTCTATCTTCAAGAATACAGTTGCCCCACCCAAGGTGTCAAAGAGATCATCAATGTGTGGAAGGGGGTAGTGGTATCTGATGTTGACCTCGTTTAGTGCTCAGTAATCCATGACTAGCTTGAGTGATTCATCCTTCTTGGCCACAAAGAAACCTGCAGCTCCAAAAGGCAATTGTGAAGATTGAATGAGTTCCTTCTCCAAGGTCTTCTTGAGGTAAAAACAGAGCAATTCATCCTTTTTGGGTACAAGTTGATATGTAGGTCATGCCTTGGGCACTGCTCCCTTGAGTTGTATTGAGTGGTGTATGTGTTTCTCAGGTGGTAGCCCTGGCAGTGCTTCTTTGAAGATCTCTGGGTGTTGGGCTACAATTTCCCAATCCTGGGGGTGACAGTGTCTTGGTGGTCCTTGAAGTGTATGAAATTGTACTGGCAAGAATACCAGTCAATTGTCTTGAGTTTGTCCTTTTCAAATTGGGTCTCTATAATTTTTATAAAGAAGTGATTTCAAAGAAGTTGATCTACAGTATCTGGGTAAATTTGATGGTTGACTTCTTCTTGTTTGATAGTTAATACTGAGGTGACCCAGTCTATGTGTGGGTTATTCTTTCTCAGCCAGTCCAGGCTAAGTACCACATCAAAGTGGGGGAAATCAATGTCATGTCCTTGGATGATGGAGTGAAGGTTCTCTAGCGTAATGGGAAAGAGGGAAGTTTCCCATATCACAGCAATGTGATTTTCATCAGCTAAAGCCACATTCTTAATCCACAAAGGATTTGTAAATTCACTGCCACATTTGGCCTTGGATTGAACCATTTTCCCCGCCGCACCAAAAAAGGGCCAAAAATAACAGCCAAGCCACTCAATTCTATAGGAGATTTAGCCCATACTGCTGATGTGATATTTGTCCTGGCCTACCCAGCAGATCCCCTGGCTCTGGTTGTTCTGTCCTGGGAAGAAACACTGATCAATTTGGACTAATTGTTGGCATGGTGTTGCCCTCTCTTAAAAATTATCAGAAACACCCAATCAAATGATACCACATCAACAACTAGAAAGTCAAGTGAATCCCAAATGCCTGAGATGGTCTCTATCCAATCAGGTGGAGCTGTGTAAATTAGCCTGAAACCTTCCAGTGTCCCGGCCTTGGCCAGCAAAATTTCTCTTCCAGCCAATCAGATACAAGCCAGAATAGTCATGTGATCATTCCTTAGTACTGTAAATTCAGAACATAAAGATAAAAATGCGGGATTGTCAAATTGTTTTTGCGTGAACTCATCAACTTAATGGAGTAATTTTCATCCCAGAAAAACTTAATTTTTTATATAAAAAGATTAAAAGTATTCCAGTAAGTTGATGAGTTCACGCAAAAACAATTTGACAATACCGCATTTTTACCTTTAGGTTCTGAATCTACAGTAACTCACCCCCTTTTAACAATGCCAGGGGACTTTGTGTCCCCTGCTTGTCAATTCTCAAATTATTAAAACCTTAGAGTTTGTTGCTAAACTTTGCCATATTTTCTTTTAAGTTGTTGACTCTATTAGAGTCTTCCTTGATCTTAAACAAAGTGTTAGTCATTTTTGTTTTAAACCTTACCTTTGCGCTGTCCTGCTCAAACCTGGTCATCTTTTTGAAGTCCTTTTGCTTAGGCTTTTCACTTAATTGTTACACCTGCAGTTTACGCTTTTGAAACCACTGTTCAAACCCTAGATTCCATTTAAATTTCTTTATAAATCTTACTTCAAGTTTAAAGATCTTTGTTGATTTTATTGATTTCAAACCTGCTCTCTTATTTTATGCCCCCAAGCTACCTGAAACAACTGCCAAGGCCCACAAGTGTTTTCTGCTGCCTCCCAACCAATTTCTCTTGTGGCTGCCCCACTTTTACATTTCTCTATAACTTGGATATTCAAAAATTGCACCTATAAACTCTAAATTTTGTGGTATTTGCAATTATGATCCTCCCTGTTGTTAAATTTGTGGTGTTCACTTTGGCTCCCTTTTTAATTCTTCTCTGGACTACTGCTCCTGATCTATGGTCACAATTCTCTACTTCTGCTTGCCTTGTGGGAGACAATCCCTCTAGTCTCTTGAGCCTCCCTGACAAACTCCTTATTTCAGGAGAGACAATTGTAAAAAGCCTGACTTGTGATGACTTAGAGTTTCCCACTATAGGTCACGCCGTGCCAGCCTCCACTTTGGAGGTAGTGCCAGCATCAATCATCCTTAGCTTGAACTTGTTCACAAAGCTGATATTGAAGAGGGTACAGTCTGCGCCTGAGTTCAAGAGTGCTGACCCTGTGTAACTTTGAAAGCAAAAAGAGTAACACATCAGCTTATTGGGATCTCTGTTAATGGTGTAGAGTACTAGATCTCCTGAGGGGACCTGGATCATTGGGCATTGGTCCACGTCTTTAGGGTGATACTTGTTGTTAGGCAAGGCAGAAGATTGGTAGGGAGATATTGGCCTTCTTAATGCTCTCCTTGGGCTTTTTTCTTGTCCTGGTTACTTTGGGTGTTGGTGACCCTAAAGTGGGTGCAGTTGAATTGGCCATTGTTTTCATTATTATGGTCATTAGAGCCCAAAGGTTTGTTGTTTTCACTGTTATTGTTGTTAGGCAGAAGGCAGCTGGATAGTCCTTGGGGGTGAGAGTCCTTGGGTCTTTCCCTTTTCCCAGTTTGTGCCTTGTGTAGGGCATTAGACGTTTTCTCTGCTTTCTCCAATTCATGGTAGAGGCTTTGCAGATTATTTACTTGATCCAGGTTGACGTGCCTCATTACATGTAACTTGAGAGCAACATAGTACATGAGATGTGTTGCTGGGCTGTCAAAAACCATATCTGAAGGGGCCTTTAGGCAGAGTTCCTCATAGGCTTTAGTGAGATCCTTTACCGTATCAGTCTGGGTCAGGTTCTTCACTTGGTGTATGATCATGAGGGCTTTGTCCTTCATTACAAATCTTTCCAGAAAGTCCCGTTTGAAAGTGTCACAGTCCTTCTTGTTATGGTCTTCATGTCACTTGTTGCACCAGGTTCCTGCTTTATGAGTAAGGCAAATATATATCTCCACAATCTAAAAGCATGTGGGGCATTTCATTTGCGCCAGTTTGTTTTGTGAAGATTGGATTCATGCTGTGGAAAGTTGTTGTTGCTAGCACCCACAAATAACTCCAAGGCGGCACTGCAAAGTTGCTGAGCTATGTGGGCAGGCATGATGGTTTCATCAGCAACTTGGGACGTGGCAGTAGGGGTATGAAAGAACCCTTGCGTGGATAGGGCATTGAAGGCAGGGACCAGCATCACCATGTTCTGATGCAGTACATACCCTTCTGGTATTTTGGTTCCTAGTATATAGGGCGTACAGTTCACAGGGAGCCCAGACATAATACTTTTGTACATTTGTTGACCACAGCAAGTATGGGAAACAGGGGGAATTTTGAAAAGAAAGATATAATGGAGAATGCTCCCAAGACATTGTCGTAACTGTGCTGTTTTAGCAGAGTTATAAGGGGGGAATGATTAGAAGCTAGATAAATACCTTTATTGGGAGTGTCAAGCTTATACTTCTGGGAAGTATAATAAACTAAATAAAGGGGAATATTAAGAAGAGAATGATACTTTATTGAATATGAATATAGGTTAATATATAGTATCATGATAAGCCACATGTTGTCCATGTATGTCATGGAGGTCATGGGGCCTATCTGAGCAATGTTCCTCTTGAGTCACAAGGCTTAATCAAGTTGTGTTCCATTTAAACCTGGATTGAGAGATCCCTGTCATAAATGGTTAACTGATAATGGTGCCACCAGTTTATTGACTGGGCGGTGAACCATTTGGTGAGCTGCTTGGTGATTTACTCGGGGTGTTAATTCCCCAAGAGGGTGTAATTGAAGATGTTGCAACATCTCCCCCTGGGGTGCTGGAAGGCTGAGCCTTGGGAATCTTTTTGAGGGTGTCTGGTATACAGGCTTGGTACTGATCCAGTTTGGTGTTAGGCACAGGGAGTCTTGAATTTTGTTGGGCTGCTCTTGCCTTACACAAACAAAGTCAATCATGATGCATAGGTTTTAGTTTGGTTCAGGCTCCAATCCCTTTGATGAGGTAGGTATTATTGGGCTTCACTTCCATGACAATTCCTGGTCCACATAACCCTGGGTCTAATTTGTGTTGGTTGTGGTTGATAACTCAGATCTTGTCTCCGACTTGGAACCTTTCTTGTTGTAATGGGATTGCTTCTCGCTGAACCCTTTGTTGTTCCATTGTCTCTTGGTCCTATCTGGCTTGTAGTACTTTTGGGTCATTGCTGTCTGGTATCTTCTTTGAAAGTGGCAGTTGTTGCCCCGTGGTTGTACTGACAAGTGAAGGTTTTTGACCATAGACAAGTTCATAAGGGCCTTTGCCCGTATTGCGGTTGACTTGTGTTCTGCAGACCATAAGGGCGGTTGGTAGCATATCAACCCAGGCTTTTGGATTGTTGAAAGACAACTTACTGAGGGCTTCCACTAGAGAGCCGTTTAGTTGTTCTACACGTCCATTTGCTTGTGGGTGATATGGGCTGGCTGTGACTTGCTTTATCCCATTTTTGGCAAGATATATATTGGTGTCAATAGCTTTAAGTTCAGTGCCTCTGTCTGTGATTAAGAGGTCAGGCTTTCCAAACTTAGCTATGATTTCTTTGCCAATGAATTGTCTCACGTCATTGCCTTTGTGCTCTTTTGTGGCTTGTGCCACAGGCCACCTGGTTGCATAGTCAATGGCTATGATGATATACTTCTTGCCTTTGCTTTCACCAGGCATAGGTACCATGATATCTAACAATCATATCTTGAAGGGCTGTGTGATGGATACGGGTACTACTGACTCAGGTGGAGCTTTGGTTTGGGTGCACTTTTTTACAGACCTCGCATTGTTCCAGTACTTCTCTGATATCATCTAGCATATTGGGCCACCAGTAGCAGGTCTTGAGATATTTATGCAAGTTTCTGCTACAGGTGTGTTCCAAGTCTCTGTGATAACAGAGGATTGTTTCAATCTTTTGTGTTGACGGAACGTAGGGTACAGTGTCACCATTTGAAAGGATTCAGTGAAGGGTATCATATACATTTTTAAACAGATGTTTGTTCTTGAGGACTTTCTCTTGGATGTTCATTGATGTGCCAGGTGGGAACCCTTCCTGGAGATTCCCCATGATTAACATGGGCCAGTCGGGTTGTCATCAGTGCAGAAGATGTGTTTATTGTATAGCATTGATAGGGTGTCTGTAGTAAGCATCTCTCTGACTGGCTTGTATTCAATTTGCATGGGGTATCTCTGTATGAGACTCATCCATTCAGCTTGTCTTCTTGACAGGTGATGTTTTTTAAAGAATACTAATGGCTTGTGGTTGCTGAGTACCTTGAACGTCTGGGCTCCTTCTAGATAACATTGCCATTTCATGAGGCAGTGTATGATGGCAACCAGCTCCTTGCTGTGTATAGGGTATCTTTGTTCACCGTCTAATAGCTTCCTGGATTCATATGCCAGAGGGAGGAAGTCTTTCTGGGCTTTTTGGATACAGAGGACTCCTCCTATGGCATAATCAGAGGCATTGGTTTCCATCTCATAGATGCCCTCATGGTTTGGGTATTGTAAGATGGGGGCAGTGATCATGTGTTCCTTCAGTTGGCAGAAATGTTGATCTTGTAAAGGTGTCCAGACAAATTTGGTTATTTTCCCAGTGATGGCTGATAGGGGAGCTGTTAGGGCGCCCCAGTCAGGGATGAACCTGTGTACATAGGCTACCATTCCAAGGAAAGTGCGGAGTTTGCTCTTGTTCCTTGGGGCTGGCATTTCTGTTATGGCACGTATCTTGTCTGGATCAGGCTTGATGCCATCTTTGCTAATGATATGACCAAAGAAGGGGAGTTCAGTTGAGAAGAACTTGCATTTGGACGGTTTGGAAATTAGTTGGTTTTCCTCCAGGGTACAGAGGACTGCGCAGACGTCTTCCCAGTGTTGCTGTAGGTTGGGACTGTAAATGATGATATTGTCCAGGTAGATGATTGCTCTTTTCCCAATGTGTTCCTTGAATACTTTGTTCATGAAGGTTACAAAGATGCTGGGAGCGTTTTTCATGCCAAAATCAAGGACAACACATTCAAAGGACCTGTATTTAGTTCAAAATTTGGTCTTTGGAATGTCTTCAGGTTTCACGCAAATTTGATGATATCCTGCTGTAAAATCAATTTTTGTGAAGATTTGGGACTCCCCAGGGCATCAAAAAGGTCATCAATTAGGGGCAGGGAATACCTGTTCTTTATTGTGACCTTGTTGAGGGCCCTGTAGTCTGTTCAGGTGGAGGCTTCCATCTTTCTTTGCCACAAAGAAGACAGTGGCACCAAAGGGTTATTTTGAGGGTCTGATGAGGCCTTTATCAAGTGCTTTTTCAAGGTAAGCCTTCAGGGTGTCGTCTTCTTATGATGTGAGGCAGTAGATGGGTTGTGCTTTGGGCATGCTACCTTTCAGGTCAATATAATGTTGTATACCCCGGTCAGGGAGCAGCCCAGGTAGTGACTCTTGGAATACAGAGGGAAATTCATTGACCAGCTGGTCCCTAATTGGTTTCTGTTTATGTTGGATTTCTGTATTTTTGAAGTGAATGACTTCATATGTACATGTGCTCCAATTGATTTTGCTGATGTCAGTTTCTTTCTCTGTTTCCATGATCTTTACAAATATGTGGTCCCTCATAAGGGTGTCAAGATGTGTCAGGTACACATGATGGTGGACTTCTCCTCTCTGGATAGTGAGGGTGGCACTGTCCCAGTCTATATGAGGCTTTATCTTTTGCATCCAATCTAATCTAAGTATGACATTGTATTTAGGGATTGGGATGATGGGACCACTAATTGTTGTTTGGATGTCTCCAATTTGGGCCCAGAAAGGTCTGGTCTTATGGGTAACTGGTGTGCTGAGGTTGTCTGTCATGATGACTCTTTTGATGTTACTTCAAATGGTAGGTAGCTTCATGAGGTCTGCAAAACTCTTGTTGATAAGCGATTGATCTGCTCCAGTGTCAAATAGTGCTGTATCCTGGTATCTGCAAAAAGGAACGGATAGGTGTTGTAAAAGTTGCAGCAAAGGGTTGCTAGTTTCTACAAAAAGTTAGTCAGTGACATAATTCTTAATACTATACCTGTTGATGGTATAGTGACAGCCTATGAAGGACAGAAGAATAATAAGGTGTATAGACAAAACTGGTATTTATTTAGATATTATTGCACTTATATAGTGTGAGGCGGGGGAATTGCCACCAGAGGCAAGGAGGCACAGACAAAAGGACTTCCCAAATGGAGGAGAGTGGATTGGCACAGCTAAAAGTCCTGCGCAAGAGAACAACTGCTTCCTTGCGGCTTTCTTTAAGGAGGTAGATATAAATAACTTTGTTGTTCTATTTATAATCCCAGAAGTAAAGTCCATGTCTTGTGAGCATTTGAAAGGCAAATTGAACACCCGTTTTAGGGCGTTTTAAACGTCTTTATCACTAGTATAATTGAGATGCAATAGCGCGACTGCGCAATTGTTCCATTGCTTAATCCCTAGATGGACAACTTTACGTCTAATCCATTCAGGATCTGCGACAATAGGTAAGGAGTTTATTTCCAGATTGGGCGGCAAACAGTAGAGGATTTCTGAAGGGAACCTGGATCATGGTGATTGAGTCCACATCCTGTTCTCTGTACAAGTCTTGTGAAGAGGGGGAGGGCAGTTTGCCTAAGCACTTCCCTGAGCTTTTCCCTCCTCGTTGGTATCTGTGGTGCTAGCCTGGTTGGCTTGTGTAGTGTGATTCCCGTGTTGAGGTTGGGTACTGGTGGCTTGGTTGTTTTGTTTATTGGGACAAGGCTATCTCTTAACGGTGGGGTTTTCCTTGCATTTGTTGGAGGCGTGTAGATTGTCAGACTTCTTGCTGCGCGTTTTACCTCTATGAATACATCCTCAAGGTTCTTTCAGCAGGTCATGTCAAACTGGCGTCTAATATGAGTAGGGAGGCCATTATAGAAGTCCAGGCGTGGCCCAGGTTCATCAAAGTTGATGGTGTTGGGTGCACAGTCACATAGTCCTTTGTATGAGGCAATGTATTCCTCAATGGTTCCTGTCATTTTGAAGGTTTGGAGTTCAGTCATAATCACCACGTCTGAATCCTTCATGGAGAATTTCTCGAGGAATGCAGCTTTGAACATTTCCCAGTTTTCCTTCTGGTCAGGATGTTGAGCCAGCCATTTGGTAACAAAACGCAAGGCAGTCCCTGTGACACGGAGGGCAATTTTGCTAACCCAAAGTCTTTGGGGGTACTCCACTTGTTTGAACTTGCTCTCAGTGCTGTTGATCCAAAGCGAGGCGTTCTCATGGCGTAGTCCTGCAAAGGCGCCAATCTCAGTGGTACGTAAACGCTGAAATACTATATTGGGTATCTCAGGTTGCGTAGGTGCTGTTGTGGCTGGCGTGGTAGGGAACAGTTTGCGGGTTTTAAGAGCATTGTACTGGTCAATGGGTACAAGGAGATTATTGTGGATGAAAAGACCTGGGGGGATGTCTTGTCCTACTTTGTAATCTCTCCAACCGTTAGGGAGTGACATTGCTTGGGTTCTTTTCTTGGGAGGAATTTTTCCTTTAAGTTGGGTAGGTATGGATAACCTACCTGTGCTACCACTGTTGAGTTTATACTTCTGGGAAGTAAAATAAACGAAATAAAGGGGAAGATTAAGAAGAGAATGATACTTTATTGAATATGAATATAGGTTAATATATAGTATCATGATAAGCCACATGTTGTCCATGTACGTCATGGAGGTCATGGGGCTTATCTGAGTAATGTTCCTCTTGAGTCACAAGGCTTAATCAAGTTGTGTTCCATTTAGGACCTGGATTGAGAGATCCCTGTCATATATGGTTAACTGATAATGATGCCACCAGTTTATTGACTGGGTGGTGAACCATTTGGTGAGCTGCTTGGTGATTTACTTGGGGCGTTAATCCTTGAGAGGGCGTAATCAAATATGTTGCAACAGGAGATATGACTTATATAGTTCAAGTGAATCATGGATATCAGGAACATGATTACAGTGATCACTTGGTTGGATGGTTAGGGGGTGGCTTGATCCTGGTAATGAGTCAAGCACTAAATTGTGGCATCCACTGTATGAGATTGTCATCTGCTCATGTTGCTGTTTCCAGAAATTTGAGTTGAATTCTGAATTTTTCTATGAGTCATTGGAAAGTCAGATTGCAGGTCACAAAGCTGCTTAGTCAGAACCTTTCTGGGAGTCAACCCTGTTGTTTTGACACAGTAGATGATTGCAAAAGAGTTGAGGCCAGTTATCAGTGATTCCACAGGAAGGAATATCATTCTCATATGAAATTTACCCAATTAGCCAATTATAACCCAAGAGAGGATTGGAACAACCCAAGAAGAAGTATGCTTCCAGATAACTCAACACAAAGGCCAAAGCCAAAGAATGAAAAATTGTGGGAGTTTGAACCTTGGAGGTGCCAGATAAGCCCAGTGTTTCTCCTTAACAGGAGGATTTTCTGATAAAGGAGTGGCTGTGTACCATACACCTGGAATAACACAGTATCAGGATTGATGAAGATATTGAGAAAAAGAGGAACTAGAGTTGGCTCTAGTCCCTAACAATATGCTGGCCCAGATGGACTGCAGAAGAAGTAGCCAAACAACCCACATATACCTAAGTGGTTCCCCTAGGGAAGTTGTGGGCAATCTCATGCTATATTGAAAGATTATAGATTGCAAGAGTAATTCAAGTGAATAGATAAAAGACTTTATTAGTTAAACAATTAATAGTTTGGTAATTAACTGATTTATATATTTGCTATCAGAAATAATACTGTTGGGAATATGGAGAATGTGGAGATGTTTGAAGAAGGTTTGGAAAAGCTTGGGAGTTGAGATCCTTGGTAGGGGAAAATTGAGTACCTTAAAATATTATTTTAAAATATACTAAATAAAGATGCCCCTTAATAATACCCCCAAATGCTTTTAAAATACTTGAGTTTATGTCAACTGATCCCTCATGAGCTGGGGTCAGTGCCAGGGGCCCCAACAGAACACTCAGACAAAATGAAAGCAAGAATAGCAGAGCCAGGTTCAAGCAACACTTGATTAAGGATAAGCAATCTTGAATTTGAGTTTGCATCTAAAGACAACTCTTCTGATTGGCTAGAGGCCTAAGAATCAGGTAACAATCAGATTAACTTAATTATGTTATTACTAACATGATTTAGATGACTGTTGTCCTCCCTGGAGCACCCAGGTTTGATCCTCATTGTCACATTATTGAATGAATCAGCTAAAACATAGTCATTTTATGTTAAGGGCAATAAAACAATCACCCAATTGCTCACTTGTTTTGCCATGTTTGCTATTCTATGCCTGTAAACTTATTTAATTGCACCTAAAAAGCAATATTTGAATCAAGGGTTTATTGCGCATAGAGCTTGACCTTCACTTCTGCGGCTAATAATAGATTTTTAGCATTTAAGAGCCACTTTTCTCCATTTGGTAAGGCGTGTTGTCAAAACAGCAGGCTCAACCCACCAGCAAGGTTTTGAGTAAGCGGGTTTGTGACCCGCAATCCGATTATCCAGTCACTTGGAGCCAGACTAGGAAGTCAACTCAAATTTCCAAATCCAACAACATGAACAAATGATGATCCCCTACGGTGGATACCTCATTTTGGCACTTGACTCATTACCAGGATCAAGCCACCCCCTTCACCATCTCACCGTATGATCAACACTATCATGTTCCTGTTATCCACAATTCATATTAACTATATAATCATTATCTCTCAATAAAGAATATTATCTAGTTTCTAAATATTTTTCCCCTTGTAACTCTGCTAAAACAGCACAGTTACAATAGTGTGAAACCGATTGTTTTTACGCCCAGGCACTTTCCAATGCCATTTCTTCACTGCCTCCATATGGTAAGTCCTTCTTTTGATGCCTCTTTCTTTTGGCAATAATTTCCCACCCCCATTATATAACCTTCTAACATATCAAATAAAGAACCAGTTTTGTCTTATTATCTTCTTATATTCTTCTGTTCTTATCCAGGCTGTCACTATACCACAACAGGTATAGTACTAAGAAAAAGAAGTAGTAGACTAACTATTTGTAGAAATCAGCACCCAGGCTGCATATTTTACGACACCCATTGAAGAAGGTAAGTCCAAATTTAATTCTGACGCTAACTCAGAAGCAGGTAATCAGGGCAGATTATTATTCACTAGTGTATTTTTAGGAGTATTTTTAGGATCAAAAAGAGAAGAAAAAGAGAGAGAATCTCCTCTACTGATGTCCTCAACCATATTTACCATGATATCAGAAAGATTTGACAGAAGATCTCTGACAATTACAGAATACCTGTTAAAAGGTATTTTAACAAAAATAGGATTTTGCCTAGCCTTCCAAAATGCAGATTTTAAATTAGGTTTAAATAGAAATATATATAGAATCCACATTTTTGGAAATGCCAGGAAAAATCTGGTTTTCAACTGGGAGTAGTCCATCCCAACCCTAAATCCAATTTACAATCCAATAGAAGGCAAAAGTCAGAGATTTGTCCGCCACAACCCTAGCTGGCCTCCCATTTTTCAACGAAACAATATAAACACTTAATTGAAAGTTACTTTTTGAATTGATAGTTAAAATCAGGGTGCCCCTGTGGTTATAATTAGACTCCTCATTTAAAATATTTGGTTCAAAATACCTTATTTAGTTTAGAATTTATTGGAATTCAGTTAAAGCCTGAAGTTTCAGGCTGGTGATCTCATTTTTAAGCTACCTGAAACATAGTGAACCCCAATTTATGCTTCTGGTCCCTATTCTGTAGCTAGTATAACCATTTAATCATTTAACCAAAGTTCTAGTCGCAAGTAGTTATTCTAAAAAAACTAGGTGGCTTAACGGTTTAGATCCACTCCAAGTTTTAACAAGATTCCCGCTATTCATCAGATAAATGAGGAATAAAGTCTGCAAAGAGTGTCTTTTCTTTTTCTCCTACTATTACAGGTATTTTATTAGAGCCTTTTTTGTTTCCTGAGTGTGAACGTGCCAATTAGTGCTTATTTCAGGGATGCCAAAAAAACACATTGAGCCAATGTAAATTCAAGTTAAAGTTTATTATAGTGTAGTTATTAGAACCCACGCCTTGGTGTCAGCTAAGCAAACTTTACGCGTTTTCTGCTTTTATTTTTTAATTAAACTAATAGTTAAAACTTATAGTTTGCGCAAGTTAAAAGATGCCTTTTGGATTAATATCGTTTATGGAAGGGTACGATTTAAAAGGCGATTGATTCATGTTTTTCTTTTAGTTTAATCTTTGCAATAGCAACTGTTTTATTTTCTTCGGCATTTGCTAAATTCTTTTACGAGTTTTTCGATCTGCAATCAGAAATTCTAATCTAATATATTGTGGGAACACATATCCATCGTGATAAGATTACATCTGAAAAGTATTTTTTAGTAATGACTAGATAAAATTAATCATGCGTGGTCTTTTTCTTTAGACATTTTCTTACTGGCGCTTTTTCCTTAGTTAAGCTTAATTGGCGAGATTTTGAATTTATAACTCAGAATCAAACAGCTTTACAATCTAGCGCTTTCCTAATATTTTACGTTTACTGCAGCTGCAAGACAGTTTTTTCTCTTATACCTTGAAAATATATAGTACTGATTTTCTTTTCTTAGATTCAAATTTTTTGGGCCATGCTGATATCACCGTTATATTTTACGCCGCATCTCGTTCAAAATGATAACTCTATATTCCGTTTACCCGATGAGCTTATAACAAGGATAATAATTTATAGCCAGGAGTATAATGCCTTTAAAGTCTGTAAAAGATTTCGTCAATATATTACCAGCCTTGAATTTAAAGCACTTTTTCTTGGCCTGGGGTCCAATCATTTTAAAAATGTATTTACGGAGCAAACGGTGAAGCATCCCTGGTTTGACGAAGGCTTAGCTATTGTGCTTTTGAGGCTTGGAGGCAACATTCAATACGATAATCACCGAATCGTTCAATGGGCGTGTACTAATTCTATACAGGTCTTGAAGTTTATAATTGATAAATATTCAATTGATTTCACTTTGAACGATGGCTTGCTATTTCGGTTAGCCTGTTTAAATGACAATATTGAGGCAGTTCGTCTTCTTATTAAAGAAGGAGTTGATGTTGCTCAAGTTGGGAATGTGTCATTCCTCGAAGCAGCCGCTAGAAATAAAACAGAACTGGTCAAGCTATTGTTGGATAATGGTACTGATGTCCATTTCAATAATGACTATGCACTTCGCGAAGCTTCTCGTGCAGGGCAGCTAGATTTATTACATGTTCTATTACATCATGGAGCTAATGTGCATGCTTTCAATGAATCTGCTCTTTTGACAGCCTGCCACAAAGGACATGCTGACATTGTGTCTGTCTTGATAGATCATGGAGTGAATATCAACTTCAACTGCGGATCTGCTTTGAGATTTTCAGCTAGCCAGGGACATTTAAAAGTCGTCAGTCTGCTTCTCCATAAAGGTATCGACACAAATGCGTTTCAATGTGGAGCAAAGGCTCTCAGGGACAGTTCCAGAAATGGGTATTTTGATGTTGTCAGAGAATTAGTTCAATATGGCATTTCTAGCTCTTCGCTAAACTGTTCCGCCCTCCTTTGTGCTATCTTAAATGATCATTTCCTAGTTGCACGTTTTTTACTACAGCATGGTGCAACTCCCGATTTCAAAAGTTTAGAATTCAAGCGCTATCATTCCAATTTTCAACAGAAAGATGTCGGCATGCTTCTTCAGGAATTCAATATCCAAGTGTAACTATAACCCCATACATCAACCAACACTAATCAATTATGATTTCTTTTGTGTGCTTTGCTGAATATGTCGCTGTATCTCACATCTTTAAACCTGTACCCTTTAATCAACACTAATTAACTTTTTGTTTAAATAAAGCTTATTTTAATAATATCACTAGGTCTATTTTGATTCTAGCAATAACGAAATGCCAAGCTTTCGGTGTCCCTGGGGGCTTTTGAAGATCCAAGCTATGTGTAATACAAATCACTGCTTTTAAATAGCAGATATACCAGACCTTTCCTGGTAAGCTATACTCTAAAACATTGTCATAGGTGGATTTGGTAGCATGTTATCTAGGGAACAGAAACAGGTTCAATAAGTAAGATGAGTTGTATAATTAAATATGCAGTACTGGATGAAAGCTGATGTGCTTTACTCAACAGTATGGTGCAATGCATATGATCCTTTCATATCAAACAAATTAAAATGATGGGTAGTAAGTCAGAATTGGCTAGCCATAATAGGCAACTAGATCCTTTGACTAGGGCTGAAAGGATACAGTACTTGAGTTTGTGAATACAAAAGGCGGGCTTTTTTATTCTTCAGTTTGGAATTGTGAGGGTATACCAATCTGTGCTTTAACAACTTTTCAGAAGTCACAATTTTCTTCTTGCATGGTTTTAGGCCACGGGATAGAAAGCCAGTGTAACTTAAGGTTGGAAAGCTACAATCTTTCAATCCAAAGCAGTAAGGTTCCAATAAAAAATAATATAAAAATCAATCCTTTTTAAATCAGAACACAGATTAACCTTTGTCATAACTAGGTACGGTGAAGCCTTGACAATAGGTGGCAAGGAGCGGCTGCTTATCTCTTGGTAGTATGGCAGGTTACCTAGTACAAAGTTACTAACTGAATAAGCCTTTGAGTCTTTACCTAATGTAAGAAAAGTAATTGTAGGCTATGCTTTCAAGTAAAGCAAATAAAATATTTATTATGGAAAAAAGATAAGCTATATGGTGTTAAACCTGCAGGTGGCTGCAACAGTGTTAGGGACATAGGAATTATTGTGCCGACAATATCCAAGCTACTGTCGAGTATATACTTCTGGGAAGTATATAAACAAGATAAAGGGGAAGTTTAAGAAGAGAATGATACTTTATTTGATATGGATATAGCAGATTATATAGTATCATGGCAAGCCACATACTGTCCATGTACGCCATGGGGCTTATCTGAGTAAAGTTCCTCTTGAGTCACGAGGCTTATTCAATTTTTGTTCTGCTTAGGATCTGGATTGTTTGATCCCTGTAATAGATGGTCAAATGATATTAGTGCCACCGACTTAATGATTAGTTAGTGAGCCATTTGGTGACTCATTTGGTGAACTACTCAGGGCGTTAATTCCCCAAGAGGGAGTAATCAAAAATGTTGTGACACTACACCAAGTAGTCTGGGTTGATTTATATGCATGCTGAGCCTATTTTAGAGTTCTGTATAGCCAGTGGGTGATGCAATTGTCAATTGAGTTGCACATGTATCCCAATTCAGCAGAACCATCCTTTATAGTATCTACAACATTACAACAAGGAACTGTATAAGTGACACAACAGCTTAATTTATGCAGCATAATTAATGCAATCTCACTTAATTTTGGATCTGTACAATTAGACAGGTTATCAGCCTCATTGTAAAACTGGATTTCTTTAGATAGTCAGCAATTTTATTCATAAATTCCACATAATAACATTTTTCACATCTAGAAAGGTTGTAGTATATAAAAAAATTCCAAATAATCAGCCTTTCCATATAACCGACAACCAAACCAGATATTCTAGACCAACTATAGCCAGAGCTAGATATTTGGCTCACCAAACTTAACATGTTGTAAATGGGGACATGATCACCAGCAGGAGAACATATGTGCAGCAAGAGAATGAACCTGAAGTGGCTAGAGAAAAAAGACAAGCTTCCTTGATGATAAAAGCTCAAATATGAACCAACAGTTCTTCTTTGACATGGATTGAGCTCCAAACTGGCTGAGAGTTTCTGAAGAGAAAATTTCACAATAAGACTGTTTACATAATGTAGTGTGGCAGGTTTAAACTTCCAACTAAATTTACAGCTACCAAAGTTAAGAAAATGTACCAGTACCAGTACTGTATATTCATAACCTAATGGCAAAATTGCAGGACTTTTAATCCTAGGATCAAATTTTGAATTGCATCCATGAGCAACTCAGCTGAGTAAAAACTAAGATATTAAAAAACAACTATTTAATTTAACATTTCTTGATTTATTTAAATTTACAGATTTCAAATCCCTACTGCAAAAGATTCAACTAACTAAGAAAAAGATACATAAAATAAATGCGGGATGAATGAATCATAATTGCGGAATTCTAATATACAATTTGATATCTTCTTAAGTTTAAAAGATCATAGACAACATGAAATAATTAGCAGACATAAAATTAAAGGATTGTCAATTACAAGAACCAAATTTCAAATCACAATTGAGGTGAATTTGAAATAAGATTGATCAATGTGCGGCTTAAAAATAATGGTAAATGATCTATTGTGGATTTATGCTAATTCTTTTGGGAATCACAGACATTCCCAATAATCTCCCAATTCTATTTTAGGGTAACTAAAATTTAGATAATATTGTTGAAGGTCTGGATGTTGGGATAGTTCAGCTCCTGCCAACCTAGTTCAACATCCAATACCTTGCCTAATTTGGTACCAAAGCATTTATCTCATACATTTGTCTGGTTTGGTATCAAACCAAACTTCACCCAATTTGTCCAGGTATCTGCCCATCCTTATCTGAGTCATGTCACCTGATACCAACCACTGATCCCAGTTAGGTATCCACCACAATATGTCTGGCTATAAAGGCTAAACTATCATCTAATAAAATCATTTTCTTCTCCAAATTATCATTTGAAGCTTCCCCAAAAGTTGCCTCCTTGTTAATATAATAACTTTCATTTAATAAAAACAATTCTTCAAATATCATAGCCTATTTTAATTTGAATGTTTTATTGAACTGTACCTAATAGTGGTCTTATTGCTGATCATCACAATTATGCATTGTATGATCTTTCCCAATACAGTAGTTTTAAAAGCTATGGCAACAAGCAAAAATACTTCAGATTTAAACAAACTGATTTCAGATTTAAACGAAATCCAAGTTGCGCAAGATTCAGGATTCAATTAATTTAAATATTTTTGGTTAATAAATGAACTGTCAAACCAAAAAAAAATTTCACTAACCCATTATACAAAATTAAAGCAAACATCAAGCGGTGTGGTTTAACTACAAACAAAATGAACTGACACAACAAGTGAAATAGATGGATGCTATTCTGGAGTATATTATAATCCATGCAGGATTCATATGAGGCACCAACAGAAGGACCAAAATAAAACAAAATTTGAGCAATCTAGAAGTGATATTACACAAGCACAAAACAAAATAAACTCACACAAGATGTGTAGTATGAGCAGCCTAAAATAGAAAAATATCAATTTAACAGCTAATCAACAGCTATCCAATTTAGGAAAAGAGGCATTTATCCATTTTCATGGCTCCAGATTTGTATGAAAAGATTTTGAGAACTTTCCAAATATGGGCTCAAGATTACAATAAAAATAAATTATTAATTTTTAAAATTTCTACTTTTAGTGATTTTATCCTAGGTTTTTTACAATGGTTTTTAATAACAGCATCTTCAACCGCGCCAGCAGCCAAGCCAGCTTAATGGAGGCAAGGCTCAGAACATGGAGGCACCCATTTACACCCAAGCCTTTGAGGCAGGTAACAAGGAAGCTGACCTGTTACTGTCCCCCAACCCATATGGCTTTGACTTGTTTGAGAGTCACTTAGTGTCTAGCTCTGCCCTTGCTCCCACCCCCCACCCCCGCACAAGCTGCCCACCAACCAACCAATCAGGATGACAATCTTGATTTGGAACAACTTCCTGCCACTGCCTAACCTGCCCCCCCCTCAGCCAATCAGGCTTCAGCTCCTGCCGCCCAGCACCCCAAACACAGAATAATCACTGCCCAAATTCTTCAGGAAATTGTGGCACTCAACCTGCAGGGTATGCTCTGGGATCAGATAGCCAGCCAATTACAATTCACCCGGGCTACTGTCATGCGGGAATTCAACAACCTGATGAATAAGGGAAATCTGATTGGGACAGCCAAGAAGCCAAAGAAGGCCACAGAGTCCCAGATCAATGAGGCATACCCAATGATGCTTGACCTCCTCCAGCGGGACCCCAAGCTTCCCTTGACCCAGGTCCGGAAGCAACTTTCACACCATGGCATTTGGGTGTCTGAGCGCATGGTGCAGCTCTGGATGCATAGAAAGGTGGCTTCAATTAGGGTTCTTACATATTTTGCCGGCAACCAATGGGATGGCACTGAGGATTCTCCATATGATACTGCAATTGAATCAACCCTGGTCAGATGCTTGACAAGTCTAACAGATGACATCATGTTTGTCTTGTACTACAAGTTATTGATTGCATTTGGCAATTTCAGTGAGCAAGGAAAAGCTGCCACCAAGAATGGAAGGAAGAAGGTCAAGAAGGGGACATTCATTGGTGCATTTCTGGCTGTTTCAGCCAAGGGTTTTGTCTACTATTGGATAAACCCTGATTTCATTGATGGGTACTCATACGGCCACATCCTTGGTGGATTGCTCAACTCCTGGGATGGCTTGAATTCCAAATACCAGGTTTTCTTGAGCCACCAGATGAAGGGTAGCTCCACTGCCCTTGAGGCCATCCAGGAACGCAGGCACCAGGCCTCTGTGTACCCAGCTGATCACGCTGACGTCCATCTAGCAGATGTTGTGTTCTTTAATATTGAAGATACACTCTGGGAGCGCCGCCCTCAGGCTTTCAACAACCTCTATCTTGGGGTCCTTGATCACAATTTTCTCTTTGGTTACCAAATGGTGGCCAACTTGTTTGTGCAAATGGTTTTCCATGTGAACATGGGCAACCAATCATGCAAGGATAAGTGCCTCCCACCCTGTACCACAGCCACCTACCAGCCCATCCAGCCAATGACTGATGAGGAGTACAATGAGCGGTATATGGCAGCCATAATGTGCAATCCTCCTGCCTCCACCCCCGCCACCAACACCCCCCACCCGCAAACCCAACCCATCCAATCCCAGACCCCCCAGGTCAGCACTGCCTCTACGTCTTCCTTCCTGCGCCATTCTGTCTACTGGACATCACTCTTCCCCGCCTCAATAAACCCCCTGGTTCCATAAAATTTCTATTTATATTATCTTTATTTTGAATTTCAATTGTTCATGTTCTCTTTGTTTATAGTTTGCTATATTTTTTATGTTCAGCTTATTTCTATAAAATCATATATTTACTATGTTGTGTATCTAGATCCTGAAGACAGTTATTTTTAGCACTTAAACACATCCCCTTGTGAAAATATTAACAACAATTTGGTTATCAACTGAATTTAAATTAGAAAGTTATAGGTTAATTGTATTTAGATAAAGTTGTTACTGATCCAAATTCAAAACCTTAATGATAAACTTATAGCCAATCAGGAGCCAAGTGATAAAATGATTGTTGTGACATAAAGGGACATTCAATAATTCTTTGATGCATGTGCGCTAATTAATATGATTGGCTGGATGTTTTGCCATTGTACGTCATTGCCGCTGTGGCAAGTTGTTGATGGACTAGTGCCCAATAAGCTGCTAGTTTAGCACTAGTCCATCAACAACTTGCCACAGTGGCAATGGCGTACAATGGCAAAACATCCACCCAATCATATTAATTAGCGCACATGGATCAAAGAATTATTGAATGACCCTTTATGTCACAACAATCACTTTATCACTTGGCTCCTGATTGGCTTAAAGTTTATCATTAAGGTTTTGAATTTGGATCAGTAACAACTTTATCTAAATACAGTTAACCTATAATTTTCTAATTCAAATTTAGCTGATCACCAAATTGTTGTTAATATTTTCACAAGGGGCTATGTCAAGCGCCAAAAAATAATATGGTAATCAAGGAAACAATGCCAACACAAAGCAAACAACACATATTGAGATGAGCGTAAAACATATACACAATGGGTAAAAAGATGGGATATTGTAGTAAATGGGAAAACAAAAAGAAATAAACAAAGAGGCAAAAATATCAGAATAACACAGATTTTATTGGGGTGAAAGCTATAAAAACATATGGAAAGGTTCGTAAAAAATCAATGAGAGAATTAGAAAAGCTTCTGAAGGACCTCAAATTGGTGATTGCTAAAATAAAGGACATTGACCGCAAGGTCAAAGCCAAAGTAAAGTCCGCTGTCCTCACTGGGGATAAAATTGACAAGGTGTCCACAAAGGCACTAATGTCAAAAATGCCAGACACCCCAGAGAAGACAATCAAGCACTTACTAAATATTCAAAAAACTGTGGTTGAGGGCCTCCAGTTCAAGGCATACAATCTTTCTGCACCGTCTGTCTGGGTTGATGACCCAGAGATGTATGCCCACCTCAAACCCGCCAAGCGTGCCAGGGCAGAGGATACCAAATTGCCTGCACAATTGATTGCGCCAAGAATGGCAAAGCCGGCTGAAGCTGCTGGCAAGGAAGAAACCCAAGAAGGTACCCTAAAAAATTATAATTAATAAAAATTCTTAAATACTTACCTTTTTTAGAAGATGTTGATGGTGAACTCCGCCAGGTCCTGGTCCCTTTTGCCCCCCCACCTTCTATACCAACTATGCTAATCATGTGGCAAGGCAGCTTTTCCTGTCCCCTCCTGTCTTGCGGGAGCTTGAAGATAGGATCCATGGTACATTCCCAATATCCAGGGAGGCATTGGCTGTGCTTTTGCATGGTGAGGGGGCATCTGAGTGGGCAGTTACTGCCTACAAGGATGCCTAACTGGTCCGCCTGGACCTAGTATCCCTCAGTAGAGTTTACTGTGTAAGCTCCATTGAGCTTGTTTGGGACGTCCTGGCAACGCTCCCATTCAAGAATGTACCAGAGATGGGCTGGGCTCATGTGGCTGCTTTCTTCTGCTTCCCAGTGGAGCATATCATCTCTTACCTGTTGGAGAACTTTGGGCGTGCAGTGTCAAAATTGGCTGTTGCAGACGCAACAACTGTAAAGAAGACAAAAATCCTCCTGGCAGACTTTGGGCTGGCTTGGAGTGCTGACAAGACGGGGGTCCCTGCAGCTATGGAGCTGATCTTTGCCAAAACCAAGCACAAGAAGAAGATTAGCGCTGTATACAACAAATTGTGTGAGTTCACGGAAGCCTTTGCTGGGCAAAGGCTTCATCTGGTTCTTTACCTGGGGTTCCTATTCTACTTTGGGATAGGCGCGTCTGTAGAGGACCTAGACAGGGTCCTTCTTGGGGTCAACGAGGCCAGGCTCTCACTGGACGGGAAGAAGGTCCCCCCTGGATACAACTTGGTTGATCATGTTATCCAGGACCCTTGGTCCTGGCTGGCATCTTTGGGTTTGCAGCCCCGCCAGATAAGCTTCTCCATTCCCACCTCACCATCCTTACTTTTACCAGCAGGTGTCATAGTAGATTCCATAATGCTGGGTATTGTCTGTCCAAGTAAGAAGGCTCGGAAGGCTGGAAAACCTGTATCAAAATTGACCAAGTTAACGGATTTAAACCAAACGGTTGGTCAAAAATGGGTCACAACTGCTCCAGTCTGCCAGCTGAAACCAGCTCCCCCTTTCAAACTGACATTGATAAATTGATGTAATACAAGGGTCACCCAATATGAGCTTGTTAATCAGTATGGTTGTCAGAGACTAGTCACGCAAGGGTTCTTTGCAACTTGGACCAGATACTTATTTAGCAACATAGAAGGAATAGGAGGTCAAGACTCAGGTGGTATTGCTTAGTCAATTTTTATGATTTATATTGAATAGTTTTCCCTGTTTCAACTCTAAGAGTTTAGTCCTCCTAAATTTACTCAATAAAAATCATTTATCCCAATTTCTAATTTTTGATTTTAAAAATGCATCCTGTGATTGGGTTGTTGCGGTATATTCCGTACAATTTGATTCTGAACCAAATCATTTCAGGAAGATGGGGCCCAGCATCTGAAACTTTGTTGTTGGTGCCTCCAAATGTCAATTTCATGCCAGCCAATTTTGCAGCTCCCCCCATTCTTGAAACTGAAATTTGTGTCCCTTCTCAATGCCCAGAATTCTATGCTGAAGATGCATTGATGCTTTCCCAGGTCATTTATCTTGATTTACTCTGGTTAGGACTACTGGTTCTACTTAATCCTGGAGTTTCAATTGGAAATTTCACAAAAAATATCTGAAACCTTGTTGGTGGTTAATAATCAATTCTATGTGGATTTGGTTTGTAATTCCCCATCATTTAGAAACGGCTTCATATTATCCAGTAATTTCCGTCATAGCAGGTGCAAATACTTCAATACAGTTGTATCCACCGTCCACGGTGTGGCAGTGGAGGTTGTGCGCCACCTCCATTGCGGGGTGGGTGCATACCGCTGAACCCATTATAGGCGCACTTAATTTTATCTCACTATCAATAAATATATTTTTACTCTACTATATTTTTATATTATAAATAATTTTTCAAAAAATATTTTAGCAAACAAGATTTGCAAATGTATTGAAGAAATGGGTTTCATAAAAGTATAAAATAACACAGTAATAAAATAAATTTCAACTTTAAAATTTAGGTTTAATTTTTATAAGACTATTTTATATTTATTTGACAAAAGTGATATAAATATATTTGCGTAATCCAGTATCAAGCGTTTGGGATAACCTCAGATGACATATTAAATAATATATAATAAAATAAATAATTTACTTACATCTATTGATGGATCTTCTGAATGTGATTGCGGGTGTGGAACCATCTAAATATAAAATGATAATCAATAAATCTTGAATAGTAAATTAGAGAATAAAAAAGTTGGACAAGCTAAGCCTTTAATTGATTGGCTGTTTGGCAAGGCACGCAGGGATGAACAAATCAGCGTGACCATAGAATTTGGCCACGGTCTCAGCTGGGAGGATATGGATCCCGGCCTACAGCAAATCAAACAGGTCCTTGGTCCCTGTTGGGGTTCCTCGCTTGACAACTCGCTTGAGCCACCCAAAGACTACCTCAATGGGATTTAGAAAGGGTAAATAGGCAGGGAGGAAGAGAAGGCGCAAATTTGTTGTGGCCAATTGCTGGGGGCCCACTGCAATGCTGGTGTTGATTGATGTAAATTCTTCAAGAATATCTGCCACCTTGTGGAGACCAACGTTGTCCAATAAAATCACATTGGTGAAGCCCAGGCTTGTGCGCCTCAGGTGCTCCTGGACCAATCAGAGAAATGATAGGAAGGTCTGGCTATTGTGGGAGCCTAGTATCATTTGGTACAGCTCAACCCCCTTTGGACTGAGGAGAGCCACCATTAAGTATGCTGTGGCGCAGACTGCAGCACGCCAAGCCATCCTGTCATTGGAGCTTTGGGGATATACCCATACTCATTGCGCATCAACGAGGCAAATGCTGATTTGTTAATATATTAGAATTTCACCGTCCCCTTGGCTTTGAGGGCAGTGTACGTCTCAGCGTAATTTTTCCGGGTCTCAATATTGGCTGGGCTGTTCCAATTGTAGGGGGATACCCCAAGCTTTTTCCAGGAAAAGCGCATTCCCTTGACCAAATGATAATAGAAAAAAATTGAGGCCTTGATCCCAAAAGCAGACTTGACTATGGTCTGTATATTTTCCAGTTTAAGATGGCAATCTTGGGTTATCCACTGGTAGATTGCCCATTTGTGCTCCTTGGTGAGCATGGTTGAAACACGCAAGGATTTCTCCGCGGCAAGAACTCAGCCAGTATCAATGAACTTGTTGAAGGTCTTCAAGGCGTACTTGGGATCCACCCCAACAAGAGCTGCAGCTGCCTTGTAATCACCTGATTCCTGCATTAGCTTAAGCAGGATGATGCCTTTGATGTCAGGGATGCGCTTCTGGGCGGGCTTTTTAGCAGTGGGGATTGACTTGTTGGCATTGGGCACAACACAGGGCATGGGCACCTTGGTGTAAAACGCAGCAACTTTCTTTAACACCAGCTGTCCCTCATTGGTTTGGTAGAACTGGGGCTCCTTGTTATCCTCCTGATTGCCATCACTGATGTAGGGCTTGTAGCTAGTATCAAGTACAGTCTTCACCTTCTCCAGCATGGCTGACAGGACCAACTCTTGCCAGTACACAACATCAAACACATACAAAGTAAGTTCTACCTCCTTGTTTCTAACTGTTTTGGTAGTGGTAACCTTGGTGGGCTTCTGGGTCAGCTTTGGGACCCAAGGGTTTATGCTCTTCATCCTAGCAGCTTGTGCTCCTTGAACTGGCTGTGTCAGTGCAGCGTCACTATGGAACTCTCCTCTCCTGCCTTCCTCCTGAGTAGGCACTTGTGTTGTACTAAGTCTATTCTTTGACCCACAGGGGCAACTGCAACTGTGGCGCACAACAGGTGCAATGGTAGTCTGTTGCTGTGTTCTTTCTATTTTGAGAATTTAACTAAATATTAAATAAAGCTTAATTAAGTTACTCCCTATTTTTAATTTTTGCTTTTATCTTTTTATGGATATTCAATTAATATTTTTTCCCACCCAATATCCCAATTATAGATTTTTATTTCTTAGTTAGTTGTTTTTGGTTTTACCACACCCATTTTATAATACCCAAAATAATTTCCACCCATCCTATATTTTACGCCAAATTAAGCACCCAACAAAATATTTTTAAAATTTATGTTTCAGATCTTGTGTCTTATTTTAGATACCTTAGTATCATTCTTGATTACAACCCATTGCACAAACTGATTGAGCAATTTTGTTTACATTGCAAGTTGCTATTGTGTTTTGTTTTTGGATTTAGTTTTGACACAGCACGCCTGGGTGTATTTTTTCACCAATTCACATAGTAAACATATGTACACCAAAAGTCAACTCACACCATTTGTTTGTGAATTAATGTATTTTGGATTGTATTTTGAATGATTTTGCTTTGTGTGTGAGCCCTTTGTTGCTGTGTTGACTCATTTTGCCCATTAACGCCAATAAACCTTGTTAACAGAGTGTATATTTTAACCTGAGAGTTGGATTTTGTTTAAATATTAAGTATTTTTGCTTGTTGCCATAGCTTTTAAAACTACTGTACATATTTTCTGATAAAAAGCATCATAATAGATTGTATAACATTTACATAACAAGATTCAAAGCTTCGCTGTATAATTTCAATAAAATATTTACATTAGGTGGTATTTATTTTCATCAACAAGGAATATATGCATATATGTATATCAAATGTCAACACAACAATTGCTTATCAAAATTTTTAATTGTAGGGAAGGATAAAGCTTTAAAAAATACTGTAAAATTATTAATTTAAGTCATATAGAAACTTTATTAAAATGGCAGAATTGAGAGATACCTATTTACATGTCATGGGATAAATGTGGGAAGGTATGTACAGAAAAGACATCACCATTATCTGCACCTTCACAAAGGATAGTGTCAGAGGTAGTGAGGTGGGATTGGACAGTGTGCTGGGAGTCAGGGTCAACAGGTCAATGATTGTGTCTTTAAGGCAGAATCAAGGAGGCTGGGATGGTTGGCTGGGAAGAAGCAGCACAAGCCAGCTGCTTTAATTGCTCAGATTTTCCTTCCATCACAAAGTCAGACTTTAAATACCAAATTTTTGAGCAAGTGGAGAGATGAGGCTCTTTTCTTGACTTAGGCGCACAGTTCATTGTATTTGGCAGGCTTCTGAGTTCAGCCCCAGTTTTAGAAACACACATCTTCAAGATGCATGTTGGGGTGTGTGAGGTTGAGAGGGGTTTCACTTTTGGTTGCATGACTGTAAGCTGCATTGCTGGCCTGTGTGAATAGGGCGCTATTAGTACCTACACCATCCATTTTTTCAAGTTCAAAGATGTGGGTATAAGAATGTAGCTTATTGGGGGCTTCTCTGGCCTGAGTCTTACAAGAAGTGTAATGTGGGGTGTAAAAGTATTGTCCTTGTAGTGCCTATGAATGGTGTTATATATATCATTATGGATGTATGTCTGCTGTCCTCTGTCCGACCATAGATCTCTAGTCTCTGCTTTGAGCCTAATCACCTGACTTACAAGAAGCCAATTGACTACAGCAGAGGATGTGATGTTATTGCCAGAGGTAGACCTAGCCTCTGGTTTGCAGCTGGCCACATGGTATACGCTGGTTGGTTGCGCCATGGAATCATGTGATGATCTTCTGGCCCTTTTATCCTCAGGTGAATCCTTTTTCACTCACATAGCTGTGATAATTCTTTAATTAAACAGTGCACCTGCTGCATGCAGGAGTGCAATTGCTCTACCTGTGCCTTTGACCTAATAAGGGAGAAACACTTAGAATTAGACAGCAGAATTCAGGATGGGTTTGCTGATAGATAACAGGCCAGATTTAATGGCAGATAATCCTTGATTTGTTTCAATGATTTGGATTGTGAGTCAGGTTAGGGATTTACTGGCGGTAAATGTCCCTTGTTTCCACCATTAGTGGTGTAGGATGAGCAGTGTCCACCTATGTGGGGTATTATGGCAATCATTCTTGAGGGAGTTTGTGAGTAATAAAAATGAACCTGCATTAGTGTTGATTTGTTGGCAATAATTGGAGGACTATTTTTTACTGGCAATAAATATCAATTAATAGTATTTACTGGAATTAAATAATGGCATTAGGATTTATTGGTAGTGAATAAGTGGCAAGAGAGATTCACTGGCAGTAAATCATCTAGTGTAACTTATCAATCTTATCCTTTTGCTTTTAGTGTGGTGAAACAACCTATTGTGGATGACATTTACCAATCCATCATTGGTATGCCTGACCATCATTAATAGTCAACCATTTGTGGCTTCACAGTGTGGTTGATGGGATAAGTCTGGAAGGTATGACCTGCAGCTGTAATTTCTTTGGTAGCTCATTTAATCTGCTCTATCTCAGCACTTAAAACATCTGTATTTAAAGCTTTTTGGACTTCCCACTCTTCCAGCATAGTATTGAGCTCTATCTTGTAGGCATACCCATCTGCAGTGTTTTATGAAGTAGAGTAATAATTGATGCCCACCAGGAGAACTGCCAGAAAAACTCTGACAAATCTGTACAAAATTGGGCTGCACTTGTACACGTCAGATTGAATGTACTTTTTTTCAAAATTCTTGGATACTTGCAGAAATATTTGCATACAACTAGAAGATGACAAAATTACACATTCTAATTTCTCTCCCCTTGACAAAGCTGATGACAGTGAAATTGTAGGGATTGATGTCCACCAAACTGGGCCCACTTAGAGCTTGATTAGACAATGTTCTTGCAGCAGCCACTGTTATGTTCATCCAGGAATTGTCATTTTTTAGTGAAGATACTATGAAGCCCTAGCTGGAGACGCACCTGAACAAGATGTATCCGATGATCATGCCCAATGATAGTTATCATGTATGGATGAGCTTTATTGATGTCAGTTGACATACAGGGACCAGTTGATGTTTTCTTGGGAGAGGGATCACAGTTAACATGGGCTTGTAGGTTTGCTGCCACAGTGGACTTTTCAAACTCCTCATGGTTGCTATTTCCCCAAGAAACATAAGCATTACTCATTTTTTAACTATTTGCAGGGGAATTTTGAAGGTTATGAGTTTTTCTTCTGCGTCTTGAAGGCTGATTGTTCTGAGAACAGATGTGTCTATCTTAGTCATCAAATAATGCCATCTTATTGGCTGTTTCTGTATTCTCACTTCTCTGATTAAAGGCCTGGATTGATTGGATCCTGCTCAATATCAGTGATGATGCATGTTTCTGGTTGGCAGTGGCCTGTGCATGGTACACAAACAGGACCATGCTGGATGAAACAGGAGAAAGAACACACTCCTAGGTAGTGATTGGAGAAAGTCCCATAAGTTGGGAGCTGCCATAGACGGAGGCTTCACTGTTGGAAGACCCAGTGTATCTGTCAGGGCCCAGAATGCCCTAGACAATCAGCTAGCCTTCCTGGAGATAAAACAACCAACAGCGCAAAAGCCTTTACTAACTGCCTTCCTAGAAGGAAAACCCCTTTTCTGACCACAAATGACCATGGGTTTGCAAGGTCCACATGCCACAAAACCTTGAAACCAAAATTAACTACAAAATTGGGTCCCTTTGCTGTTGGGAAATGGTAAATCAGGAAAAAAAATCAATTTTCTGATTGGGCACTCAATTGCTTGCAATTTCTATAAATAGCTGTGGCACCTTGGCATGCTGTAGCTCAAGCAAGGTTCCTGTTATGCCAACCAATAACCATCCACCCCTAAGCTCATGTTTGCAATTCCTGGGCAAAATTTCCAGTTTGACTGAAAATGATGCCATTAGTTCTCTGGTGGCACAAAAGGCCTCAAAATTACAAGTAAGTATAAGTAGTGAGGAGGAGAAGCCCTCCTCACTGTTGAAATCTTAAATAAAAACGAGTTTATGCCCAGAAATCATTATTTTCTAGCAGGAATTATCTATTTTTCCTCAAATTTAATTATTCTCTTTGCATCTATTCAGGAATCCACAACTCAATATAAACTTGCCTATCCATCCCTCCTGGCCATACTCCTGTCTACCTGGTTATGCCACCTCACACTATTGACTTGGAGTTCCTCTACCCTCACCACCTGGATCTCCCTCCTGGCCATTATAGAGGCCCAATTCCAACTATTATGAAGGAGATTCCTACTAACCCCTGCCTAATGTGCCTCCTGCCCAGGATTTCAGCAAGTTGGGGTTTGTTCATATCACAGTATTGGGGTTGGCTGATCAGGTCTTGCTCCATACTAGAAGTTGGCATCCCTTAGCCACTGCTGTGAATTATATATTCAGGATTGCGCCAATTGTGTACATGGATTTTTAGGCCTGGCCCGCCTCCCCTGTGGGAGTCCAGCCAGACTCTGGTATGGGCTGTGACAGCATCATTGTATGATTTTGTCAGGGCTAGGGAACAGCTTTTTTGCTTTGTTGTTGTTAGAAGAAGACATTTTAAATTTTTATTAAAAAACAAACTCAATAAAGGAGTGTATATTTTAGTCAAATTAATTATTAATTATGTCTAACTTGGTGAATAGTAAGATCTAAATTTTAGCCATCTCAAAATGAACTTGTGTGATTTTTGAGAATGCCTGTGATTACCAAAAGAATTTTAATGAATCCCCTCTAGATCCTTTGAATTCCTGTTTGAGATACCCATCAATTATATTTAATTCAAATTCACCTCATTCTTTATTTGAAATTTGGTTCTTTGATTTGAAGATCCTGATATTCTGTACTCATTAGTTATTTTGTGTTGTCTAAATTTTTTTTAGACTTACAGAAAATACCAAATTTTACACCAGAATCCCAAATTTTTGATTCATGTATCCTGCATTTGTTTGGTGAGCTTTGTCTTTAGTTATTTAAATTATTTACAGTAGGGGTTAAGTTTAAGTAAATCAAAAAAGTGTTGAATAAAATAGTTGTTTTTGTTAAATATTTTATTTTTTACTTGGCTGAGTTACCTGCAATTGTGATTTGAGATCTGGCTCTAGCATTTGACAATCCTGTATTTTTGCCATTAGGCTATAGATTTACCATATAACTTATGATTTCAAGGTTAACTTCTTGAAATCAGTTTTGAAATTTGACCTTGGATTTTAAATTATTGCACACTATTATTTTTTTATTTATATGGAATTTATTATTTTCCTTATTTAATTTGTGCATAGAATTGAGATTTATATTTCTGTGATTTGCAGTGTGTAATATTTTACTAGAGCCTACTTTAGACAACCTTACACTATGTTTTATTTTCATGCCTAAACATAGTGTCAGGAATCCAATCATTGGTAAGTCTCTCTCCAATAGAATGAAGGAGAGCTCCCAAGTTGAATTTGACTAAAGTGGTCCCTACTGGGATCCTTATCATTAACATGTGCAAGATATGGCCTAATAAGCGGAATCTCCCCAGGAAGGAAGTGGAATGGTTTAAGAGATAATAGACACTGGTATAACCCAAAACCAACCAGGGGGCCTTGGTGAATAATGGGGGGAATTATGCTGTTTATACATACAGGGAATGATGGTAGTGTGGTCCAGAACTATACCAAATTGAGTCTTCAAATTTATTGGTGGGAGTTGGTTCAGGGTTTTCAAAGTTCACATTGGCTTGCCCATAACTGATTAACACACAAAAAGCCCATAAAAGGAAGATGAACTTCATGCTGTTGAAGGGGGAACCTTTTGAATCTACTAATCAAGTTTTAGAAGTGTTTGAAAATATAGATTTATTGACAAGATAGGAATAAAAGTTGTTGGAGCAATTTGCTCAGATGAAGTGGTTCAGCTTAAATACTGAACTCAAGTGAGGAAGGGGGAATGGTGGTTACCAGGTGATTCTGCAAGAGTGACTTGAGATGTATTGCCTTGCAGAACTGCAGCAGGCTGCAGCCTGCAATGAAAGAAGAAGTAAGTTTGGGTATTACATTGTAGTATTGTACTTCATCATGGTTGGGATTGATTTCTGGGCCTGGATGTTAGGTATTTCCCTGGCTTTGTTGCTTTGCTGTCTTTTATTGGTCTACTAGGTCCCTGAATAATTGATTCAGATGTTTTTGCATTTACTTTTAGCTTATTTGGCTGTATGATGTGTATTAGAGCCAATTTTAAATACTGAATTGTTGTTCCTGTCATTGTTATCATCTTTTGGAGTGTTTGAATTCGAAATTAAAGTAGAATTTATATGTTGATTTTTGTTTTTACACTTGCTTTTGCTTTCACATTCATTATTGATTAAAGAAACACATTCATTAATCAATTTCAAATGTGTTTTCAAACTGATCAATTCCAATCTTGGATTTTTACTATTTCTTTCTAATTTTGCATTTAAAAATGCATTTTCTGGTGTCTTGGTTGTACCCAGAGTTTCCAATTTTGATATGTTGTTTGTGTAAAAGATGTAATCCCTTACACATAGCTATCAAATTTGAAGTTTTCAATGATTTTGGTAATAGTGGACCTTCTTGATTTGGGTTGTTTTTCCCTAGTTTCTTACTGTATATTTAATTCAGATTTCAAATCCCAGAACTAGTTTTTGGATTTACTAGTGGCTATCATGTGATTTGAAATTTGGTTTTTGACTTGATAATCTCACAATCCTAAAAAAATATAGTAAACCTAATGGAAATTGTTGATGGATTTGAGCAAATAAAATATGATCATGGGTAATTTGTTTTGTCCCCTTGAAATAGCAGCTTGACTTGGAATTTGCAGAGTGTCTATGAGATCCTGTAACTCAAAATATTCAAATAAAATACCAAAAATTGATTTAACCAATAGAAAAGCCAAATTGCAGATGTGATATGAGATTCATACATTGGGTTTGAAAATCCTGGATTTTGCCTCAAGGTTCTGAATCTACTGTATAAAATTACTAGTCAATATTTGCAATCCTGATTGGGAAACTGGATTGTAACTTCAATGTCCCCAATTCACCAGATAAAAATCAGTGGATTGGCGGTTCAGATTTACTTCCCTTTTTGGGGCTTGTTCCTAATAAAATAGATGTGGTGACTGTGCTGTATTAGCTGAGTTACAAGAGGGTTTCAAGGAGCTGGATGTACTGGTATTATGGCCATTGCTGACACACATAACATCCAGTCATCACCTGCTTTGGCGCCTATTCAATATCAGTTCAACATACCAGAAATGGCAACAAATCAATATCACATGACTTGTCAAGGTATCCAGCAATCTGAATCCAACTCACACATGACCTCCCTTATATTTGATCTGACTTAAGTCCCCGCCACAGCACAAGCTAAATAAGCCTAAAATATTATCCAATAAAATTACTCTCTTCTCTAAATCCATCTTCTAATCTTCCCCAGAAGTTGCTCCCCATCACTGGTAGCAGCTACGGTTTTTTGACCACGCCCATGAAAGAGAAAATGACTAAACAGAACCCACCCACCTCTGCTCACATACTAAACCAGGCTACATCCCAGGATACCTGGAAAACATACTTCTGCACCCACAACATCAACAAAGATATGCCAAGTGGATGCACTGTATTCAAAGGACCGGTCATGCTCAAAGCATGCGCCAAGATAATTCAATAGAGTCACTCCCTACAACCACAAACACACACACAACCACCTATCACAGGCAAAATTACCAACACCAAGTACATTTTTGTTGACAAATTCTTTGGCAAAAATAAAGAAAACATTACAAACTGGCTGTACCACTCAGCTGCAAAACTTTGCGCCAGCCACATTCCTCACAAAAAATGGGTCCAGGAATCCAGCAAACGCCTGTACAAGGCCACAGCTAACTGGTTTACTACTTGGGTTGGCTCAAGAACCAACGTCCAGCTTGACAACTGGGAAGAGTTTAAAGCTGACATCACTCACAACTTCTGTGTCACTGAATCCCTCCAAGATATTGCAATACAGCTCAGCAATCTTCCTCAGAAGACCACTGTCATAGCCACGCCAATAAATTCAAAGAGATACATCACAAGATCCCAAACCCAGCACAAGCTGACAACATTCATACAAGAGCCTCATTCATCAACAGAATTAAACCCTTGGTTGCTGCCCTCATCTTCCCAGAGGCCAACACCTCCATGCCCACGCTCATTGCAGAAGCCAAGCACAGAGAAACATGTAAATATAGAATATGCTGCATGCAACAGAAACCACTCCTCAAACAACAATGGGAGAAATAATTCCAATGACAACAAATGCCAAAACCCCAACCACACCAACAGCAAAGGCAACTCCAATTGAAACAATGGCAATCATAGCCAAAGTGTAAATTGCTCCTGTCCCAAAAAGAAAGATACTGCCAAAGTAAACAATGCTGAAACAGCAACCCTCTATGAATCTGACCCACATTCTCTGACCTTGAAGTTGTTGAAACAGAGGAACAGGGAAAATAGGAGGAGAAACAGGCTTAAGTGCCCCTGTCTCCCCCCAAACTACCAAGAAATTGTACCAAGGTACAAACTTTGCTGCACACATTCCATGTGTCCCACAAACATCTATCTTTATGAACTTGAAAATTAAAGATTGCTCACAAATTCTTGTCTACCCATGCACTTATAAATACCATAAAAATAAAATTTTATTTGACTCTAGTGAACAACATACCATGGTAAGCAAACAATTTGTAACCAAGTACAAAATACCAGTTGTCAAATCCAACTTCAAATACGCCAGAATGGCAGACAAATCAAAAGGTTTAATAGAAGGTGAAACAACTCCTTTCAGAATTGACCTCCAAGGCATATAAACATCCATTAAAGGAATTTTCATGACCAAAATTACCCATAACATTGTAGCAAGCATGGACTGGTTCCCCCAAGTGAATTCCAGTGTATTATGGAAAACAAAAACTATGACCATCAAACACAACGGAGTCAATTTTAATATCCTCAAAGAACCCAATGACCTCATTCTAAGAGACACAGTATTTGTCCAGGTCATAAACCAAGATGACTCAGAACATCTAACCAAAGATAGTACCCTCCACATAATGAGGTACACTGAATTCAATAACATACAAACAACCAATATCCAATGCCCAGAACTTGCGGCACTCCTAAATAAATACACTCATGTATTTACGGAAGAGCTAACAGATCTACCCCACAAACAGGAGGTATAACATGGCGTTGATTTATGCAAGGCCATGCCCAAACCTGCACCCCTTTGCAGACTCTCCCCCATGGAGACATAAGCCCTCAAAACCCATATTGAGGAAAACCTAGACAAAAGTTTCATTCACCCATCAGAATCCCTGTGGGGGCAGCAGTTTTCTTTGTAAAGAAAAATGAAGGCTCACTATGTCTGGTAACAGACTACAGAGCTCTTAATGCAAGCACAGTGAAAATAAATACCCCTTTCACTTATAGAGGATCTGTTTGAAAGACTCTCCAGAGCCAATTTTTTTTCAAAATTGACCTCACCTCAGGCTACATCCAATTAGAGGTAAAAGAAAAGAACATACCAAAAACTGTGTTCTGTACACAATTTGGATCTTTTGAATGTAGGGCAATGAACTTTGGGATGATCAACACTCCCACAATGTTTGTCACCATGATGAACTAAACACCAAACAGTCTTTCAAATACATTATACTACCTTGAAAATACCATCATTTTCTCAAAAACCAAATAGGAACACCTCACACATGTCTGTGAGACACTCAATTGACTCACAAAGCACAAAATTTACGCAAAACCAACTAAGTGCTAATTTATGGAAAAGGAACTCCTGTTCTTGGGCCACATTGTCTCTGGTGGTGGCATCAAAGCAGATCCAGATAAAATAAAAGCCATAAATAACATGAAAAGCCCCACCTCTGTTAAACAAGTTAGATGCTTTCTTGGAATGGTAGCTTACCTAAGGAAATACATCAAAGACTCTGGAAAACTAACTGCACCAATCAATGATCTAACCAAGGGTAATGCCAAAAAGAAATTCATCTGGACACCAGAATGCAATAAGAATTTCCAACTATTAAAACAAGCTCTGATTGAAGCACCAATCTTGAAATACCCTAATAATAACGTTGCTATCAGCTTGAGTCAGATGCCAGTGACACCGCCATAGGCGCAGTACTACACATCCACCAGTCAGGGAAGCAAGACTTCCTGCCAGTATGTTATGAAAGTAAAAAGAATAACTAACACTGAGAAGAGGTACCCAATACACAATAAAGAATTGCTAGCAATATACCACACATGCAAGAAATGGAGATGTTATCTAGAAGGACATTTAAATGTTCAAGTACTAACTGATCATAAATCCTTAATCTATTTAAAAACTCAGAACACACTTGTACGGCAACAAGCCAAATGGATGTCCCTGCTGGAGCAGCTCAATTTGGACATCCAATACAAAAAGGGGACAGAGCTGGTCGCGGCTGATGCTCTCTCTAGGCTATGTCAGCCAAAAAAGGATCATCCTGACCACCTGGAGCCTGACTGGCCCAACCTATATAACATTGAGTACAAGACAAAAGGAAAAGACCCCTCCACACATCAACTAACCCATGATACATTAGTAAGGAATGAAAAACATTTTCACACATCAAATGGCACAGCTTACCACATCATTAAAGATAAACATGTTCCCTACATCCCACTTGCACAAAGAGTTGACACTATACTAAGAAATCACAGCCTACTAGGGCCTACAAAGGCTAATAATCTATACCCCACTTTAAAAGAGATAGTATGGTGACCCAATCTTAAAAAAGACACAATTGTCATTTTAAAAAAGTGCACAGTGTGTGAGATATACGCCAGCACCAAGGCTCCCCAGCCAACAGTTAATCCAGTACCAGACCCTGAACCATTTAAGGTCTGGGGGCTGGACGTAGTGGGACCCTTCCAAGAAGCTAAAGCCAAACAACACTTCCTAATCATAGCCATCAAATTTGCTACACACTGGCTCATCTGCTGAGAAACACAGAATTACAAGGCAGAAGCAATAAATTTCTTCATCAACAAGGCAATTATAGCCAATTATAGAACTCCAGACTACATCATAACTGATGAAGCAACCAAGTTATCAGTTCACATAGTAAAAAACAACTTAAAATCCAAAAAAATTGACATTCCACAACCTCTCCATACAGGCCACAGGACAACGGCAGAGTGGAACGCCTAAACAGCAGCCTCATCAGAACCATCAAGAAAATAATGGATGGCAAAGACAAAGATACATGGCTACTATATGTGAAACATGCATTATTAGTATTGCAGGTACACACCAAACAAGGGACAGGCTACTCACCGTTTGAACTAACATACAGATACAAACCGGAGATAGTCACCTGAAATAACCAACCATATGTGAAAATCCCCTTTGAAAATCCCCTGGGAAAACCTCCCACAGTAGAGCAAGCACCAGCTCTACAACACATGCATCTCAAAGCTAAAATAGCAGAAACCAAAAGGCTCAAAGCACAAAAGATAACCTCTGTAGAGGAACCACTTCCAATCAACTCCCCCGTCTGGGTTCTAGCAGGGAACAGGAAGAAGTTGGACTCAGTACACAGAGGACCAAGAAGAGTCATCAGATATCAACCAGACAGAAACACCTATCTAGTTAAGTTCCAAAGCGCTAAGGATCCTGTCATCAAGAAATACCACAGATCCTGCCTTTGCCTCAGCAAAAGGGAACACTTGACGTGACTAGTACCCACTAGCAAACAACTCCAGGAACATCAGGCGACGGCCGTCAAGACAAAGCCCCCTCCTGATGTACCAGAGAAACCCCTTAGGGGGGTGTCAAGGAGCTGGATGTATGGGTATTCTGGCTACTGCTGACACACTTAACATCCAGTCATTGCCTGGTTTGGTGCCAATTCAATATACTGTTCTACATACTGAGAAAGACAACAAACCAATATCACATGAATTGTCCAAGTATCCAGTGACTTGAACCCATTCCGCACATAACCATCCTTATCTTTGATCCAACTTAAATCTCCACCACAGCGCAAGCTATATAAGTCTAAATTACTCTCTTCTTCTCTAAATCCATCTTTTAATCTTCCCCAGAAGCTGCTCCCCATCAGGGGAAATGTTTAAAAACTAGATAATTATATTTATTAGATACTGGTAATTATATATTGGGATGAATTGCTTAGGAGTAGCGAGGTTTCTGCTGATCAATAATTTGGATGGGCAGGAGGTAGCCTGATCCCACTAGTGAGTGAATTGCTCAATTGAGCGGTCCACTGTGTAGAGATTGTCACTTGTTCTTGTTGCATTGTTAGGGAATTTGAGCTAACTTCTGCATTTGGCTCAGAAATGGGAAAGTTGATTTGAGTGGTACTGGGTCTCTTGTGCAGAAGATTAATGGGGGTTGACCCAGCAGTTTTGACATAAAGTGAAATTACAACATTGTTTGCTTGGGTTTGTTTACTGTGTACAAATTTTGTGTGCTCTCTATTTGATGATTTTATGCTCCAAATATACCTTTTCTGAAGAAATAATATGCATACAGATATTGTTTGAAATCTGTAATAGCCTGCAGAAGTTTGATTTGTTCAGATGTTCAGGCGTGTATCATCAACTTTGAGCATGTCTATGCTATTTATTTATGTTTGATGTGTCACATTAAAATTATTAATGGTTTTTATCCCCTGTTGTCACCAGAAAATTTGCACCAGCTATGTTTTGTTTGCAACTTCAGTTCACTTTAATCTGAGTTTGATGTGTCCATCTCAACAGCTGTGAAAAGTATAGTATCATCAAAACAGAAGTTTGAAGAGTCTGATTCCACACCCTTATATAATTTTAAAGAATGATCATTATTCTATAAAAAATTAAATTCTTAAAATTGCATTTTGATGATTGGAGTATATATTTAAGTAATTGTATTAGGCACTGTTTATTAGTATGTTGATCCTTTAATCTGCCAGTTCAAATTCCAATCAGCAAGCCCCATCCCTCTTACATCAAGTTTGCTCCCGATGCAAGTAGCTTTCTTTCCTGCCCAGCTATTTTACCTATAAATATCATACAAGTGCATCTAAATGTGTATAGAATGGCTGAACAGAAAATAAATCCACTTGTATTGGAAGCAAACTTGATGTAAGGGGGATGAAGTTTGCTGACTGGAATTTGAACTGACATATTCAAGGATAAATCGTACTAATAAACAGTGTAAAAAAGACTAGAAATATCGAAAATGGATCAGGTATGAATTAGAAACATGTGCGAATTTGTACAAAACTGTGTTCGTCTCTATTCATTCACAAGCCAGCCGAGGCTCTAATTTCTTCAGCTCGGCGCTGGGAAGATGCAGGGGAATACCTGCCGAGAACCCTTTGGCTTCATAGACAAACGTTTAAAGTGCTTTATGTTAGCAAATCTAAATAGCCTCATTTCGATTAATAAAGCAGGGTTCGCAGTGAGCTGAGATCTTCACCCACATGAAACAGTTGAATCACGCTTCTTGAAAACCAAGCTTGTAGATTCTAATTTAAGCTCTGAAATAATTCATGCTTGAATATTAAATCCCTAACAAATATTTCACAGCCTTGCCACAGCTCGAGCCGAATGAAATCACATTTCTAACTGTTGAAAGGCGAGCACTTCTATCACATCATTGTAAAAGAATATTCCATCCTCTTTATAGGCTTTATATAACACAATTGATGTAAACAAAGTTAACTTTTCCAACAAGCAAAGTTTAACTCGCAACTTATTGATCATCAAGGGATTTGATGATCGATGTCTATTATTTTGGTTTGCTGCAAGCCAAAAAAGGCATGTTTAACCAACTGATGGTCAAGAAGTGAAACAATATAAACGCCATGAGTTCAAATACCCCCCCCTTTTGCTAAGCACCTACAACACAACTTGGTTTTTACTATTGTCTGAACTAATTACTTCATTGAAATGGACTGTGTACCTTGTCAACCAAGAGTTTTACCACGAGCACCAGAAAGAACCCAGCTTACAAACAGGGCAGAAGAATTGATAGTTCAATATGAAGGGTGGCTACGTGGGTTGACTAGTTTCGACCCAAATCCTTTCATTGATCAAATATTTAAAAATGGAAGACCATACAAGGCTTTTTTCTACCTTGCAGCTTTCATCACTACCATTGCTGCTGTCCCACTCTTCTTTCTCACCATACCGCTATGGTTAATCTTGTTGACCGTTGCTTGTCCTTTAACTTTTATATCGAATTTAAAGTTCCTACCTATTGAGATTAAGCTTCTTTTGAAAATTTTGGCTTCTCCTGCGATTTTAGCTACTGCTTTTTACTTCATGTCTCTCAAGACAGTGACTGAAGTTGGAAAAAGAGTCGACTTGCCTGTAGCCTGATCTCGCTTGCTAGCCGACTATTGTGTATTTCATTTTATTTCCAAGTCTGATGATTCTATTTAACCCCCAGAGCTTGTATAAGCCATCGCCAAACCCTTATTATCGATAAATAAAGCTCGATTAAGGTTTCTACTGATGTTGATGCGTATTTAGGATCCTTTGAATTGGTGTTGTTCTTGTCTTCTTTCTTGCTACTTTAGGCTTGATAGAATCTATGCCTGATATTTTCATGTATCTTTTTTAAAAACTACAAAGCTTGAAAAATTTGCAGGCATATATTTACTTGTTAAGTTAACTATTTTTGAAATGCTTCATTTCTAGTCTATTTTTGTTGAGTTTAGCTACTGAAACTCTTTTAAGCGATGGCTTTTTGTCAAGCTAAACTCGGATAACTGTTCTGAGATATCCCGAAGGACGTTTTCAGATAAGTATGTAATAGTTTTTCCAGAGTTGACTGGGTGTTGGCCACACTCATTTTTGAAAATCTGCCAATTTGTTTTAAGTTAGATGAAATGCAGTCATCGGGTTCATTCTTGAATTTTCATGACTAGGTTTGTTCGGATCTTTGAATTTATCAGCGTGTTCGATTTCGTACGGTTAGGCCATCTGCGCGTTGCTTTCAGCGCTTTAAATAAATACCTTATCAACATGCATCTTTATATAGCTATGTTAGAAGGCTTCAACCCAAGCCCAATAATGCGCGATCTTAACACTCAGTCTATTATCGGGAATTCGGATCGGAATAATTTAAATCAAAAGGTATAGCCAACCTTCATCACATTTAAGCCAGTTTGCTAAAAAGCATGCATGTGAATCCGGCTCGTGATTCCCCTCCGAAATTATATTGGATTTTTGACGCTAACTATACAGAAGATCGGTTAGATTTTTTTAGCACGGATTTTGTTTTGATCTAGATTTACCAAGGGCTCCATAAAGTATTAACTTTCACGGCAGTTTTTGAGGAGTTTGAGTAAGCTTTTACACACGTTATTAGGAATCTGAGGTCGATATCTCTCAGCTTGGTAGGATTGTCTTTATTATTCCATGGTGAATGTTTCATAGTGATACCATTAACTAAATGTATGATGACAGCTATAGCTACTGATGTGGTGTGTAGAGTCTGAACTAGTAGCTGATGCAACTGAACCAATAACAGTTCGGTATTTAGATTGGGGAAGACAACAGTCCAAATAGAAAAGACAAGAATAGGAATGAGATGTGTTTATTTTAAGAATAATACAGCTGATATGCTATATTTGGGAGCCACAAATTTCCAGGGGGTAGCACAGTGGTAGGTTCAACATAAGGTTTGGGTTGGGAATATCTTGAGATGGATCAGTGTGTCAAATTGGCAGCACTCCCAATTATGAGATAGTGCCCGCAATTCACCATCATGCTCAGGCTGATCCATACTGTTAGTCATGTCATGGGGCGAGTCTTCAAGCGCCCCTGTGTATCAAGAGATACATTAATGGATGAGAGAATAATCTTGGCTGCAACACCCCTCTTGCCCCCTGCTTGGCGTCAGACACCAGGATTGGAACTTGTGAAAGATCTGGGAAGGTACACACAAAGAGCTTTTGTGCAGGGTGGCACGACAGGGGTGCAAGCAATCATTATGAAGTCGGTTGGTGTTCCCTTGGGTGTCCTCAAATTAGTAGGTGTGGTTGTTGTAGACAGCGGCTACCTTGAAGGGTCCAATGTGGTTGGGTTCAAGTTTTGCAGAGTTAGGATTAAGGGCGTAGACAGGATCACCCACGGCATACCTTGCTTCAAGGTGTTTGGTTGCCCCTTGATCCGCTCTTGTTTTATGTCGTGGGCCTTGGCTCGCCATTGGGTTAGTGAGGGGGTAATTGTAAGAGGGGTTTTCTTGGAACAGTGGATCATAATTTCCCATTATCTACCCTAGCCAAGCCATTAGGAGTGCCAAAGGCTAGAGTGCTGGAACTGAAGCCTAAACCATGGTTGATTCTGGCTCATAATATGAGTAGGGCAGTGGGTAGGTGTTCAGTCCAGGCGGTGTTTGGGTGCTCCTGTGAGAGCTTGGCAATCAATTGGACCAGTGAACCATTTAAGCGCTCTACACACCCATTGGCTTGCGGATGGTAGGGAGTCATGACTATTCTTTAGAGGGCATTCTTGGCGCAGTACGCCTTCATGACATGTCTAATAAGTTTGGGTCCACCATCTGTGATGAGATGTCTGGGTCACCCAAAGTGGGCCACAATTTCCTTGCCAATGAAGCGGGTGATGGTGGTGGTGGTATGGTTAGTGGTTGCCCACACTACTGGCCAATAGGTGAAGTAATTGATGGCTGTGATGATATACTTCTTGCCCAGCCTGTCTTTGGGGAGAGGTCTAACAATATTGAGGGCCCACTGCTCAAAGGGTTCCATGGCTTTCATAGGCAGGGCAGACTTGGGGGTGCAGGTTTAAACATGTTCTTTTCCCACAACACACATGTTTTAAGGAGGTCCAAGATGTCTTGGCGCATACACAGCCACCAAACCTTACATTTCATGATTTTGAAGAGGTTACATCCTCTGATGTGACCCAAGATGTGGTGGTAGTGTAGTATGGTATCCCCTGCTGTGTGGTGGGAATATAAGGCGTCTTCTCACCTGTCTCTGCCTGGCAGCAGACGTTTTCAGCATCAGTGGTGAACTGAATTTTGTTGTCCTTTAGCTTGAAGATAGTTACTGAATTAAGGCCTTTGTAACGGGTCGCTTCAGGACAGAGGTACAGCATTGCCAGTCTGGATCTAAGCCATTGTCCCCGGTAATGGACGCTACATAGAGCCTTGAGAGGGTGTCAGCTGTGACAAGTTCCTTCCCAGGCTTGTACTCTATGCGGAGTTGATATGAGGGCAGAAGTTTAACTCATCCTGCTTGATGTTGGGTCAAGTGTGCTGAGTGTTGAAGTATTGAAGGGACTTATGGTTCATTAGTACCCAAGGTGGGAAGATGGCGCCTTCCAGGTAACAGCGCCATTTTTCAACACAGTGTACAATTGCTGCTAGCTCCTTGCCGTGTATGGAGTAGTGCTGTTCTGTGTTGGTAAGCTTCCTGGATTCATATGCTATGGGAAAAGGTGCCCTAATTGTTTTCTACTCATAGAACGCCTCCTATAGCTCTGTCAGAGGCGTCAGCTCAAGTTTGTATTGACAGTTCCAATAGGAGAATTGCATTACAGTAGTTTTAAAAGCTATGGCGCCAACCAAAAATACCTCAGATTCAAACAAAATGATTTCAGATTCAAGCAAAATCCAAGTTGTAGGAGATTCAGGATTCAAATAATTAAAAAAATTTGGTTAACAAATAAACTGTCAAACAAAAAAACAAAATTTCACTAGCTCATTATACAAAATTATAGCAAATATCAAGCGGTGTTGTTTAAACCACAAAAAAATGAACTGACACAGCAAGTGAGATGGATGGATGCTGTTCTGGAGTATATTATAATCCAATCAGGATTCATATGAGGCAACAACAGAAGGACTAAAATGAAACAAAATTTGAGCAATATAGAAGTGAGATTCCACAAGCACAAAAAAATGAATTCACACAAGATGTGTAGTATGAGCAGCCTAAAATAGAAAAATATAACAGTATAGCAGCCAATCAACAACTATCCAATTTAGGAACAAGGGTGTTAAATTCATTTTCATGAGTCCTGATTTGTATGAAATGGTTTTGAGAACCTTCCAAATATGGACTTGAGATTACAATAAAGAATGAATCATAAAATTTTAAACTTCTACTTTTAGTGATTTTATCCTAGGTTTTTTTAAAATGGTTTTCACTAGCAACATTTTCAACAGCGCCAGCAGCCAAGCCAGCAGCAGCCAAGCCAGCTTCAATGGAGGCAAGGCTCAGAACGTGGAGGCACCTGTTTACACCCAAGCCTTTGAGGCAGGTAACAAGGAAGCTGACCTGTACCTGACCCATATGGCTTTGACTTGTTCAGTAGTCACTTAGTGTCTAGTTCTGCCCCCACTTCCTTACCCACCCCTGCACAAGCTGCCAATCAACCCGCCAATCATAATGACAACCCTGATTTGGAACAACTTACCGCCACCAGCCAACCTGCCCCCCTCAGCCAATCAGACTTCAGCTCCCCTGGCCCAGCGCCCCAAGCGCTGAATCATCACTGCCCAAATTCTTCAGGAAATTGTAGCACTGAACCTGCAGGGTCTGTCCTGGGATCAGATTGTCAACCAATTACAATTCACCCAGGCTACTGTCATGCGGGAGTTCAACAACCTAATGAACAAGGGGAATCTGATTGGGATGGCCAAGAAGGCAAAGAAGCAGGTTGACTCCCAGATCAAGGAAGTATATCCTATAATACTTGACCTCCTGCAGAGGGACCCCAAGCTTCCCCTGACCCAGGTCTGGAAGCAACTTGCACACCATGGCATTTGGGTGTCTGAGCGCATGGTGCAGCTCTGGATGCATGGGAAGGTGGCTTCCATATGGGTTTTTACCAATTTGCCAGCAACCAATGGGATGGCGCTGAGGATTCCCTGTATGACACCGCCATTGAATCAACCCTGGTCTGATGCCTGACTAGTGTAACTGATGATGTCATTTTAATCTCCTATTACAAGCTATCAATAGCTTTTGATGATTTTGGTGAGAAAGGAAAAGCTGCCACCAAGAATAGAAGGAAGAAGGTCAAGAAGGGGACTTTCATTGGTGCATTTCTGGCTAGTTTGGCCAAGGGGTTTGTTTAGTATCAGATAAACCCAGGTTTCACCAATGGCTACAAGTACAGCCACATCCTTGGTGGATTACTTGACTCCTGGGATAGCTTGAATTCCAAGCACCAATTTTTCTTGAGCCACCAGATGGAGGGTAGCACCACTGCCCTCAAGGTCATCCAAGGACGCAGGCACCAGGCCTCCATGTACCCAGCCGGCCATGCAGACATCCATCTGGGTAATGTTATTTTATTTAACTTTGGAGATACACTCCAGGAGCGCCGCCCTCAGGCTTTCAAAAATCTCTATCTTGAGGTCCTTGATCATAATTCTCTCTTTGGTCAACAGATGGTGGCTGACTTGTTCATCCAAATTGTCTTTCATGCAAGCATGGGCAACCAATCACGTAAGGACAAGCACCTTCCACCCCATGCCACTGACACCTACCAGCCAATCACAGTAATGACTGATGAGGAGTACAATGAGTGGCATATGGCAGCCATCACAGTTAATCCTCCTGCCTCTACCCCCGCCACCTCCCACCTTCCAGCACCACCCACCCAATCCCAGACCTCACAGGCCAGCACTGTCTCAACACCTTCCTTCCTGCAATATTCTGCCTACTAGGCATCACTTTTTCCTGTCTCCCAATAAACCCCCTGTTGCCAAACATTTTTTATTTATATTATCTTTATTTTGAATTTTGATTGTTCATTTTCTCTTTGTTTATAGTTGGTTTTATTCTTTATGTTCAGTTTATTTCTATAAAATCATATATTAACTATTCTGTGTATCTAGATCCAGAACAAAGTTATTTTTAGTACCCAAACACAGCCCCTTGTTAAAATATTAACAACAATTGGTTGATCAGCTAAATTTGAATTGGAAAATTATAGGTTAGTTGTGTTTAGATTAAGTTGTTGCTGATCTGAATTCAAAACCTTAATGATAAACTTTAACCCAATCAGAATCCAAGTGATAAGTGATTGTTGTGACATAAAGGGCCATTCAATAATTCTTTGATGCATGTGCGCAAATTAATATGGTTGGCTGGATATTTTTCATTGTACGCCATTGCCACTGTGGCAAGTTGTGGTGGACTAGTGCTAACCCAGCAGCTGATTGGGCACTAGTCCACCATCAACTTGCCACAGAGGCAATGTCGCTCAATGGAAAACATCCAGCCAATCATATTAATTAGCGCACATGCATCAAGGAATTATTGAATGTCACTTTATGATACAACAATCACTTTATCACTTGGCTCCTGATTGGCTTAAAGTTTATCATTAAGGTTTTGTTTTTGGATCAGCAACTTTTTAATCTAAACACAATAAACCTATACTATTCTAATTCAAATTTAGCTGATCATCAAATTTTTGTTAATATTTTCACAAGGGGCAATGCAAAGTGCCAAAAATAATATATTGATTATGGAAGCAATGTGACACAAAGCAAACAACACATTTTGAGATAAGCGTAAAACATACAAAATGAGTAAAAATATGAGATATTATAGAAAATAGAAAAACAAACAGGGATAAACAAAGAGGCAATTATATCAGAATAAAAAAGAGTTTATTGGGATGAAAGCTATAAAAACACATGGAAAGGTTAGTAAAAAATCAACAAGAGAACTCAAAAAGCACTAAAAGACCTTGACTCTGCAATTGCAGAGATCAAAGAAATTGACTGCAAGGTCAAAGAAAAAGTCAAGTCCACTGTCCTTGAAGGTAAGAAAATTGACAGGGTGACAGCTAAGGCATTAATGACCAAAATGCCTGACACATCAGAGAAGACTATTGAGCGACTACTCAACATTCAAAAGACAGTGGTTGAGGGCCTCCAGTTTAAGTCATTTTCCCTCTCTGCGCTGTCTGTCTGGAAAGATGACCCTGAAATATATGCCCACCTGAAACATACCAAACAGGAAAAGACAGAGGATAAAAAATTACCTGCACTACTGCTTGTGCCAAGAATGGCCAAGCTAGCAAAGACTGGAGGCAAGGTGAAGACTGTAGAAGGTAACCTAATAATCAAAATTAATAAAAATTTCAAAATACTTACATGTTTTTTTTAAAAAAAGATAGACAGCAAAATTTTCCAGGTCCTGGTCCCCTTTGTCCCCGCCACATTTTATGCCAACTATGCCAATCATGTGGCCAAACAGCTATTTCTGTCCACCCTGTCTTGCAGGAGCTGGAGGACTGATCCACAGGTCCTTTTTGATGTTGCAAGAGGCATTGGCTGAGCTTATGCATACCAAGGGGGAATCTGAGTATGCAGTTACTGCCTAAAAGGATGCTCAACTAGACCTCCTGGACCTGATATCCCTCAGTGGAGTTTACTGTGTAAACTTTATTGAGCTTGTTTGGGACGTCCTGGCGATGCTCCAATTCAAGGATATACCAGGAGATGGGCCGGGCCCATGCGGCTGCCTGCTTCTGCTTCCTGGCGCAGCATACTTTATCTTACCTTCTGGAAAGCTTTGGGTGTGTGGTAGGAAAATTAGCTGTTGAAGATGCAACAGCTGTGAAGAAGACCAAAATCCTCCTTGCTGACTTTGGGCTGGCCTGGAGTGCCAACAAGATGGGGATCCCTCTGGCTATGGATGTCATGGTAGGTTCCATCATGCCAGGTATTATCCACCCAAGCAAGAAGGCTTAAAAATCCAGGAAACCTTTATCAAAATTGACCAAGTTAACAGATTTAGATCAAACAGTCAATCATAAATGGGTTATGGCTGCTCCAGTCTGTCAGCTGAAACCGGTTCCCCCTTGCAAATTGACATTGATAAATTGGCGTAATTTGAGGGTCACCTGATATGAGCTTGTCAATCAGCATGGTTGTCAGAAACTAATCACATAAGGGTTCTTTGCAACCTGGACCAGATACTTACTTGACAATGTGGAAGGAATAGGAGGTCAAGACTCAGGTGGTATTGCTTAGTCAATTTTTCTGATATATATTGAATAATTTCCACTGTTTCAACTCTAAGAGTTGAGTCCTCCAAAAATTTTATCAATAAAAATCATTTGTCCCAAGTTCTAATTTACTTTTCAAAATGCATCCTGTGGTTGGGTTATTACAATATATTCTGTACACTATTATTCTCAACAGAATCATTTCTGGAAGATGGGGTCCTGCAGTTGGAACTTTGTTGTTGGTGCCGCCCAATGTTAATTTTGCGCCAACCAATTTTGCAGCTCCTCCCCCCATTATTGAAACTGAAAATTGTGTTGCCTCCCAATGTCCAGAATTTTATTCTGAAGATTTGTTGATGTTGTCTCAGGCCATTTATCTTGGGCTACTTTGGTTATCATTAATTGTTCTGCTTAATCCTGATATTACAATTGGAAATTTTACAAAAAGATATTTGAAGCCACATTGGTGGTTAATCATTAATTCTATATGCATTATGGTGGTAATTCCCCATCACTTAGAAACAGCTTCATACTATCCTGCAATTTCCGTCACAATGGATCTTACCTTTGGCAAGATCAAGCAGAAGAAGAATATTAGTTCCATATACAATAAACTCTGTGAGTTTACAGAAGCCTTTGCTAGACAAAGGCTTCATCTGGTAGTTTACCTTGGGTATCTCTTTTACTTCAGGATGAGCGTGTCTGTAAAGGACTTGAACAGGGCCTTTCTTGGGATCAACAAGGCTAGGTTCTCCCTGGACAACAAGAAGGTCCCCCCAGGATACAACTTGGTAGTCCACATAATCCAGGACGCCCTGGTCCTGGCAGGGATTTACAGGACTTCAGCCCTGGCAGAAAAGCTGCTCCTGAACTCCCACCTCACCATACTCCCTTTTACTAGCTGCCAAGAATACTTCAATAAGGGCGTATCCACTGTCTACAGTGTGGCAGTGGAGGTTGTGCATCACCTCATTGCCAGGTGGGTACATAACAAAGAACCCACTACAGGCGCCCTCAATAAAAATCTCTATTCTCAATATAAGCTTCACTTTTAAAATTTTCTTTTTAAAATAATTAATTTTTCTAATTCTTATTTTAGCAAACAAGTTTTGAAAAAAAATCCTGGAGAAGGTCTTCATAAAAGCAGGAATAATATATGTTAATAAAATTTACTTCTAGCTTGTACACTTTACATTTAATTTTTAATTCCATTTTTATATTTATTTAACAAGAGTGATATAAATATATAAACATAATCCAGTATCAAGTGTTTGGGATAGCCTCAGAGGCCATAATAAAATAATTTAATATAAATAAATACATTACAAACCTTTATTGATGGTCCTGCTGAATGTGATTGTGGGCTTGGAAGCTTCTAAATATAAAATGATAATTAATAAATCCTAAATAGTACATTAGAGAATATAAAAAAATTCAGATACACTAAGCCTTTAATTGATTGGCTGTTGAGCAAGGCACACAGTGAGAAATGAATCAGTGTGGTCATTGAATTTGGCCACAGTCTCAGCTGGAAGGGTGTGGATCCCATCCTGCAGAAAATCAAAGAGGTTCTTGGTACCATTTGGGGTCCCTTGCTTGACAACTTGCTTGAGCCACCCAAAAAATTTCTTGATGGGATTTAGGATGGAAAAATAGGCAGGGAGGAAGAGAAGGCGCAAATTTGCTGTAGCCAATTTCTGGGGGCCCACTACAATGCTGGTGTCAATTGATGGAAATTCAGCAAGAATATCTGCCACTTTGTGGAGACCAATGTTTTCCAGTACTATTACATTGGTAAAGCCTGTGCTTGTGCGCCTCAGGTGCTCCTGGACCAATTAGAGAAAAGATAAGAAGGTCCTGCTATTGTGAGAACCCAACATCATTTGATACAGCTCAATCCCCTTTGGACTGAGGAGAGCCACCATTCAATAGTCTGTGGCACGGACTGCAGCACGCCAAGCTACCCCATCATTGGAGCCTTTTGGGACATACCCATATGCATTGTGCATAGACTAGTCAAATGCCGATTTGTCAATATAGTAGAATTTCACTGTCACTTTGTTTTTGGGTGCAGTGTAGGCCTCAGTGTATTTTTTTCCAGGCATCAATGTTGGTTGGGCTATTCTGATTGTACAAAGATCACAAGCTTTTTCCAGGAAAAGCACATTCCCTTCACCAGATGGTAGTAAAAGAAAATTGAGACCTCAGCCCCAAAAGTAGATTTGACTATGGCCTGTATATTTTCCAGTTCAAGATGACAGTACTGGGCTATCCACTGGTGAATTGCCCATTTGTGCTCCTTGGTGAGCATAGTGGAAACGTGCAAGGATTTCTCCACGGCAAGAACTCAGTCAGTCTCAATGAAGGTGTTGAATGTCTTGGAGGCGTACTTGGGATCCACCCCAACAATAGCCACAGCCACCTTGCAGTTACCAGATTCCTGCATGAGCCAGAGAAGGATGACGCGCTTTATATCAGGAATGCGCTTCTGAGCGGGCTTTGTGGGTTCAGACAAGCCAGGATCCTGATTAGTAACAGGCTTACAAGGCATGGGTACCTTGGTGTAAAATGCAGCAACTTTCTTTAACACTAACTTCCCCTCTTTGGTTCTATAGAGCTTGGGATTGTTGCTGTCTTCTTGGTTGCCATCACTGACGTAGGGCTCATAGCTGGTGTCAAGCACAGGCTTAACCTTATCCATCATGGTTGACGGGACCAACTCTTGGCGGTACACAGCGTCAAACACATAGGAGGTAAGTTCAATCTCAATGTTCCTGACTGTTTTGATTGTGGTAACCTTAGTGGTCTTCTGAGTCAGCTTGGGGACCCAAGGGTTGATGCTCCGCACCCTAGCAGCTTGTGCTCCTTGAACCAGCTGTTTTAGTTTAGCATCACTATTGAACTCTCCTATCCTGTCTCCTTCCTGAATAAGCACTTGGGTTTCACTAACTCTGTTCTTTGACCTGTGGGGCAACTGCAACTGTGATGCACAATAGGTGCATTGTCACTCTGTTATTGTGTAACTTCCATTTTAAAATTTAATAAAATACTAAATAAAGCTTAATTAAGTTTTACACTAGTTTTTAATTTTTGCTTTTTATCTGAATATAGATATTTAATTAAAGTTTTTCCCACCTAATATCCCAATTATAGATTTTTATTTCTTAATTAGTTGTTTTTGGTTTTGCAACACCCATTTTAGAATACCCAAAATAATTCCACCCATTTTCCCAGATTTTATGCCAAATTAAGCACCCAAAACAATTATTTTAATTTTATGTTTCAGATTGTGTGTCCTATTTTAGATACCTTGGTATCATTCTTGATTAAAATCTATTGCACACAACATTTGAGTGATTTTGTTTACATAGTGAGTTGCTATTGTGTTTTGTTTTTGGTTTAAGTTTTGACTCACTGTGCTTGGGTGTATTCTGTCACCAATTAACATAGTAAACATATGTATACCAAAAGTTAACTCACACCATTTTGTTTGTGAATCAATGTATTTGGGATAGTATTTTAAATAGTCTTGCTTGGCGCATGAGAAATTCTTTGCTGTGTTGACCCATTTTGCACATTAACACAAAAAATCTCTGTTAAAAGAGTGTATATTTTAACCTGATAGTTAGATTTTGCTTAATTCTGAAATCATTTTGTTTAAATCTGAGGTATTTTCAGTTGCTGCCATAGCTTTTAAAACTACTTTACAGGTGAAGTAGTGAGCTTTTTTCAACTTTTTGAAGGCCTGGTCTCTAGAAGGCATCCAGTAAATTCTTTGTTTAGTGTTTAACAGCTCAGTGAGAGGAGCAATCAACTCCCCACGGTTGGGGATAAACTTACGCATGTATGTAACTATGCCTAAGAATTTGTGCCCCTGGTCCACATCAGTGGGAGCCAGCATGTTAGTGATTGCATTGATTTTGGTGGTGTTGCAACATCTTTGATTACTCCCTCTCAGGGAATTAACACCCTGAGTAAATCACCAAGCGGCTCACCAAATGGTTCACTGCCCAGTCAATAAACTGGTGGCACCATTATCAGTTAACCATCTATGACAGGGATCACTCAATCCAGGTCCTAAATGGAACACAACTTGATTAAGCCTCGTGACTCAAGAGGAACATTACTCAGATAAGCCCCATGATCTCCATGACATATATGGAAAACATGTGGCTTGTCATGATACTATATAATATTCTATATTCATATTCAATAAAGTATCATTCTCTTCTTAATCTTCCCCTTTATTTTGTTTATTATACTTCCCAGAAGTATAAACTCAACAGTGGGGTCAGGTTTTATTCCTTGGGCAGAGATAGTATGCCCAAGGAATATCAACTCTGACCTGAGGAATTTGCACTTGGAGGGTTTTGCCTTCAATTGGTGCTTACAAAAATTGTTTAACACAGCACAAAGATGTTGGAGATGGGTGCTTTGGTCTTGACTAAACACAATGATATTATCAAGGTACATGATGACACACTTGCCAATCAATTATTTGAAAGCCTTATTCAAGAGCATGGTAAATATAGATGGTGTGTTAGTCATATCAAAGTTCATGACACAGCACTCAAACAACCCATAGCAAGTGCAAAAAACTGTCTTTGCCTTGTCCCCTGGTGCAATGAAGACCTGGTTGTATCCTGCAGTGAAATCAATCTTACTAAAGACCTTCACACCCGCAAGTGTGTCAAACAGGCTGTCAATTAGTGGCAGGGAATATTTGTTTTTTATGGTAACCTTGTTTAGGGTACAGTAGTCAGTAACTAAATGGAGTGACCTGTCATATTTTGGCTACAAAAAACCACAGCTCTGTACAGAGAGAGTGATTTGTAGATAAACCCCTTGTCCAAGGCATCCAAAAGATTCTATCAGAGCGTTTTATTATCCTTGGGCATCAGAAAATAGAGTCAGTTTGCCTTTGGCAGCAACCCTTGTAGCTGTATAGCATGAAGTATTTTCCAAGGAGGAGGCAATTGGTCCAAAAAGTTCTGAAGACGTCCTTAAACTAATTGAGGAGCGCTTATAATTCTGGTGAGGGTGCTTTGTTCAAGGGCAGAGGTGTAACAGATCCAGAACAAATGACTTTAACCAAACACTGGTTGAAAATGAGCTTTCCCTCTTAAAGTCATAGAAGCCTGTCTCTATTATGCATAAAAACACAGTGTTATGGAGGATTTTATTCATTTTGATAGTGTATATCTGGAAGCCTACCCTTTTCCTATTGAGAGTGATAACCAAAGTATCCCAATCAATATAGGGGGGTTGTGGCACAACCAGTCTAAGCCTGCTATTAGGTTGTGGCTGAGCCCGGCCATGATAGGCCCAGAGAGTCTGACCTGGATGTTATCCATTCTTACTGAGAAGGGGACCGTCTCAGAGGTGATGGCTACTCTGCAGGAGTCTGCCACACGTACGGCTTTGAAACAGATGAGAACTTGGTCTAACTGTTAGGAGTCCGCAAATTCTTGGTTGACCATGGTGTGATTGATCCCAGTATATATTAGGAGTCTGTGAGTGTTCACACAGAAGCAAAAGGAATAGGCCAAGCAGGTGATTTTATTTGATAAATGACTGGCTTGTAGGACAGGGTTATCACTGTGTACTTGGAATACATCTAAGGTTTTTACCTCATGTACATTATAATCACAGGGATTCTTGGCAAGGAGAGATTGGGAGTTTGGGTCAAGTGGGGTTATAGAACCTCTTGTATCTACAACCCCCAGGCTTTTCATTAGTCCTCAATCTGAGCTAGTTAGAGCTCCCCCTCACAAGGGCATTTGGTACTATTTTCCTGCTGACAAGGTTGGCAACAGCCTAATTGGTTGTGGGCGCTGCTAAGTGCAGGACAAGGATGGGGGCGCATTGTTGGATCTTCAGAATCCCATTGAGGCCTGATTTTTAGCTTTCACAATGGTCTTATAGCAGTCATTGATGGAGGTGCAGCGCCCTACAGACACCTATTTACAGATGAGGGGTTTCAACCCATTGATGATGAGGGTAAGAAGCATTACATTTCTGTCAGTGATGGCTTCAGGGGCAGCAACAAGTGCTTGCTTCCAGGCTGCAAGGTATTCAGGGACACTGCCTGTCTGTTTGATAGCAAGTAGAGGGGTTTCTGCTACAACAGGCAAGAAAGTTTTGCTATAGCAGGACCTGGTGGTGTCCCTGAACGTTGCCCAAGTAACTTTGTGCTCCTGACTGGCCTAGTTGGTGAATCATACCGCAGCAGTCCCTGTGAGGCGCCCAGCTGTGATGGCAACCCACATGGGCTTGGGTACCTGGCAAATGCGGAGACAGGTTTCTGTGAATTGTAGCCAGCTCACTATGTTAGCCCCCTTCACACCACCTGTGAAGGATTCAAGTTTTAAATTTATCATGTGCTGTGACATGTCTGACTGAGGCAAGGTGGCACTAACATCACATTGTCCCAGGCAGAGTCAGTTGTAGACACTAGTGAGAGCTAACTGATCCTGGTATATGAAATAACCCTTGAGGATGTTCCCATCAGGGATGGGGAGGAAGGTCTCTTGATAAGGTGTAGCCATACAGCCAGCACTTTGTCCTTTCTTGAGGGGAATTTTATTATAGTTAGGTTGTTAATCAAGCCTACTTCTGCTACCACTGTTGCAACTGAACCAATAATAGTTCATTGTTTAGATTGGGGAATGCAACTGTCTAAATATAAAGGGCAATAATAGGAATAAGATGTAATTTATTGAAGAATAATGTAATTAATATACTATATCAGAAGCCACAAGTCCACCAGGGGTGGCACAGCAGTAGGTTCAACATAAGGTTTGGGTTAGAAATATCTTGAGCAAGGGATCAGTGTGTCAAATTGGCAGCGCTCCTAATTAGAAGATAGTGTCCAAAGCTTGCCATTATGCCCATGCTGATCCATACTGTTAGTCACATCGTGGGGCAACTCTTCAAGGGCCTGTGGTGAAACCTATCACCAGTCAGTCAATCAATCCCAATCTGTTGTTGGGTTACTTCCTGATTGTAAGGGATCCTGATCATCTTTCAAATGAAGAAGTCATTCTGGATTGCCCAAGTCACCAACTAGCTTCTGGATTGGGAGTTGCACCAATTAGGCGTTAATCTGTCAACCAATTAGTTAAGCAACTACGGTTATCAACTGAATTCCCCAACATTAAGCCTGCTGAAACCCCCTTGTGCCGCTGGGTCTGTTCTCATTTTCCCCCTGATTTCTGTGCTAATCACCAGCTGTTCAGCATTCATTCCCTCCTTCCTTTGCCCCATACAATGACCAACTTGCCTTGATTCATCAAGTAATTTGTAGTATATAAACCCCTCTTCCTCTATTAATAAATATATAAATTTACACCCCCTTTTTTTAGCTAAACCATCAATTATTCTTTGAGTGTATAATTTAATGAACACAAAGGCTAGTCTCTTCATACTGACTACATTGCCAATTATCTTAACTTGGAGTCACTACTTGAGGATTTGCTTTTGAGTAGTTGCCGTTGCTACTACTCTAAACCCTTTGTTGTTCTTTTGGTTTGATTACCTTCATACAACCAACTGCCTGTCTGGTTTCCAACTAGCACTGTATTCAGTTACATTGACCAACCAATAGATCTATATCCCACCCCATCATCAATTGTCTGGTCTGTCAAATGCCCAACAAACTATTGTAAACTCACAGTAGTAAGAGTACCACATGTCCCCATGTGTATTGTGATATACATTAGTGGATGAGAGAATAATATTGGTCACAACATTGCCTCTGTTGCTTCACGTCCCTTTAATCTAAAGGAGGAGCTGCCCAACCAACTATCACCTAGAAAGTACAGAATGTGATTCTCAGTCAGCTTTCTAAATCAACTATTCATTCCACCAAGAAGCAGACAATCTTTGTACTGCTTTTCTTCTCTAATACATTGTTTGAGGTGGAGTCTGCTTGCTTTGTCACAGACATCCAGAAGGTTTTTCATGTAGCTAACCAGCTCATCAGACAAAAGCAAGACTGTTTTGCTACCATTACTTTGAAGAAACCTGGGCTGAATCACAGCTTTAATTCCTTCAGCCAGAAGCTCCTGGACTTAGTAAGCTCCCCTGAAGACCTAAAAAATACCTGCCAGAAGTTGTACTCCTTGAGACAAGGAACTTCAACTACCACTCACTATAAAACCCAGTTCTCCAGACTCAATCAATCCCTCAACATAGACAACAATGAAAATTTTTATCTCTAATATGTTGGTCTCTTTCCTCAGGTGCAGGAATTCTTTCTGCACCACAAGCTCACAGAAATGTACAATGAAGTCATCAAAGATGTACAGACCTGGGGAACCCAATACAAGAACACCCTCCCCACCAACACCATCAACCTTAACTCCATTAAAGTTGAAGTCACTAGTCCTCCCACCAATACCAAAGCTACCTATCTTGGGGTGGTTCTCAGACCTGGGAGGCTTCATGTTATTGAGCAAAGAGAAGACCTGCCACGTGGCACAAGGTCTCTATATGTATTGTGGGCTCGCAGGACACACAGTGATGAATTGCCCCACCACCTGTCCCAACCCCTTAAACCTCCCTTAAACCTCCCTCTAATCCCCAGCCCCTTATGGCGGTTGGGGAAGGAGGTAATAAAACACCTACTTCTCTTTCCTCCACTTTTCCCATTACCATTGCTTTGATAACAAAGAGGATTCAGACCACTGCCTTACTTGACACCGGAACCATGAGAAATTCCATTGACCACCTCTTGGTGACCAGCCTTAGTCAACAAGCTGCACCAGGGGGACTTCTAAACTTGCGGATGAGAGCACACCACCAGTGTACCCTGTGGCAGAACCAACCACTTTGGAGATTGGGGGAATGAGATTCAAACTGAATTTCTTTTCTTTGGAGAACTTGGCCTTCCCATTCATCTTAGGAATGCCATGGTGGAAGAAAGCCCACTACAATATTGACTGGGACACCCATTAAGTCCACATCTCCAGTTTAGGTCAAACAGGGAAGGCACCACTGGGGGGCAACCCAATAACAACAAGCACAGTGATGCCTATAATAGTCACCTCAAACTTAGAGGAAATGCTAGAGGAATACACCTACATATTAAGCAAGATTCCTATGCAGGGTCTCCCTGAGCAAAGAGCAAGCAATTTTAATATTGAACTTCTCCCCAGGAAAACTCCCAAGTGGGGAAAATTTTATCTCACCACACACACCCAGGGAATTGTGTTAAAAAATAAATCACCAAGATGATGACCAGGGAACACATGAGGTGGTCCCAATCTTTGTGTTTCTCACCAATCTTTTTTGTGAAGAAAAGTGACAGAGGGCTACACCCATGTGTCAACTACAGCCCCTTAAACGCCATCACTTTCAAGGATTGATACCATGTCCCATCAGTAGAACAGCTCAAGGACAGATTAACAGGTGCCTTTGTTTTCTCAAATCTGGACCTCTGTAACGCATACAACCAGGTCAGGATTGCAGAGGGGGATGAATGAAAGACCATAGTCAGGAAAGTGTTTGGCCTCTATGAGTAATTGGTCATGATTTTTAGGCTCTGCAATGCCCCATCTGCCTTCCATGACCTGATGATTGAGATCTTGTTTGATCTTCTAGGTGTCTGTGTGGTGTTATACCTGGAAAACATCTTGGTATACTCCAAGGACAAAACCTCCCACTTCCATGACTTAAATAAGGCTTTAGGGCGCCAGCGCCAAGCCAAATTATACTGCAAAAGAGAAAAATGTGAGTTCCTCAAACCAGAGGTAGAGCTCTTAGGGTATGCAATCAGGAAAAGTGGCTTTGCTATTGAGCCTTCCAAAATTGCAGCAGTAGTTGAATGGCAGCTCCCAGACACCTAATCCAAGCTAAGAGGCTTTCTTGACCTGGCCAATTTCTGCTGCAAGTTCATAAAGAATTTTGCCAAAATAGCAGAGCCACTCACAGCTTTGAATGCCAAGAGAAATACCCTACACATGGGCAGATGAGGCCCAGAAAGCTTTTGCAGCTCCTCAAGATGGCCTTTGTCTCTGCTTCAGTGCCAAGAAGACTTGATCCCAAGCTCTAATTTTTTTGTAGACTGATGCATTGAACTTTGCCTTGGGCGCAGTTTTGCTTCAAGAAGGGGAGCCTGGAGTATACCACCCTGTGGAATACTTCTCTAAGAAGCTACTATACTGCAAACGTAACTACAATGTATACAAAAAGAAACTCATGGCCATTGAAAGCCTTTGAACATCAGAGACACTACTTGGAAGGAGAAAAACACACAGTAATTGTCTAAACCAATCACATAAATCTTTCTATTTTATAGAGAAAAAAATCTTTCAACACCTGGACAGATGAGCTTTGGGATTATCTTCTTATGATTTCAAAATCAGTTACATACCTGGACATACCAACAACATCCCAGATGCCCCAGATGCCCTACTGTAAATTCAGAACATGAACGTAAAAATGCGGGATTGTTAAATCCTTGGTCCAAATTTCAAATCACTTTTGTAGGCAACTCAGCTGAGTGAAAAATAAAATATTTAATAAAATCAACCATTTAATTTGAATTTTTTTGATTTATTTAAATTGGAAATTTTTGAATCCCTTGAGCAGATAACTCAACCAACAAAAGACAAAACACAAAAAAAATGCAGGATACATGAATTGGAAATGCAGGATTCTAATGTACAATTTGAGATTTCCTGTATGTCAAAAAAATCATAGACATCATGTAAAACTTAACAAATCTAAAATTGCGGGATTGTCAAATCCAAGAATCAAATTTCAAATCAAAAATGAGGTAAATTTGAAATAAATATAATTTATGGGCATCTCTAACAGGAAGTCAAAGAATCTAGAGTGGATTTGTGCTAATTCTTTTTAGGAGAAATAGGCATTCTCAAAAATCACCCTATTCCATTTTAGGACAGCTAAAATTTAAATGCTTGATTACAGTAGATTTCAGAAAATGCTAATAATAAAATAGAATTATTTATTACAATCTATTTTTAATAAAGTTGTCTTTTCCTTGGTGTGTTGATAGTTCATTTTCTGTTGATAATGTTCTTGCATTTAATTGGATAGTTTCACCTCCAGTTGCCTTGGCAATAGGAAATCAAGTTGCCTCTGCAACCACAGCTGGTCTCAGGGAGGCAACTGGAAGTGAAACTATCCAATTAAATGAAAGCACATTATCAAAAGCAAACAAACTATCAACACACCAAGGAAAAGAAAACATGATAAAAATAGATTGAAATATATAATTCTATTTTATTATTAGCGTTTTCTAAAATCTACTGTAATCAAGTATCCTTAATAGCAATACATAAATACCTAGTGTAGTAAACTTATGGTTTTCCTTCCCCACATCTCCTTCCTTTCTCAAAAAGAAGGGTTGTTTGGCCCCTGGCTACGCTGGGGGCCAAAAAAACTTTTAAAAAATTTCTGCATCATCAGGAGGGTAGCTCATAAATCATTATATGGTTTTATGGTTGATATAATAGTGATTTAGAGTGCAGAACATTGCATCATTTCCAGTTTAGACAATTTTACATTTAACTTAATTTCATGTCTAAACATGGTTGTTGAAATTGGATTTTTCATTTGATTTTATCCAGAGTGGAGCTTCTTTATTTGGATTTATTTGTCCTAGTTTCTTACTGTGCATTCAATTTGGATTCCAGTTCCTGCAATTAATATTTGAGTTTACTAGTGGCATTCAAAAAGTGATTTGAAATTTGGTTCTTGGATTTGACAGTCCTGCAATTTCAAAAAACATAGTAAACTTAATGAAAATGGTTGATGGATTTGAAAACTTCAAATCTGATTCCAGTTAATTCATTTTGTCCATTTGAAATATGCAGTTTGACTTGAAATTTGCAAAGTGTCTATGAGTTCCCACATTTTTAAAAATTCAAATAAAAATACAAAAAATTCAATTTAATTAAAAAAGGCTATCCTGCAAAAATGATTTGAAATTTGGACCAAGGATTTGAAATCCTGCATTTTTACATTCAGGTTCTGGATTTACAGTAAGAAGATAAGAGATCACAACAAAAGAGATCAATTGTACAATCACTTCAACACCTGACTTGTCCTAAGCATCAACCAGTTCCTGATGGCTGTCCTTGGGGTCTCCCAACTGCTCTCTTCCATGGAAGAGGAGGTAAAGAAAGCCTGGAAAGAATCTCCACTAATCAAGGACCTGATAACAAAGATGAACTCCTCAAAAACCAACCCCAATTATTATATGCACAAGGGACTTCTCTTCAGACACAATAGGTTGGCAGTCCCTCCAGGAGAGATCCAGAGCCAGGACCTACAAAGTATACACAACTCCCTGTAGGTGATCACAGAGGCATCAAGAGGCAATATTGGCATTTAAACTGTCTACATGTAATAGCCTTCATGTCAACAATCTCAAAATTTATTTTGGCTTTTTTTAAATTTCACCTTAAAGTTTAAAATTAAAATCAAATTTAGCTTTTGTCATCAGGAGCAAATATTTAAGGTAAAAAAATCAATAATTATATAATGAAAATACAAAAATATTTTTTGGGAATTGTCAACATGGAGTTTTACATGTAGACAGTTTAAATGCTGACAGTTGCCCATCAAGAAGGCCATGTAATGCCTTTGAGCTAGCTAATGGTGGCCTTTAATGTTTTCCCAAGTGAAAAGCTACATTTATTGATGTTTCTCCTGTATGAGGAACAAGTACTCTACTCAAAAACCACATGGGTTACTCCAGCTACTTCAGATTCCAGCTATGCCATGAGACTCCATCTCAATGGATTTTTATCACAGACTTACCCCCCAGCCAGGGGTTCACAGGAATTCTGGTCATTGTGGACTGCCTAATCAAGGTTGCAGAGTTCATTGCTTGCTTCACAAGGAATTCAACCACTGCCATGGCTCAACTATTTCTCAACCACATCTACTGTCATAATAGTCTTCCTAAGGACATTGTTAAAGACAGAGGAACCCTTTTTATATCTAAATTATGGGGCAAAATAATTAGGCAGCTCCACATCAAATTCAACCTGTCTAACGCTTTTCATCCTCAAACCAATGACCAGACCAATCAAGTAAACCAGATTTTGATGACATACCTCCATGCCTACAATAACGCCAAGAATGATAAATAGGCTGACCTGCTACTCTTAGTCAAACTTAGTTATAACAGTTCATACCTCTCAGGAACCAAGATGTCCCCCTTCACAGCCAACTACAGCTTCTCACCTCAAGGGATTCCCACCAAAGGTTGTTCAGGGGCCGTACTTCAAACAAACAAGTACTTACAAAATCCAAGGACAACCCAGGAGATCTTATAGATCAACTTCTGGGAATCCCAGGAGAAATACAAGGTACAGTTCATTAAACACCACAGGACAAATCCAGAATTTGAAATAGGGTCCAATGTATACCTAGACACTAATAACCTAAGAATCAACCAAGAAGATCAGAAACTGGGGCCCCATCAAATTGGACTCCTCAAGGTTCTTCAAAGGATTTTAGATACTGCATACAGAGTACAAACCACCCAAGAAATCAAGCGCTCACAATGTATTACATGTGTCCAGATTGGAGGCCAATAGAGGAAGTCGGGACACACACCAGACCAAAAACAGTAACCCTCCACTCATCATTTTCAAAAACACTCCTGAGTGCAAAGTGGAGGCAATCCTGGGGTACAGAAACATCTGCAACCAGGTTCAGTACCTTGTCTCATGGGTCATATACCCCCCATAATCTAACTCTTGGAAGCCCACCAAGAACCTTTCTAATGCCCCTAAAATCATTATCCAGTACTGCCAGCAGACAGCTCAACCAAGAAGGGAAGGAGAGGCAACTTTCAGGAATTTTCCTGACAAGCAGTACAAAAATATTGATTTTTGCAGCACCTTACCAATAAACAAGAATGAAATATATTTGCAGCAGTTTTTTATGATTGAGAAAACTGCTGCAAAAAACACGGCCTTAGAAAAAGAATTTTAAATTTTAAATTCTTTGGGTCAGGCTTTTTATAACCTGTCTGCAGACCTCCCAGCCAGCCAGCCCCTCCCTGCTCCACAGGGAAATGGCAAGATTGGGAATCCAAAAAAGACAATTTCCCCAAAACCAATTTGGGGGGAACTGCTGCCCAAATTAGGAATTTACCAAATACAGAGGGGACTGACAAGCCCATCTCCAAAACTATTCATGCACCAAGTCTAGTTAATGAATTTGGGTGCATGAAGAAGGCTCAATCCTCTTCATTCTAATGTAAGTTGGGTTTTGGTTATAAATTTTCACTTGATAACATATCATGACATCCAGGAAAGGGAATCTCAGGTAGCATCAGGTATCTTTGGTTTGCAATCCAATGCTTCCCAATATTCCTGCCACACAGAGGCAATGTTATATAATAAAACTCCTTGGCAATAGTTGTACTATGATTGAGTGAAATTACCCTCAATAGTTATCACATAAAACATCCAAAGACTTTTACCACTACAGAAAGTCAGACACTAAGCTTTGTCAACCCTTTCCCAGGAGTCAGAATATGAACTGCCTTATCTTCTCTGCTGTAATAGCAGCCTTCCTAGAGATTGGGGCCACCAGACCACTTTTAAACCATACAGGCCATTCTACAAACCTATCAAAAAGTATTACCAAGAGGAATAAACACAACTAAACTCCTGGCCCACATTGGTTTCACCCCACTCTACCTTATTCCTAGCTGTATACACCATTATGTACAATGTACTCACTTACTTTTTTGGCAATTTTGGATGATTTAATGTACATGCCAAGATATTCTGTTGAGTATTGACGTTATACTCAATTGAAATGTCCTTTACAGGGTTTCAAGTTTCAAAATTGGCACCCTATTTTTCTAAAATATCCTCCACATGTTGGTTTATTACACCCAGGGGCGCCAAGCTATAATATGAAGAATTTCCTGTTCAATGAGCCCTAGAATTGTTATATAGGCAAATCCAAGCTTACTTCAGTCATAAGTTGTATTGGTGGCAAAAAGGAGACATTCTCCAGCTGAGGCGCTCATTTTCTTACTTAGCAGGGAAAGGTGATGGATCTGATTGAAGCTTTGGTACAAAAAAGAGGGCACAGGGGTAGGATCTATTTCTTGATACAGGCATCTAGATGAGGATACTGTCACAAATTTTGGCTCTACTAAAGCAGCAATAATCTTCTCAGTTTTTCAGCACTGGTGTTGGAGCTTGAAGTACTCTCTATTAGAACACATCAACAGTATATGCTTTGTAGTAATATAATTAGCTCCTGCAAAGGTAAAATGCTCAATTTGTGTTAACTAACAGCTTTTTATTTAGAGATGTCAACAGGGAATAAATTTTCAACTTATCTAGCTATATAATGTTAGGGATTTGGTTTCTGGATTGATGTTAGATTCTTATTGGCCAACTGGACATATGTTTCACTATTCCTGGTACTGAAACAATATTATTGGACTTTTAAGGTGATCAATCCATAAATTTTAGGCCTGAAGAGGGACTCAAGCTTTGGGGCTCCCTTTTTTGCAACTGAATCAATGATATTTCAGTATTTGATTGGGGTATACAACAGTCCAATAGAAAGGACAAGAAAAATACAAATAAGATAAGGTTTATTGGTTGCTATTGTGACTAATATACTATATGGGGAAAGTCACAAGGCCACCAGGGGATGACACAGTGGCAGGTTCCATGTAAGGTTTGGGGCCATGGAATAACTTGCGCGGGGATCAGTGTGTTGAATTGCAGCACTCCTAATAAGGAGATAGTGCCTGTAATTTGACATTATCACCAGATTAATCCATGTTGTTGGATATGTCATGGGGCAACTCATAGAGCACCCCCTGGTATTGTGAGTGTTGTGTATATACTTTTGGGAAGTATAATAAACAAGATAAAGGGGAAAATTAAGAGAATAATGATACTTTATTGGATATGAATATAGGATAATATATAGTATCATGGAAAGCCACATACTGTCACGGTAGATTCCATAATGCCAGGTATTGTCCGTCCAAGTAAGAGGGCTCGGAAGGCTGGAAAACCTGTATCAAAATTGACCAAGTTAACGGATTTAAACCAAACAGTTGATCAAAAATGGGTCACAGCTGCTCCAGTCTGCCAGCTGAAACCAGCTCCCCCTTTCAAACTGACGTTGATAAATTGACGTAATATGAGGGTCACCCAATATGAGCTTGTTAATCAGTATGGTTGTCAGAAACTAGTCACGCAAGGGTTCTTTGCAACCTGGACCAGATACTTACTTGACAATGTGGAAGGAATAGGAGGTCAAGACTCAGGTGGTATTGCTTAGTCAATTTTTCTGATATATATTGAATAATTTTCCCTGTTTTAACTCTAAGAGTTTAGTCCTCCTAAATTTACTCAATAAAAATCATTTATCTCAATTTCTAATTTTTGATTTTAAAAATGCATCCTGTGATTGGGTTGTTGCGGTATATTCTGTACAATTTGATTCTGAACCAAATCATTTCTGGAAGATGGGGCCCTACAACTGGAACTTTGTTGTTGGTACCTCCCAATATCAATTTCATGCCAGCCAATTTTGCAGCTCCTCCCCCCATTCTTGAAAATGAAAATTGTGTCAATTCTCAATGCCCAGAATTTTATGCTGAAGATGCATTGATGCTTTCCCAGGTCATTTATCTTGGTTTACTCTGGTTAGGACTACTGGTTCTACTTAATCCTGGAGTTTCAATTGGAAATTTCACAAAAAAATATCTGAAGCCGTGTTGGTGGTTAATAATCAATTCTATGTGAATTTGGGTGGTAATTCCCCATCACTTAGAAACAGCTTCATATTATCCAGTGATTTCTGTCACATTACTCAACTCTTCTACTTCTGAGTTTTTGGAAGCAGTTTGTCATGAATTTGTGTTTCTTTTCTCCTTCTCTGTTGAGATATCTGTGTTTACCATGTTTATTTGCATCAGTTCATTTATGAGTTTTCAGTTTGGGCTTTTCTTAATTTGTAGTTTCCATCTCCGGCTGCAGTTGTTGAGACTGGATCCTCTGTTTCCTATTTCTGTCGTGTCATGTCATTTTGGCGTCTGGATTATTTTCCTGCTCCACCCACTGATGAAATTTTGCGTGAAGTTTTTTCAGCTTTATTATTTTATTCCAGCTTGAGCCTTAGTCACAAATCCCAAGTTTACCATGTGATGACAAAGGTTTCTGAAGATGCTTGTGAATGGTTGTTGTCCGCGGTGGAGCGTAATCCACGTGTTTTAACTGAGAGTGCATCTCTATACCCTTTGTTAAAAAAATTTGTGTATCTATTGAGGAGCTCAAAGTATATTGTAAGCTGTGCGCCTTCCATCAGGGTACAACTCTGCTTTCAGTATTCCTTCCTCAGTTTCTTACCTACTGCCGTACAATTGATGTTCCCAAGGTGAATAAACTCTCAGCGTTGTGGTTAGCAGTTGACCAGAATGCCCAGTATTTGGCTGTTTGGGATTTCCTGTTAACCATAACTGAGGCCCTGGTAAGTCAAATTCTTTCTCTGGTCTCAAATCTGTCTACTTCTAAGCAAGGTACATTGATAATTGAGGATAAACTTGCTGCGCGCTCCTGGTTTTCTGGTCCCTGCTATGTGGTAGCTCCTTCCAACCAAAGCCAAGATTGTTCTCCCCCTAGCCCATCTCAGTTGCAATTGGCGGTGGTGAACAAACATGCCAATATAACAGAGATCCCAGTAGTGTCTGGTCCTGATAGTTCCTTGGCAATGCTTCAGCACGTTGTGCCTGCAAAATCTTCTGTGATTACGTCCAAAGAGTTGCCCCTTGTTTCTATTGATTGTGATAACCCTGTTCTTCCAGCTTCTGTCCAAGAAATGATCAAGTGTTACTTCCAGGAGCATCCTGCCTCCTTAGCTGCTGTCTGTACCGCCAATGAAAAACAAGACCCTGCCAAGATTGCTACCTTTGCTGTAAATAAATCTACTTCTGGTTACTATTTGTTCTATGGTAGCATTGATAATGGTCAGACTATATATCAGCCAGCTATTTTGTTGGATACAGGTGCTTCCAAAAATTTCATGAGTGTGGAGACTGCCAACTTGATACAACTCAAGTACCACCCGGGAATGCTTGTTAGGGGTGGGAACTGTCAGACTTTTCCCTCTTTCCAGCTGAAGAAGCCAGTAATTTTTATAGTTGCAGATCAGTCTTTTACTGCAAGATTTTCTGTTTTCTCTACCCTGATGTATCCTATCATTTTGGGAGTGAGTTGGTGGAGAGATCATAATGTATTGACCTTACTAGAGAAAAATGAGCTGTAGGTGGAACACTCTTTGGGTATAACTATTTGTATTCTGCTATTGTTTATGTCTAAATTGGAGCAATCATCACAGACCATACAATTGCTTCCTGTCCCTGTCCCCGTAAGTTTGGATTTACCAACATGCTTGCAACCCTGGTCTACAGCATTTGACGCCACCAGAGGCAAGATCCTTCTCAAGCACATATAGTTTGACTTTGACTTTAAGGTTACTGTTGATGTGATCAGAATTGCGTCTCCTATTTACCCTTTAACCTTGAAGGAAGACACATGTTTGGAAGAGTGGACTTGTGACATGTTAGCAAAAGGCTACATTTTTAAGAAGGCTTTGTCAATCTGCTCTGCGTTATTGTTCATTCAGAAGTCTGATGGGTCCTTTGTCCTTGTGTTGACTACAGGAATTGGAATAACATTACAATTCCAGATCCTTATCCTTTACCCCTCAAAGCACAGATCTCTAGGTGTGTTGAGAAGGCCAAGGTATTCTCAAAACTGGATCTGTTGAATGCTTTCAATCAAATCGGGATTGCAGAAGGAATGGAATGTGAAACAGCATTCAGAACCAAGAAGGGTATCTTACAGTTCTGTGTAATACCTTTTGGATTGAAGAATGCCCTGGCTTGATTTCAGCAGTTAATTGATTCAGTCCTGGGGGATCTCCTAGGTGTTTGTGCCATTGCATATATGGATGATATCTTGGTGTTTTCTCTGGATGAGGAGTCCAATAAGGCCCACTTGTCAGCAGTTGTAGAGCGCATTCTCCAAGCAAACTTGATTTTCAAAAGGAGTAAGTGTGAATTCTTTAAATGTAAGGTTACCTTTCTGGGTAATATTATCTTTGAGGACCGCTACACCATTGCCCCTGACAAGGAAGCTGCGGTTTGAGAGTATGCTACACCTGTGACAGTATCCCAACTTCATAGTTTCTTGGGTACATGTAAGTTCTTGAAGAAATTCACCCCCCACTTGTCTGAGGTGGCTGCCCCTTTATATTTGGCTAGTGGAAAGACGGCTTTAGTCTGGACGCCTGAGTGCACAAGTGCCTTCTCAGCAGTCAAGGCTCTTTTGTTATCCTCCCCAGTATTAAGACATATGGATCCTGAGCTTCCTTTCATGGTTTCTACCAATGCATCTAAATACGCTGTGGCTGGTGTGCTGTTGCAGACGGCTAGTGACAGGATTGAGAGACCTGTAGGGTATTTCTCCCAGAAGATGGAGGCTTGAGAACACAACTACATGAATTATGACAATGAATTGTTGGCTGTTGTGGAATTGTTAAAGCATTGACATAACCATCTCATGTTGGCACGTCATCCATTTATAGTAAGAACTGACCACAAAGCTCTTCTATATTATCAACAACCTAGGGGCTTGTCAGGTTGCCAATCCAGATGGCATGGTGACCTGACAAGATACAAGTTCCGCTACAAGTTTATTAAGGGATCTGACAATCACTTGGCCAATGCATTAAGCAGGAACCCTTCCCATCTCCCAGATGCTAGTATAGATGCCAAGTTTAACACACATATTATGATTTCAGACAAGGCTGTGGTGCCTTTTGTATTGCCTCTGCCAGCTACGTTGGCTACCATGTCCTTAGCTGAGGGCGCAGACCTGGACTTGTATTCCAAGGTTAAGTTTCTGCAACCTTTGTCCAAAGGCTATGATAGGCTATTAGAGCTAGCTTGCGCAAGCCCAGTGGGTCAGCCTCAGGGTTATCATAAGATTGGACCAGTCCTATATCATCAAGGTTGCTTGTGGGTCCCTGAGGGCACTATTTGGGATGAAATCATGGAGGCTAATCATACCTGTCCAACAGCTGGTCATCTAGGGAAAAACAAAACAGTGGAACTAATCCACTGCCAGTTTTCCTGGAAAGGTTTGACTGTGCAGGTAGCAGCTTTTGTTTGAGATTGCCTGGTATGTGTTTGATCCAAGGCCAGTTGGAATAAGACTACTGGTTTACTGGTTCCACTACAGCCTGCTGCAGGACCCTGGATGTCTGTGTCAGTGGATTTCATCAGTGAGCTTCCCAATTCCAATGGGTTTAACGCAATCATGGTGGTAGTCAATTGTTTCATAAAGATGGTACACCTTGTACCTTGCTCAACCACAATTACTTTGGTGGAAACAGCTAGGTTGTTTGTGAATAGAATCTTTTCCTTACATGGCATCCCAATGAAGATTGTGAGTGACCACAGGCCTCAATTCATTGCTCAGTTCTGGGAAGCCTTTACTGGAATTCTTGGTATCAAATTATGCTGTCCCCCAGCCTTTTCACCCCCAATCTGATGGACAAACAGAGAGGGTAAACCAAAGTTTGGAGGTCTACCTACGTTGCTACACAAATGCGCAACAAGATGACTGGTGTGATAATCTACCCATGGCAGAGTTCACATATAATAACACCCCGCACACGTCAACTCAAGTATCACCATTTTATGCCAATGTGGGTTACAATCCTTCTTCCAACATGGGTCCTTGTTTGGTTAGCAACGTGGAAGCTGTAACTGATCAAGCCGCTGCATTGAAGCAGGTCCATAAGGAGCTCCAAGTTACTCTTGCCGCCGCTGTGACAACTTACAAGGAATACACAGATTGTAAGCGCCAGGAGGGTCCGACTTACAGGCCAGGTGATCTAGTCATGGTTGATGCTTGCAATATGAAACTTAAGGTTCCCTGTTGTAAATTAGGTCCCAAGCAAGTTGGTTCCTTCAAGGTAGAACGTCAGATTGGTCCCTCTGCCTATCAGCTAGATTTATCTCCTGCTTTCAAGATTTTCCACACCTTTCATGAATGTCTTCTTACTCCCTTCAAAGGAACAGAGCCTCCCTCTTCCCAACCCATTCTTGTGGAAGGTGAACCTGAGTATGAGTTAAATTTTATTCTGGCTTCCCGCAAAAATTGCCGCTGTTTGGAATATTTGGTGTCTTGGAAAGGTTATCCTGATTCTGAAAACTCCTGGGTTCCCCACTACAATTGTTCAAATACCTCAGATCTGATCTGTGAGTTCTACAAGCGCAATCCTACTGCTATCGGTCACCCTGAACTTACCTTAGCTGCAATGAAACTCCCACCTGCCCATAAGAATTTCTCCTTATCCCATCTCCCAGATGGTGGTATTGTGCCCAGGGCTAAAGCAGAGGGTAATGTCACAGTAGATTCCATAATGCCGGGTATTGTCTGTCCAAGTAAGAGGTCTCAGAAGGCTGGAAAACCTGTATCAAAATTGACCAAGTTAACAGATTTAAACCAAACATTTATCTGAAAATGGGTCACGGCTGCTCCTTTCCGCCAGCTGAAATCAGCTCCCCCTTTCAAACTGATGTTAATAAATTGACGTAATATGAGGGTCACCTGATATGAGCTTGTTAATCAGTATGGTCATCAGAGACTAGTCACGCAAGGGTCCTTTGCAACTTGGACCAGATACTTACTTAGCAATGTAGAAGGAATAGGAGGTCAAGACTCAGGTGGTACCGCTTAGTCAATTTTTCTGATATATATTGAATAATTTTCCCTGTTTCAACTCTAAGAGTTGAGTCCTCCTAAATTTACTCAATAAAAATCAATTATCCCAAGTTCTAAATTTTAAATTTTAAAAATGCATCCTGTGATTGGGCTGTTACAGTATATCCCGTAAAATCTTATTCTGAACCAAATCATTTCAGGAAATGGGGCCCAGCATCTGGAACTTTGTTGTTGTTACCTCCCAATATCAATTCATGCCAGCCAATTTTGCAGCTCCTCCCCTCATTCTTGAAAATGAAAATTGTGTCAATTCTCAATGCCCAGAATTTTATGCTGAAGATGCATTGATGCTTTCCCAGGTCATTTATCTTGGACTACTTTGGTTAGGACTAATTGTTCTACTTAATCCTGGAGTTACAATTGGAAATTTCACAAAAAAATATCTGAAGCCGCGTTGGTGGTTAATCATCAATTCTATGTGGATTTGGGTGGTAATTCCCCATCACTTAGAAACAGCTTCATATTATCCAGTGATTTCCGTCACACATACTGTCTATGTACATCATGGGAGTCATGGGGGTTTACCTGAGTAATGTTATTCTTAAGTCACAAGGTTTATTCAAGTTGTGTTCCATTTAGGATCTGGTTTGTTTAATCCCTGTAATAGATGGTCAAATGATAGTAGCGCCACTGACTTAATAATTAGTTTGTGAGCCATTTGGTGACTTATTTGCTGAATTACTCAGGGTGTTAATTCCCCAAGAGGGAGTAATAAAAGATGCTGCAACATCTCCCCCTGGGGTGCTGGAGGATGGAACCTTGGGAATTTTCTTGAGAGTGTTGAGGATACAGGCTTGGTATTGATCCAGTTTGGCGTTGGGGACAGGGAGTCTGGAGTTATGTTGAGCTGTTCTTGCTTTACACAGGAAGAGGCAGTTGTGGTGCATGTGTTTTAATTCAGTTCTCACGCCAATTCCTTTGATGAGGTATGTATTATTGAGTTTGATCTTCATGACAATTCCTGGCTCACATAATCCTGGATCCAACTTATGCTGATTGTGGTTGACAACCCAGATTTTGTCCCCTACTTGGAATCTTTCTTGTTGCAGTGGAATTTTCTCTCTCTCAACCATTTTATGTTATATGTCTTCCTGGTCTTTCCTAGCACGCTGTACGTTGGGATTACTGTTGCCTGGCACCTTTTTAGGCAGAGTTAATTGTGGTCCTACGGTTATACTAATAAGGTCAGGCCTTTGCCCATAGACAAGTTCATATGGCCTTTTGCCTGTGTTGCAGTTGACTTGTGTTCTGCATACCACGTGTGCTGTTGGCAACATGTTGACCCAGGCCTTTGGATTGTTAGCAGATAACTTACTGAGGGCTTCCACTAGTGAGCTGTTTAGTTGTTCTACTTGTCTATTTGCTTGCAGGTGATACAAACTGACTGTGATGTGCAATATTCTGTTTTTGGCAAGATAGATGTTGGTGTTAATGGCCTGGAGTTTAGTGCCTCCATCTGTGATCAGGAAGTCATGTTTTCCAAACTTGGCTACAATTTCTTTACCAATAAATTGCCTCGCATCCTTGCCTTTGTGTTCATTTGTAGCTTGTGCCACAGGCCATCTGGTTGCATAGTTGATAGCTGTTATGATGTACTTTTTGTCTTTGCTCTTGCCAGGAATTGGTCTCACAATATCCAGTGACCACACTTTGAAAGGTTGTGTGATGTATACTTGTATTACTGACTTGGGTGGTGCCTTGGTTTGGGCATACTTCTCACAGACTTTTCATTGTTCCAGTACTTCCTTGATATCATCTAGCATGTTGGGCCACCAGTAGCGTGTCTTGAGATATTCATGCAAGTTCCTGCTACAGGTGTGTCCCAGATCTCTGCAATATCAGAGGATTGTGTCAATCTTTTGTTTTGACGGGACGTAGGGTACAGTGTCACCATTTGGAAGTATTTGGTGAAGGGTACCATATACATTTTTAAACAGATGTTTGTTCTTGAGGACTTTCTCTTGGATGTTCATTGATGTGCCAGGTGGGAACCCTTACTGGAGATTCCCCATGATTAACGTGGGCCAGTTAGGGTTGCCATCAGTGCAAAGGATGTGTTTATTGTATAGCCTTGACAGGGCATCTGCAGTAAGCATTTCCTTGCCTGGCTTATATTTAAATTGCATTGGATATCTCTGTATGAGGCTCATCCATTTGGCTTGTATTCTTGATAAGTGTTGTTGTGTCTTGAAAAACATCAAAAATTTGTGTCTGGTGAGGACTTTGAACATTTGGGCTCCCTCTAGATAGCATTGTCACTTCATGAGGCAGTGCACAGTAGCTACCAATTCCTTACTGTGTATGGGATACCTTTGTTTGCCGTCAGATAACTTCTTTGACTTGTACACCACAGGGAAGAAGTAATTTTCTGTTGTCTGAATACAGAGTACCTCTCCTATGGCTTAGTCAGATACATTGTTTCTAATTCATAGATTCCCTTGCAATTTAGGTACTGTAGAATAGGAGCAGTGACCATGTGTTCCTTTAGTTGGCAAAAGTGTTGGTCTCATAGTGGTATCCAGACAAGCTTTGTTGTTTTGCCTGTAATGGCTGACAGGGGGTGTCAGAGCACCCCAGTCAGGGATGAACCTTCTAATGTAGGCTATCATGCCTAGGAAAGTACAGAGTTCACTTTTATTTCTTGGGGCTGGCATTTTGGTTATGGTAAATATTTTCTCTGGGTCTGGTTTGATTCCGTCCTTGCTGATAATGTGGCTAAGGAATTGGAGTGCAGACAAGAAGAAGTTGCACATTGACAGTTTGGCAATGAGTTGGTTTTCTTTGAGGGTGCGGAGGACCAGGTGGACATCTTCCCAGTATTGCTTTAAAGTTGAGCTGTATATATTTTGTTGTCCAGGTAGATGATTGCGCGTTTTTCAATGTGTTCTTTGAAAACCTTGTTTATGAAGGTCACAAAGGTGCTGGGAGTGTTTTTCATACCAAAATTGAGAACAACACATTCAAAGGACCTGTAATTGGTTCTAAATGTGGTCTTTGGTATATCATCAGGTTTTACTCAAATTTGGTGATAGCCTGCTGTCAGGTCAATCTTTGTAAAGATTTGGGACCCCCAGGGCGTCAAAAAGGTCATTGATCAGGGGCAGGGGATACCCGTTCTTAATTGTGACCTTGATGAGCCCCTTGTAGTCTATGACTAGGCAGAGTCCTCCATATTTCTTCACTACAAAAAAGACAGCCATGCCAAAAGGTGATTTAGAAGCTTGTATTAGTCCTTTCTCAAGGGCTTTGTCCAGATAGGCTTTCAGGGCATTTTCTTCTTGGGGTGTGAGATAATAGATTAGGTGTGCTTTTAGCACAATCCCCTTGAGGTCAATTTTGTGTTGTATGCCCCAATCAGGTAGTAGGCCTGGTAAAGTCTCTTGGAAAACAGAGAGAAATTTGATGACTAACTGTGCTCTGATTGGGTCCCTTTCACGTCTGGTTTCCATATTTTTAAAGTGGATAACCTTGTACGTGCAGGTGCTCTAATTGATTTTGCTAGGATCAGTTTCCTCTTCTGTTTCCATGATTTTCAAAAACATGTGGTCTCTCATAAGCGTGTCAAGATGAGTTGGATAAACATGTTGGTGTACCTTGCCTTGTTGTATGGTGAGGGTAGCACTATCCCAGTTGATGTGGGGTTTGGTATTTCTCATCCAATCTAAACCAAGTATAAAATCATAATTGGGGAATGGTATGATAGGGCCACTGAGCATAGTTTACATATATCCAATTTGGGAACAGAAAGGCTTTGCTTCCTTGGTGACTGGTGTACTTGTGTTATCTGCCATGAAAACTCTCTTGATGTTACTTTGGACTGTGGGTAATTTCATGAGGTTGGCAAATTTCTTGTCAACAAGGAATTGGTCTGCTCCAGTGTCAAATAGTGCTGTGCCCTGATATCTGCAAAAGCAGAAAGGATAAGTGAGGAGTTTATTTCCAATTTGGGTGGAAAAGTAGAGGATTGATGGAGGGTACTTGGATCATGGTGATTGAGTCCACGTCCTGGTCCCTGTACAAGTCTTGTAAATTGGGGAAGGGTGGCTTGCCTAAGCACTCCCCTGAGCTTTTCCCTCCTCATTGGTATCTTTGGTGCTTTTCTGGTTAGCTTGCGCAGCACAGTTTCTGTTTCAAGGATAAGTGTTGTTGGCTCAGTTGTTTTGCTTATTAGGTTGAGGATCCTTCTTTGCTGTGGGGCTCTCCTTCTGTTTATTTGTTGCGTGTAAGTTATCAGATTTTTGAGCTGCATGTTTTTCTTCTAAGAATACATCTTCAAGGTTCTTGTAGCGGGTCATGTCAAACTGATGTCTAATGTGTGTGGGGAGGCCATTTTAGAAGTCTAGTTGTGGTCCAGGCTTGTCAAAGTTGATGGTATTGGGAGCGCAGTCACGTAAGACTTTGTACACTGCAATATACTCCTTGATTATTCCTGTCATTTTAAAGGTTCTGAGGTCTGTCATGATCACCATGTTGGAGTCCTTCATTGCAAACTTTTTGAGGAATGCGGCCTTGAACACATCCCAGTTTTCTTTTTGGTCAGGGTGTTGTTCTAGCCATTTGCTTAAAAAACATGAGGTGGTTCCTGTGACACAAAGGGCAACTTTGCTTGCACAGAGTCTGTGGGGTAGTCCACTTGTGTAAATTTTCTTTGTGTGCTGTTAATCCAGAGGGTGGCGTTTTCTTGGCATAATCCTGCAAACGTCCCAATTTCTGCTGAGCGTAGGCATTGAAAGACAATACTGGGTATCTCAGGTGTCTGTGGGCTTGCAGAAGTTGGAGGCGGGTTCAAGAGCTTACAGGTGTTGAGGAGATTATACTGGTTGATGAGGACAAGGACGTTGTTGAAGATGACAAAGCCTTCAGGGATGTCCTATCCTTCTTTGTAATCTCTCCAACCTGCGGGGAGGACCATTTGCTGGATCCTTTTTTTTGGAGGAATTTTTTTTTTAAAGTTGCGTAGGTGTGGATAACCTACCTTCTCTACCACTGTTGAGTATATACTTCTGGGAAGTATAATAAACAAGATAAAGGGGAAAATTAAGAAGAGAATGATGATTTATTTGATATAAATATAGGATATTATATAGTATCATAGGAAGCCACATACTGTTCATATACGCCATGATGGTCATGGGGCTTATTTGAGTAATGCTCCTCTTAAGTCACAAGGCTTATTCAAGTTGTGTTCCATTTAGGATCTGGATTGTTTGATCCCCGTAATAGGTGGCCAAATGATATTAGTGCCACCAACTTAACAGTTAGTTGATGAGCCATTCAGTGACTCATTTGGTGAATTACTTGGGGTGTTAATTCCCCGAGAGGGAGTAATCAAAGATGTTGTGACATTTTCAATAGGCTTTTTTGTGTTTTTTTTGTTCCCTGTGTCAGGGTCCAGAATGCCCATGATAATCAGCTAGCATGCCTTACCACAATATAACAAAAAACATGAAAATAATTACCTATTGCCTTTCCAGAAGAAAACCTCCCTTAATGACCATGAATGGACAGGGGTTTGCAAGGCCAACATGCTGCAAAGCTCAGAGATCAACACCAAATGCAAAATCAGGTCCCCATTATATTGGGAAATGATAAATTATACAAGCAATCACTTGATCAGGCAACCAATTCCTTGTGGGTTCTATAAATAGTTGTGGCACCTTAGCAGGCAGCAGCCAAACATATCATAATGAAGAAGCAATTAATACACAGTCCTCCCCATGCCTCAATACACAATTTTCCAAACAATTTATCAATGCCACTGAAGACAATGCCACCAGGCATCTGGTGGCACTAGAGACTGAGATTTCCCACTAAGTGTAAGCAATGAGGGAGGAAAGCCTTCCTCCTTGTTGAAATCATAGTAATAACTGTTTTTATGCCAAGGACTCATTATTTGATTGCAGGAATTGTTTATTTTTTCACTAATATAACTATTCTGACAGCATCTTTATGTGAATCAACACAACAATATTCTCACGCCTTCCCTTACCTGCCTGGTTCTGCTCCTATTCCTTTGGTTACACCTGCTTGCACCCTTGACTTGAAATTCTACCACTCACCATCTGGATCTCCCTCCTAGCTGTTCTAGAGGCCAGATTCCATCAACTATGAAGGAGATGCCAGCCACCCCCCCCCCTTGCCAGATGCTCTTCCTGTACATGACTTCAGTAAGCTGTGTTTTATCTATATTACAGTGTTGAGACTAGCCAATCAGGTTGTGCCTCACACTGGAAGTTGACGTCCCTGGGCCACTGCAGTCAATTATCTTGTCAGGATTTCCCCCATTGTGTACATGGCCTTCCAGGCCTGGCCTACCTCTCCTATGGGAGTCCAGCTGGACACCAGTATGGGCTGTGACACCCTGGGACAATTGTCCCCAGAGCATCAATTAAATTTTGGGGGGGATAGTGCTCTCAATTACTGAAACCATAGTCAATAAATTGATAGAGCAATTGTACAATTGCAATTTTGCAAGCCTTCAAACTGATATATGCTAGCACTTTGTCAGGTTCATTTGGGACCCTGACAAGAGGAAGTAATTGAAGATGTTACAACAGTATTGATCAAGTTTCATACTTTCTAATATGTTATTATGTATAAAATTAAGCTGCATAAATATAGGAAGGTTTAGTCTTGCCTTTAAAATTTAAAATCCATTAAATCTATCCAAAGCACAAGCCAGTATCTTTTATGCTTTAAAACCATTGAAACCCTTATGGATTGTGCAAATTTAATATCTACACTATTGAAACTTTGGAAGATACTTGGCTTGAGTGAACTAGTCTTTAACCTTGATGTTCTAAGCCAAAATAAACGTATTGCTATATTTTAATTACCCCTTAGAATACTATTTTTTGAACCGTCGCATCGCAGATAGATTCTCTGCCAAGTGGGGTCTGGCCTGCGAATCGATCCATATGGCTTAACTTTGCGGATCATCTGGACCGGCAAAAGTATCCATGGAGAAGCCCAGCAACTATAAGAATCGTACCTTTGTTTCTTGTTTAAGTTAATTCTAGATTTTTTAAAATGGAGGCGGAAGCAAAAACAAGAAAAGAAAGGCTTTTGAAGCTGAAACAAAAGGCCTCTCAAACTGATGCCGCTGATACTCAGGAAAAGTGAGTTAGCAATTGATCAACTTTATTCTAATTGTTTAATTTAAGACCTATCTTAAAGTTCCGTAACTTTCAACCTACAAGTGAAACTCTACTATCGATAAGTGGTGCATCAGCACCCAAAGAGTCACGAGAGGAGCCATCGGTTACTGAAGAATCTAACAAAAGGCCAAATGAAGGCATTTCCAACCACCCTACTGTTGAAAAAGTAGTTGAGGGCATTTCTGAGGCAGTAATCTTGGAACAGAAAAAAAAGTTTAAAGAAGAAGTGGTAAAAGCATGGTTTTTTCTGAGCTTAACTGTTTTAGAGCTTAGCGAATCTCGCCCCTACCAAACCGAATTGGGATCTCAAGCGAGATGTAGAAAAGAAGCTTCAAAAGCTTGAAAGACGTACTCAAGTTAAAATTCACGAAATAGTTAGTATGTTTATCTTTCTTTATTTCACTTTATCTTCTTTTATTCAACCTAATATTTCTTTTTTACTTTTCTGAAAGTCTACCCAGTTCGGGTTAAAAATTGGATTTTTAACATAAAAACGTTTTTAATACGTTCCTAATACTTAGGCTCAACGTCTTACTCCAAGTCTTCTACTCAGCTTTAGCACTTTTACTCACTTTGATGGTCTTACCTGATTCAATTGCCTCATAAATAATATTTTTGTTTTATTTTCGAATTGCATTTTTGTTTTTATACTGTTTTATTAAGTTAGAATCTAGATTCCTATTTTTGAAGGCTTGTAATTCTATATAGACATATTTTAAGCTCTGTGGTGTTAATGTCTTTTTAGGGATCGAATCAAAGCTCAAAATCAAGAGGGGAAAGGACTCAACGGCAATGCTGCTTCAGGGCAAGAATTCCTTGAGGCCATTGACAATCAAACTAAACTGGATAAAAATGATGACGAAGATGAAGATTGAAAATTCACGCTATGGATTACAGCAGGTATTACTTCCAATACTCAAAGCAACATTTAAACCACTTATATTTTGTTGCACATTTAACGTTTAAGGAATTTCTATAAATCGAAGTTTTATTTATTTTTAGTAGTATTTTCCTCTATGATATGTCATATGGCTGTTATTTTTCCCTTGGCTGCGATCTTTCTTTATCAGCGCTTCATGTACATTACGAACATAATAAAATAAGAGAAATCGGAGAAAATTAAAACACCCCATTTTTGGGAAAATCACATTGATAATGGGATGCGATGCTGTTTTTAAGCTATTTTTGGTATATTGGGACATGATGATGTGGTGAGCTATAAAATTACTTTCGTCTTGAAACTTGGATTAATCAAAGCATATTTTAAAATTACATACTCTAAAATCGTTATTCAACCATTTAATCCCTGTAGATGATCTTTATTAAGCAGAGTGGATGTCCATTAAATAATTTGATGAACTAGCATCCTTGTGTTTTACTTTGCGCTTCTTAATTATTGTCAGTTGTAGATAGTCCTAGATGGGGATGCTCTGGCTAGCCTCTGACTCTGGGCTACCACAGCCAAAGCAGTAATTTCTAATGTTTAATTTAAATTATATGTGATGAAGTGGTCCATAGCCAGGAGCTAGCCGGAGTTGAGCCGAAGCAGCTCTAGTTCTGGATGCTTAAACTCTTGGTTGATTAACCTTTTAACTGTCTGGCCATGCCAATGCAGATTTTTAAACTGGTGAGCTACTTAACTTAAAGTAGTCTGATGTGCTCTACTATTTTTCTTTGGATGGCAAGAAATTTTATGGACCACATAAAGCCCCTATCATATAGATAATATGACATGCTCAAATTCTCTAGACGGGGGCTGGTTTGAAACCTTTATAGTGTTACAACTGAACCTAGGTTGGGTTCAGTAAGAGTGAAAATTGGGGAAGACACAACAAGAATGGGTCCAAAAGGGAGATTATAAGATGATACTTTATTCTTTGTAAGGTTTTAAATTTATACTATCTCTTATAGCCTCAGAGCCATCAATGGATTGAGATCAGTAGTGCTCTTGGTGCTTGGAACAATATTATTAGTTACAGGCTGTCAATTGAATCAACCCTTTATCAAGTGATGAGGGCCACTGGAGGTTGGACATACCACTTTTTAGAGCAACCCTACTGACAATCTGACTTGGGATGGCTCCTCAAGCGCTCCCTGTATGATGCAACAGACAGATGTGCTAGACAAAAAATTATTAATTGTGACACTCCCTCTTGCCTGCTGAAAGTTAGAATTGTCTTTGATGGGAATAGAACCCTATGAGGAGATAGAAAGCATGAGAGAAATATCTGTATGTTAGGAGTGATTATCTTAGGCAAAGTTGATCATTGTACAGCTTCTCAGTGTTGTCTGTAATGACCTTGAAGGTGTAGCTGTTATGATCATGTACCTTACTTATTTGAAAGCTTCTTATGAAGCCAGGGTTAGGTTTGGCCTGTTGTGAGTTATTCATGTACATAAAAACACCATTCTATATTCAACAGTCAAATATAAAACTCCTCAAAGACCTGCCAATGTTCTGTATTGCAAACCCAAGTGTACCATTAAACTTGTGATAGTATAAGAGTGAGTGTTTATTTGCGTTTGAGGTATAGCTTTCCTGAGTCAATCCCATGCAGTGCATTGTGAGTACCAAAAACCAATATGTAAGGGCTGAACCTTTTTTATTAGTTAATTTGTCTCATATTGTTAAAAGTGTGATGAGCATTTGCTCGGATTCAGCTATGCTGGGATGATCCTATAGAAAGAACTTAGGCTAAAAGTTGTACATTGGAGCTATTCAACTGTTCCACACAAGAGTTGGCCTGAAGATAGTATGGAGTGGTAAAAATCTTTCTGCCACATTTTTGGCACTTTAGATTTTTATCATATCACTTACCAATTGCTGACTGCCATCAGTAATGAGATGTATTGAGTGCTTGAAGCGCCTCACAATTTTCATGTCATTAAAATAGGTGATGATGATAGCTGTGTTATTATTAGTGGATCAGTATTCAAGCCACTAGGCAAAGTAGTATATGGATATAATGATAAAGCACTCAACAGGTAGATATCAGAAACAAGGACTCACAATGTCTAAGCCACACTGTTTAAAGGGTTCTATAGCTTTCACTTGGAGCACTGACTTGTGAGGTTCCAGGATATGAGTGGTTTTCTAAAAAAACAAATTTGTAAGAGATTAAGGATTTATTAGTGAATTTGAGGTCACAATATCTTTAATTTCAAGGTTTTTAAGAAGTTACACTTGCAAATATGACCCAGTGTTCAAAGATAGTATTATATGATATCACAGAACTAGGCAATGGCTATAAGGTGATCTTTTTTGGCTTCTGTGTAGCAACAATGTTATCTGTATTGTTGATTAATTTCTCATTGATATTACTAATTTTTGATGATTGGTAAGATTAAACCCTAATATTGAATCTTATCTGATCTTAGATAAGTAAGGACCAGTATGTGATAAGGTATTTAACTAAAGATTGACTCCATTTATAGCTGGAGAGAGTATCAGCTGTGCTCAATTTTTTACTTGGCCTGTATCTCAATCTTTAGCTTGCACAGAAGATGCCTTTACCCAGCCCTTCTAACACCACAAAACAGATTAAGTGCTGCTACAGTAGTTTATAACCTGTTGAGATAAATAAAAATATACTAGCATAAAATGAAACAAGTTCATTCTGGAACAAATGTGTAATGGGTTTACTTGAAGTTAGATTGTATATAGAAAAATTAGCACCATTCAGAGACCAGATCAAAAATATTCAAGCCCACACTGAAATAAAATTGAACTTACAATCCCAAAAATGGGGCAGCCAGCAAAATAAAACCAAATCCAAAAAATTAACAAGTCACATTATATATGTAATGTAAGTTGACTGATTAACTACTCAGTCAACAAATACACCAAAATCAAAGAAAAATTAGGTCAGTCCCTAAAGGAATAATTTCTTATCAAAAACAGTACATTTTACAACAAGCTTGATTGTTTTAATGGCCCAAAATAGAAAGAGTGTCTTCAAAGAGTTAATTCATCAAAATTTATTTGAAAAAACACTGAATTATTTTAAATTATTATGCTTCTTAGTTTGCCGCTTAGGGTTGAGAGATTATCTCAAGTATGAGCATAAATTTTCCTAAATTAATACTCTGACTATTTCAGCTTTCTGCTTTTAAAGAAATCTATTACTTTTTTATTTTAAAACAGTTTACACAGGCAACAAGGACTTTGATATTGTAGAGGGGCAGTACCAGGAGCACAAAGCCCAGGTTCTTAATCAAAGAAGTGCAGCTAATAAGGGTCCTATTTACACACAGCATCTCAACTTAAGTTATGAGGATGATAAGCTGTAGATTTCATCAGGCTCAGCTGTGGACTGGGTTTTTAATAGCCTGTATGAGGTCCCCATAATCAAGCCCAACCTCAGTCTACTCTACAGGAGAAAGCCCAAGCAATCTTGCTCCCTTCACCTCAATTTGGCAATCCTGTGATAATCCTGGCCAATCAGATACAGTCAACTTCAATATGGGTACCAGTATGGCCAATTCACCTCCCAAGCAACAACTTCTGACCAATGAAATTTTCAAGGAGATGATGAATCTTAACATTAATGACATAACCTTTTCAAAAGATTGCCACACACTTAAAACTCTCTTAGGCAACCCTTAGACGGGAACTTTGGGCTGTAATAAAGATATGTAATACAGGATTTTAAAGAAACAAAAAAGCTGCCTGAGCTCTAACTCAGTAATGCTATCCTGTCATAATTGGCTTCCTAAAAAGATTCCTACCACAAAAAAAAGGTCAGAATATAACAGGCTTCATGACATCTTTATAATCAGCTGTATCACATGGTTCTGGATACATAGGCTTTTTGTTGGAAATTTTATCTCTGATCAATTGCATGGTAAAAAGTATAATAATAACAGGTATCCACCACACAATCCAAAATTAGTGTCATAATAAACTGATGCTTATCCATCATAACTGATGATGTCTTTTTTATATCTTATTGTAAAAAAGCACTATGTTGCAACATTTTTGATTAATCCCTCTTGGGAAAATAATTGCCCAAGTAACTTCCCAAATGATTTCCCTCTAATCATTAGGTTGGAGGCACTCTTTTTATTTGCCCATCTATTACAGGGGTCAAGCATTTCAAGCCCTAAGCATAACACTACTTGAACAGGCCTCATAACCACCATGACATACATGGACAGTACAGTAGTTTTAAAAGCTATGGCAACAATTTAAAATACCTCAGACTTAAACAAAATGATTTCAGATTTGAACAAAATCCAAGTTGTGCAAGATTCAGGATTCAAATAATTTAAATATTTTTGGTTAAAAAATAAACTGTCAAACAACAAATTTCACTAGCCCATTATACAAAATTATAGCAAATATCAAGCGGCATTGTTTAAACCACAAACAAAATGAACTGACACAGCAAGTGAGATGTATGTATGCTGTTCTGGAGTATATTATAATTCAATCAGGATTCATATGAGGCACCAACAGAAGGACTAAAATGAAACAAAATTTGAGCAATCTGGTTATGAGATTCCACAAGCACAAAAAAATGAAGTCACACAAGATGTGTAGTATGAGCAGCCTAAAATAGAAGTATAACAGTTTAAAAGCCAATCAACAGCTATCTAATTTAGAAACAGAGGCATTTTGTTCATTTTCATGGCTCCTGATTTGTTTAAAATGGTTTTGAGAACCTTCCAAATATGGAATGGTGATTAAAATAAAAATAAAACATAAAATTTTAAGCTTCTACTTTTAGTGGTTCTATTCTAGGTTTTATTTCAAGATGGGTTTCAACAGCAACAACATTTTCAACGGCACCAGCAGATAAGCCAGATTCAATGAAGGCAAGGCTCAGGACGTGGAGGCACCTGTTTACACCCAAGCCTTTAAGGCAGGTAACAAGGAAGCTGAATGTACCTGACCACCAACCCCTATGGCTTTGACTTGTTCAGTAGTCACATAGTGTCTAGCTCTGCCCCTGCTCCCATACCCACCCCCGCACAAGCTGCCCACCAATCAACCAATCAGGATGGTAACCTTAATCTGGAACAACTTTCCATCACAAACCAACCTGTCCCCTCCCCTCAGCCAATCAGGCTTCAGCTCCCGCAGCCCAACGCCCCAAGTGACAAATCATCACTGCCAAAATTCTTTGGGAAATTGTGGCACTGAACCTGCAGGGTCTGTCCTTAGATCAGATTGCAACCCAATTGCAATTTACCCAAGCCACCATAATTTGGGAGTTCAACAACCTAATGAACAAGGGGAATCTGATTGGGACAGCCAAGAAGCCAAAGAAGGCCCCAGAGTTCCAGATCAGTGAGGCCTACCCAATTATGCTTGACCTCCTTTAGAAGGACCCCAAGCTTCCCCTGAACCAGGTCCAGAAGCAACTTGTGCACCATGGCATTTGGGTGTCTGAGCACATGGTGCAGCTCTGGATGTATGGAAAAGTGGCTTCAGTCTGGATTCTTACAAATGTTTCTGGAAACCAATGTGATGGCGCTGAGGATTCCCTGTATGATCAGGTCATTGAATCAACCCTGGTATAATGCTTGAAAAATCTACCAGATGATGTCATGTTCATCTCCTACTACAAGCTATCAATAGCTTTTGACAATTTTAGCGCACAAGGAAGAGCCACCACTCAAAAAGGAAATAAGAAGGTCAAGAAGGGGAAATTCATTGGTGCATTTCTGGCTGTTTCAGCCAAGGGTTTTGTCTATTATTGGACAAACACAGAACTTATCAATGGCTAATCATACAGCCACATCCTTGGTGGATTACTCAACTCCTGGGATGGCTTGAATTCCAAGTACCGGGTTTTCTTGAGCCACCAGATGGAGGGTAGCTCCACTGCCCTTGAGGCCATCCAGGGACGCGGGCACCAGGCCTCAGGCTACCCTGCCAGCCACACTGACATTCATCTAGCAGATGTTGTGTTCTTCAACATTGAAGACCAAGTCCAGGAGCACCACCCTCAGGCTTTCAACAACCTTTATATTGGGGTCCTTGACCATGATTCTCTCTTTGGTTGCCAAATGGTGGCTGACTTGTTTGCTCAAATTGTCTTCCATGTGAATATGGGCAACTAATCACAGAAAGACAAGCGCCTCCCACCCTGTGCCACAGCCACCTAACAACCCATCCAGCCAATTACAGATGAGGAGTATAATGAGTGTTATATGGCAGCCATCACACGCAATCCTCCTACCCCTATTCCTGCTACCCCCACCCCCACCTGCCAGCCCCACCCAATCACAGACCCCCAGGCAAGCACTGGTTCTACACCTTCCCTACCACACTATTTTGCCTACTAGGCATCACTCTTCCCCGCCCCAATAAACCCCCTGTTTCCAAACATTTTCTAGTTATATTATCTTTATTTTAAATTTCAATTGTTCATGTTCTCTTTGTTTATAGTTGTTTTTATTCTGTATGTTCAGTTTATTTAAATAAAATCATATATTTACTATGCTGTGTATCTAGATCCAGAACAAAGTTATTTTTAGTACACAAACACAGCCCCTTGTGAAAATATTAACAACAATTGGGTGATCAGCTAAATTTGAATTGGAAAATTATAGGTTAATTGTGTTTAGATTAAGTTGTTGCTGATCCAAATTCAAAACCTTAATTATAAACTTTAAGCCAATTGGGAGTCAAGTGATAAAGTGATTGTTGTGACATAAAGGGACATTCAATAATTCTTTGATGCATATTTGCTAATTAATATGATTGGCTGGATGTTTTTCCATCAACAACTTACCACAGCAGCAATGGCACTCAATGAAAAAACATCCAACCAATCATATTAATTAGCGCACATGCATCAAAGAATTATTAAATTTCCCTTTATGTCACAACAATCACTTTATCACATGGCTCCTGATTGGCTTAAATTTTATCATTGAGGTTTTGAATTTGGATCAGTAACAACTTTATCTAAACACAATTAACCTATAATTTTCTAATTAAAATTTAGCTGATTGCCAAATTGTTGTTAATATTTTCACAAGGGGCTGTGTAAAGTGCCAAAAATAATATGAGAATTAAGGAAACAATGCTGACACAAAGCAAACAACACATATTGAGATGAGTGAAAAAATACACAATGGGTAAAAAGATGGGATAATGTAGCAAATGGGAAAACAAACAGGAATAAACAAAGAGGCAACAGTATCAGAATAATACGGATTTTATTTGGGTGAAAGCTATAAAAACATATGGAAAGGTTAGTAAAAAAATGAATGAGAGAATTGGAGAATCTGCTTAAAGACCTTGACTCTGCAATTGCAGAGATCAAAGAAATTGACCACAAGGTCAAAGCCAGAGTGAAGTCTGCCATCCTTGAAGGGGACAAAATAAACAAGGTGTCTGCAAAGGCCCTAATGACCAAAATACCAGACACCACTGAGAAGACAATTGAGTGCCTACTCAGCATTCAGAAGACCATTGTGGAAGGACTTCAGTTCAAGTTCTTTTCCCTCTCTGTGTTGTCCGTCTGGGTTGACAACCCTGAGATGTATGCACATCTCAAGCTAGCAAAGCGCGCCAGGAAAGAGGATACTGAATTGCCAGCACAATTGCTTACACCATGAATAGCTAAGCCTGCTGAAGCCTCTGGAAAGGAGGAAACACAAGAAGGTAATCTAAAAAAAATTAAAATAAAACTCAAAAATTCTTACTGGTTTTTTTTAGAAAACATAGACAGCAAAATCTGCCAAGTCCTGGTCCTCTTTGTTCCCGCCACATTCTATGCCAACTATGCCAATCATGTGGCAAGGAAGCAGCTTCTGTCCCCCCTGTCTTGCAGAAGCTGGAGGACTGCATCCAAAGGTCTTTTCTAATGTTGCAGGAGGTATTGGCTGAGCTTACACATGCTGAGGGGGCATCTTAGTGGGCAGTTACTGCCTACAAGAATGCCCAACTGGTCTGCCTGGACCTGGTATCCCTCAGTGGAGTTTACTGTGTAAACTCCATTGAGCTTGTTTGGGACGTCCTGGCAATACTCACATTCAAGAACATACCAGAGATAGGCCAGCCTCATGCAACTGCTTGCTTCTGCTTCCTGGTGGAGCACACCCTGTCTTACCTGTTGGAGAACTTTGGGCGTGTGGTGGATAAATTGGCTGTTGCAGATGCAACAGCTGTCAAAAATGTCAGGGATCCAATCTTGGGCAGCCAGCCTGTTGTTTTCTGGGTTAATTTGGGCCAGTTTTCTTGTGGGTAGAGTCCACTACAAGAGAGGAGTTAACTTAAAAAGGTAGAAGAAGGATTTTCCCACCCAGGACCACAGGCTGGCAGCCAGGATTATAGTGTCAATCACCCCTGTGAGGGTGATATACACAATCCTAGATAGCTTGCCCGTGTGGTCAGTTGGGAGGTCAGGTGAGGAGGTGGGCATAGGCTTGAGGGTCACAGGTGGTTCCATGTGGAGGTTGTAAGCAGGAAGGTAGTTGAATTTTCCTCTAAACAGTTTGGGTGTAGAGAATATCCACAGGCCTTGACAGTTGTATCTAACTGCAGATTGTATGCAGGCCAAATGATCTAGTTCAAGTATTTTCTCTGGGGTGTAGTCCTTATATTTGGGCTTCAAAGGATAATCCATGAAGTGGACGGGGCCAAAGGAAACACCTAGAGGAAGGAATTTTGCAGGCAGAGGGGCAGGAGGACCAGGAGAACTTGTACTGAATTGATAGATGGCAAATACAAAATAAGGCAGTAGCTTGGTAAGCCAAAATAACATAACCTTTATTAAAAATGGCAATAAGGTTTGAATGCAGAATCTATAGGCATATATAGTCATATACAGCATCCTGCCTTCAAACTTAGTATTTTTCATAACAGTTTCTTCAAAATATTGGGGAAAATGTGGTCAGGTGGCCAGGAGGCCTGGGTGTAGAAGCAGCAAAATGGCACATTGGGTGGGTACATACCAAAGAACTCACTACAGGCGCTCTTAATAAATTCTCTCTTCCAATAAATTTCATTACAATTTATATTATTTTTAAAATAATTAATTTTTTAATTCTTTTTTTAGCAAAAAAGTTTTGTAAAATAAATCCTGGAGAAGGTTTTCATAAAAGCATAATAATATATGTTAATAAAATATACTTCTAATTTGTACATTATACATTTAATTTTTTAATTACATTTTTATATTTATTTGATAAGAGTGATATAAATATATTCACATAATCAAGTATCAAGTGTCTGGGATAGCCTCAGATGTCATAATAAAATAATTTAATATAAAATAAAATACATTACAAGCTTCATTGATGATCCCGCTGAATGTGATTGTGGGCTTATAAGCTTCTAAATATAGAATGATAATTAATAAATCCTAAATAGTAAATTAGAGAATATAAAAAAGTTGGACACACTAAGCCTTTAATTGATTGGCTGTTGAGCAAGGCACACAGGGAGAAATGATTCAGCATGGCCATAGAATTTGGCCACGGTCTCAGCTGGGAGGGTGTGGATCCTTGCCTGCAGCAAATAAAAGAGGTCCTTGGTCTCATTTGGGGTCCCTTGATTGACAACTTGCTTGAGCCACCCAAAAAATTCCTTGATGGGATTTAGGAAGGACAAATAGGCAGGGAGAAAGAGAAGGCACAAATTTTCTGTGGCCAATTGCTGGGGGCCCACTGTAATGCTGGTGTCAATTAATGGAAATTCAGCAAGAATATCTGCCACCTTGTGGAGACCAACATTGTCCAGTCTATTACATTGGTGAATCCCGGGCTTGTGCGCCTCAGGTGCTCCTGGACCAATCAGAAAAAAGATAAGAAGGTCCTTGTGGGGTTTCTGTCCACCAGTCCCAAAATGTGTCCTGGGTCATAGCCAGGGACCAGCTGGAAGAGGTTGTTATTCTCTAGTAAGGGAAAATATATCTCAGAAATATGTATAGGGGTCAAATGGGCTTTTATTCACTCTCAGAATGAAGATCCCCTTAGAAAACTTCTGGTATATGGCCCAGGGGATCAGGGAAACAATATGGATTTGCCAATACTTAGAGTCCTCCAACAATATATTGGACTCCTTGTACCTGGTATTGGACTCCTGCATCTCAGTCTTGGACATCTTCTCCTTAAACTTGGACTCCTGCACTTTAGAATTTGACTCCTACACCACGCTTAGGAACCAGATCCTTATTTCAGGCTCTAGCTCCTTAATCTTGGGCTCCTGCTCCATTATTTTGGGCTGCAGCTCTCTATATAACTCTAGTGGCCATGGTATTTCACTTGTATCAGTCCAACCAGGCTCCTGCTGGCAATCAAAAGGCTTTCAAAAACCTCTCAGCAAAACTCAAAAGACCCCTAAAAGACTCAGTAAAAGACCCGGAAAGACCCTGTAACTTTCTAGCTAGCCTCCTTCTTATAATGTCTTTTTCCCAACAGTTCTGCCTTCAAAATGACTTTCTTCAACGGCTTAAACCATTGCTGCTCACTTTTTCCTATAATAACTTAAGCTTACATACTTACTTCCTCAAAAGCTTAAAGTATTAATTCACTATTTCCTTACTTATACTTTAAGCTTTTGGCTTCCAACCAATCATATTCATCGGTAAACATGCCAGAACTCAACCAATAAATGCAGAGCGCAAATCTGGACCATTTCTGATGTTCCATTGCAATCCAACTATGAAATCAATTCCCACCGCTCAAACCTCTCAAAGCAACAACTCTTTGCGCACCAAAGCGTCAATTGGTTCACTATTCCAGCACCAGTCTTCCCTGCATTCAACCTAAACCAATTTAAATAGTAGAATACTATTTAAATTGTTCTTTTTGGACCTCTTCAAAGTTTTCCACACATATTTACAAATATAGTAAAATCCAAGGAAAACATCCCACTTCATCTATCCTCGGTGAATCAATTTGGCAAAATCTCAGCTCATTTCTCTGGACCACCAGTTCTTCACCATCATCTTCTGGTCCTTCAGCCAGCTCTTCAACCACATTTTCCAGATCTTCAGCTTAAATATCAATCAGTCCATTTCAGTCCACAAACAGCTCCTTTTAGTCCTCAAATAGCTTCTTCATCATGATCAGCTACTCCTGCATCATGATCTTTCAGTCCTTCAGCTTATCCTCAATAGGAACCACCTTAGTTCTACCTGCACAAAGAAGCTTTTTTGGTTCTAAACTTCAACATGAACCAACAGTTCCTTAATTAAGTCTTCACTGTGATCATACAGTCCTTCTTACTAATCTTCATTGTTGATCCTAATATGAACCCTGTGGTTTTATTGTTAGTCCCCGTTACCAGAACCTGTAGACCCAGGCATTAGTCTACATTGAACTGGTGTTTGACTGGGCCCTTGAAAGTGGCAATCCACTTAAGCCATCCAACCATAGATTGATAAAGTCTATGTCATTATTTTTACTCACCCAGGTGACTAAATCTGAGCTTTCAGTTGCAAAGTAATCAGCTTTACTTCCCAGAGGCCTGATCACACCAATTTCTGCAGCTGCTTCCCCAAGCAACCGCCTTAGTGAAATCTCTCAGAAAATCTATGCCCTTCAATGCTCACTTTGGGTTCTCCCCAAATCTCCCATAGGGACATACACAAGGACACTCTACCAGTCCATTAGGTAGGATGCTTGCTCACAGACCTCCTGTAAGCGTATCAGGGTACATAGAGCCCTCAGAGCTCTTCCACTCCCTGGCAGCCCGCGCTACCTGCCAGGGGTCCAAAACTTACAGCCCTGGTAGGCAAGTCCCCTACCATGCTGACATACACCTCTACCCTGGCAGCCTGTGTTACCCGTCAGGGTCTAAACATCCTTCAGCCTGAGCAACACACACTACCCATCAGGGTGGACCACTCCCCACCCCAAGCAGCTAAAGTTCCCTGCTGAGCTATCTCATTCCTCACCCCTAGCAGCCACAGTTCCCTGCTGGGTGAGGACCTCTAGCCCACAGCAACCAATATCTCCTGCCGGGTGGGGACAACATTTACCTCTAGTAGTCTTTTTCACCTACTAGCCAGGCTTTACCTTCCCTAGTAGCCATTATTCCCTACTAGGCCTCTACCTGCAACAAACAACCAAACTTTTACTTGGCCAACATTAGCCCTGCCTGCAAACCACCAAACATGTGGACCATCACAGCCCTGCTATTGTGAGAATCCAATATCATTTGATACAGCTCAATCCCCTTTGGATTGAGGAGAGCCACCATTGAATAGGCTGTGGTGCAGACTGCAGCATACCAAGCTACCCCGTCATTGGAGCCTTTTGGGACATACCCATATGCATTGTGCATAGATGAGGCAAATGCCAATTTTTCAATATAGTATAATTTCACTGTCCCTTTGTTTTTGAGGGCAGTGTAGGCCTCAGTGTATTTTTTCCTGATCTCAACATTGGTTGGGATATTTCAATTGTACAGAGATACCCCAAGCTTTTTTTCAGGAAAAGTGCATTTCATTCACCAGATGGTAGTAAAAAAATTGATGCCTCAACCCCAAAAGTAGATTTAACCATGGCCTGTATATTTTCCAGCTCAAGATGATAGTTCCGGGTTATTCACTGGTGGATTGCCCATTTGTGCTCCTTGGTGAGCATAGTGGAAATGCGCAAGGATTTTGTGAGAATTGGGGAGCAGGTTAAGAGAAAATAAAACCAAGCTCTCAACCACAATAAAATTGCGGTTTCAGCAACAACCAAAAGATTGCTGCCAACAATTCCCGGGAGGCCAAAGGGGAGAAGGAATCAACTGAACACCAAAAGCAACAGGCAAAACCAGAAGGCCAAATTAAACTAACAAATTTTGAACTTTATTAGAGTAGAGAATGATGAAGCAAGGTCTTTTACAACACTTGCATTCATTAAAGTGATGTGATAGGATTAGGGTGGTAGATTGAATATCACAAACCAATTGACCAATGATATGAGCAGATACAAATGAATTTCTTGAGGCAGGAAGATCTTGACAAATTTTGAATGGACATAGTTGAAAGGAAAACTGAACCAACTAACATCAGGAATATGCTTTGGATGCAATTACCACTGCTCCTGGCCACTCTTGCACATGACATTTAACCAGAGGTGTCTCTTGGGTGGGTTAGGCGGGGACATCTTCAGAATTATTCTAAAATATTAAATTGATGGCCTTTATTGGGCTTTTTCAGAAACCTTTCAGATAAATATTCAACCATAATTTGGTAGAAATTCCCAAGAATTTGGCAGGAATTGAAGTGGAGGCCTAAGGGGGAGGCGTAACTTTACAGATTTCTCTGCGGCAAGGACTCAGTCAGTATTGAGGAATTTGTTGAATGTCTTGGAGGCGTACTTGGGATCCACTCCAAAAAGGGCTGCAGCTGCCTTGTGGTCACCATATTCCTGCATGAGCCATAGAAGGATAGTGCTTTATATCAGGAATGCACTTCTTAGTGGGCTTTGTGGGTTCAGCTGAGCCAGGATCCTGATTGGTGACAGGCTTGCAAGGTATGGGTACCTTGGTGTAGAACACAGCAACTTTCTTTAACACTAACTGCTCCTATGTGACTCTATAGAACTCAGGCTCCTTGCTGTCTTCTTGGTTGCCATCACTGACATAGGGCTCATAGCTGGTGTCAAGCACAGACTTAATCTTCTCCATCATGGCTGACAGGACCAACTCTTGGCAGTACACAATTCACACACATAGGAGGTAAGTTCAATCTCTTTGTTCCTGGCTTTTTTGGTTGTGTTAACCTTAGTGGGCTTCCAGATTAGCTTGGGGACCTAAGGATTGATTCTCTGTGTTGTGTTTGGCTCCAGGGGGCAACATCCAGGAGGACACGGCGGGAAATCTTTATAACAAAAGATTTGAGGTTCAAAGCTAGCCTTGGGTTAGCCTTCAGGGCAAAATTAAGGACATGTACCTTAATTTCCTGGAATACAAGATGTGAAAGTTCTTTTGGCAGAAAGGACAGGAAAAAGCTTGAAGATTATTATAGCCAACACAAATGTGGATGAACTTGTCTTTATTAGGAGATTTGATTCTACTTAAATAGTAGACAAGGGACAGTGATCACTCATTAGATAGACAGAGTGGCCAAGGGGGTCACGTCAGGATGAGGTCATACCAGGATCAGACAAGGAAAGGTATGATATTCCAGAATGGGTGGATATTGGCCCAGACCCATTTACAGAAAATGAGGAATTCCCAAACTCAAAAGCAAAACCAGTCAAATCTTTGCAGCTATCATTATTTGAAGGCCATATCAAATTAGCATTAATGGCACAATTTCCGGCACTCTGCACCCTAGCAGCTTGTGCTCCTTGAACCAGCTGTGTCAGTTCAGCTTCACTATTGAACTCTCCTCTGTCTCCCTCCTGAGTAGGCACTTGTATTGCACTAACTCTGTTCTTTGACCTGTGGGGCAACTGCAACTGTGATGCACAATAGGTGCATTGTCACTATGTTGTTGTGTACCTTCCATTTTAAAATTTAATAAAATACTAAATAAAACTTATTTAAGTTATACACTGGTTTTAAAATTTTGCTTTTTATCTGAATATAGATATTTAATTAAAGTTTTTCCCACCCAATATCCCAATTATAGATTTTTATTTCTTAATTAGTTGTTTTTGGTTTTACAACACCCATTTTAGAATACCCAAAATAATTCCACCCATTTTCCCAGATTTATGCCAAATTAAGCACCCAACACAATTATTTTAAATTTTATGTTTCAGATTGTGTGCCCTATTTTATATACCTTGATATCATTCTTTATTACATTACATTGCACACAACATTTGAGTGGTTTTGTTTACATAGTGAGTTGCTATTGTGTTTTGTTTTTGGATTGAGTTTTGATTTGCCGTGCTTGGGTGTATTTTGTCACCAATTCACATAGTAAACATATGTACACCAAAAGTCAACTCACATCATTTTGTTTGTGAATCCTTGTATTTTAAATAGTATTGCTTGGGGCATGAGCAATTTGTTGCTGTGTTGACCCATTTTGCCCATTAACACCAAAAAAATCCCTGTTAACAGAGTGTATATTTTAGCCTGATAGTTGGAATTTGATTAAATCTGAAATCATTTTGTTTAAATCTGAGGTATTTTTGGTTGTTTTAATAGCTTTTAAAACTACTGTATTAGTGTTTTTGAGTAGAGAATATTGTATAATTTCTGTGTTTAGACAATTTTACACTAGATTTGATTTTCATGTCTAAACATGGTTGTTGAGATTGAATTTTGCATTTGATTTTATCCATACTGTAAATTCAGAACCTGAACATAAAAATGCGGGATTGTCAAATCCTTGGTCCAAATTTTAAATCACTTTTGCGGGCCACTCAGCTGAGTGAAAATTAAAATATTAAATAAAATTAACAATTTAATTTGACTTTTTTTGATTTATTTAAATTGGCAAATTTCAAATCTCTTGAGCAGATAACTCAACTAACAAAAGACAAAACCCAGCAAACAAATGCAGGATACATGAATCAGAAATGTGGGATTCTAATGTACGATTTGAGATTTCCTGTATTTCAAACAAATCATAGACATCATGTAAAAATTAACAAATATGAAATTGCGGGATTGTCAAATCCAAGAACTAAGTTTCAAATCAAAATTGAGGTAAATTCAAAATAAATATAATTTATGGGTTTCTCAAAAAGGATGCTAAAGGATCTAGAGTGGATTTGTGCTGATTCTTTTGGGAATCATAGGCATTCTCAAAAATCACCCTATTCCATTTTAGGACGGCTAAAATTTAGATCATAATATTCACAAAATTAACATATATAACAATAAAATTGACTAAAATATACATTCCTCTTATTGAGTTTAAAATTTTAATAAAAATTTATTATGTCTTCTTTCAATAACAACCAAGTCAACAAGCTGTTCCCTGGCCTTGACAAAATCATGCAGGGCTACACTGGGTCTCTTAACAGTGAAGCATCTGTCTATGGCCACTCCCAACCCGCAGTCCCCTCCGCAAGCACTACCCAGGAGTCTGTTCTTTCTCCTGCAACTTCCAGCATGGCCCTGTTTGCCCACCATGCACATGCAGCTGCAAACCCAAATTCCTTATCAGCAATGGCATCCAGAACTAGCCATTTTAGCCATGGGGTCACCCAGAGAGCCCAGGACCCCAAAACAGCCAATCAGATGGCATTGACAAGTTCACAAGATGGACATATCCCTCCCCCAGCCAATCAGTCTGCAAGATGCAGAAGAAAACTAATCACTCCAGAGATTGTTCTTGAAATGGTTGAAAAGCAAGGGAAGCTTATGTCCCTTGGGGAAATTGCAGCCGTGATGGGTTTTGCAAAGTCCACTGTGGCTGCAACCCTGCGAGCCCACTCCAACTGTGGCCCCCCTACCAAGAAGACCTCAACTGGTGCCCGTACTTTGACCAAAGGTGACATAGCCCATCCCCTTATGATGGCCATTATGGAACATGACCTGCAGATGCCCCTGGTCCAGGTACATCTCCAGCTGGAACTCCATGGCATCTTCACTAACAAAAGAACAGTGAATTTGTGGATGCACGGAGTTGTGGTTGCTGCTAGAATCTTGTCCAATCAAGTTCTCAGTGGCCCCATTTTGGTGGACACCAACCCCTACAATTCAACTATTATTAATTTTATCAAAGGAAGGGCAATGAGGGCCTGTAATGACGTAATCTTCCTGTTGTATGCTAAAATATCTGCAAGTATCCAAGATTTTGGAGAGAAGTGTATCCAGTCTGACGTGTACAAGCGCGGCCCAATATTGTATTGGTTTGTTGGGGTTTTATTGGCAGTTTCTCCATTGGGCGTCAATTATTACTCAGCAATATTGAACACCACAGATGGGTATGCCTACCAGACAGAGCTCAAGGCCATGCTGGAGGAGTGGGCCATACAAAACACCATGCACACAGTTGTACTGAGTGCAGAGATGGAGCAGCGGGAATGGGCTACCCAAGAAATCAGGGCTGCAGGGCATACCTGCTGGTCCTACCCCATCAACTATGCCAACATGCATCTTGCAGATGTATGTCTCTACAATTTTGGTTCCACCCTCAGGCGCCTAAAGCCTGCCACCTACAACAAACTATGCACCCAAATTGATAAGGGGTATGAGCTTTTCCCTTTTGTGTCCGTCCAGGACTTATTTGATCTCATCATCTTCTATGCAAGTGATAGTGATAAGTCCAGAAAGGACCCCCGTCTCCCCCCACGCCAGTCCATCTGTTTTGTCAAGCCAGTATATGTGACAGAAGAAGAATTAAAGCAATTGAAGCAATCAGCTCTTGCTGCCCCTTCCCAGTCAACAAACCCTGCCTCCCCAACCCCCCATCAAGCCACCTGCCTTTCAACCCTGACTCCCAAACCACCACCCATTCCCTCCCCACTATCTCTGATGCCGCCCCTTTCACAGGCGCAGATGAAGGCAATGTTCATTCCCCTCCCATTCCCCTTCCCGTCCTTTGATTAGTAAATAAATCTTTTCTTTGTGACAACTTATTAAAATTGATATCTCTCTTTCAATTCATAATTAATAATATTTTCTTTTTACATTATCAACATTTCCCATAATTAATACAATGTTGTACATTTTACAAATAGCTTAAAATTATGAGCATACATATTTTTCATCATCATTAATAAATTAAAGACAATAAACGTAAATATTGCATTAGAATATTGCAGTTAGACGTCAACTATTGATTCTTAGAAATTATGTGCATAACTCAATGCATTTTGTTTAATAAAATTCATTATAAACTTGGCCTTTTCCATTATAATTTAATGAAATGGATTGTGTTTATATTAGAGAGCCATTAACGCTTAGTACAAATACTGAAAATTAGTGCATTTTACAGCCTGTATATTTACCTATTGGTAATAATTCTGTAAATTTTTCAGTCAGATTTTGTGAGTAATAATAATGTAATGTGTTAATAAATTACTGTTTATTGTCATTAATTGGTTGATTTTCTTTGCTGTGGCGATTGTGCATTTTCTGATATTTACGCACTAGTATCCAATTGGTTGGCTTCACATCCAATTGCACAGGAAATAGGAAAACAAGCCGCCACCCCAAGACTGGATGTGGTTGGGGTGGCAGCTTGTTTTCCTATTGCCTGTGCAATTGGATGTGAAACCAACCAATTGGATACTAGTGTGTAAATATCAGAAAATGCACAATTGCCACAGCAAAGAAAATCAACCAATTAATGACAGTAAACTGTAATTTTTTAACACATTACATTATTATTACTCACAAAATCTGACTGAAAAGTTTACAGAATTATTACCAATAGGTAAATATACAGGCTGTAAAATGCACTAATTTTCAATATTTGTACTAAGTGTTAATGGCTCTCTAATATAAACACAGTCAATTTATTTTAAATTGTAATGAAAAAGACCTAGTTTACAATGGATTTTATTAAACAAAATGCATTGAGTTATGCACATAATTTCTAAGAATCAATAGTTGACGTCTAATTGCAATATTCTAATCCAATATTTACGTTTATTGTCTTTAATTTATTAATGATGATGAAAAATATGTATGCGTTGAAGATAGTACTATAAAAACCAGTTTTTTGATGGAATTCAAACAATATGTCAACAATCTATAACTTGATCAACAAATTAGAAGCACACCTGCAAAAGGTTGTTGAAATAGAAAGAAATATCAGGGAAATAGTGACAGGAAAGCTGGGTAACAAGGGCCAGCCACTAATCCAGTCAAAAGAAGATGCTCTGGATAAACTAGGAAATATCATAGATGAAAAGAATAAAGAAAAATTACTTAATCTACAGGGAACAATTTTATCAAGTCTAAAGTTCAACAACGCGGCCTACAATTTGTGGGAGTTCTGGCAGGGGGCCAAAGAAAACAATAAGATCAAACTAATTGAAGGAACAGAAATTCAAAAGGAAATCAACACCAATGAAGAGGAAACCGACCAAATGGAAACAGATGAAAATGAAACACAAGCAAGAAGCAGAAGCGCTTCAAGAAATACAGAAGCTTTATCAACTGAAAACCAAGAAGAAACACAAGTTGCAAGAAATATAAGAAAAATTAAGCCTAGGAAAATTAATGAAGAGCATCCAACACTCATGAAGTTTGCCAAAGTGGCGCCTGTGGCTGAGGGGGCCACAGGGGAAACAATTAGTAAGTCTTTTTATGTTTTACTTATATTTATTTTAGTCATCACCAGGAATGGGGATGAGGTTGCAGAAGTGGCGGCTTATACGCCAAGTTGGTTTTATGGGGGTTACCAGTCACTGGTGGCCCCTGTAAAACAAATAAATAAAAATCAAATAAATAAAATAATTCAACAGAATATGAATAATTTTTTTAATATTGAAGCTCAAGATAGGGAATATTCACCACCTGCGGGGTGCTTGCCATGGATAAGGGAAGCATATGAACTAGGAGCAACTATCAAAATCAAAGAAATGAATGAAATTTGCGGGGATATCAAACTGAACTTTGATGAATACATATACAAAAGCATTCAACAATTCCCCTTCACAAACATCAACAAATATGAAAAGAATTTAATAAAAACCAACTTTCAAATAGGAAATGAATATTTGAAATCTGCAATTTTTAATGAAGTTTTTAAGGCACTATCAAATAAAGTTGGGGATGCAGTCCTTGTGAATAATTTTAAACCTTTATTTATTTCATTTGCCGAGGCCTGGGGGGCTGATTCAAGTTGGGCGCCCCCTGGAACCCTCTTCAAGTTCAACCAAACGTCCTATATTAATAGGTTAGTACAAACATTCAAAAAATTATGCATGTTCTCAGAAAAGTATACCTTGCAAAGAATCCACGTCGCGGTATACCTGGGAATCCTCCTCCACTGCATATTAAAAACCAACGTCAAAAAGTTGGAGGATGTACCTATTCAAATGGATATTTGCCGCATAGCCCTCAACCGCCAGAAGACACCACAGGGATACAGGACAGTTGAGCATGTCCTCTATGATTCATTTGCATTGGCAACGCTATACAGGTACTATGTGCCCCCCAAAAAAACCTACTAGTTGATTTGCTCACCCGCCTGCCTTTTATCAAACAATCAGCAACCACCGGGGTACAGGGTGCCACCCCTCTAGCAATCACATCCAGGGTTGTCCACCACGTACAGAAGAGTACGTGGATCCAATTAGATGCATTAGCCAAAAATTTAATTTTAGGGGTATAATTCCCTGGAATAATCACATCCCTTTGCAGTTAGCATCCCCCAATAAATATTTCCCCCTTGCAAATTAATTTTTTTTAACTTTTTATATTTTAATACTAAATTTTTTTAATATTGTAATATGTACTATTAAAATTTTACTATAAAAATTTTAATATTACATATTTAAATATTAAAAAGTTTAGTATCTAAAAGTTAACATTAAAATTTTAATAATCCATATTACAATATTAAAATTTTTAATATCAAATATTTTGATATTGAATAAATCACAATTTAATAAAATTGTTATATTTTGATTATTTAAACTTTAATATTTAACTTTTACAATTTATAATTTTAATTTTATTATTTTAAATTTTAGTATGTAAATTATAATATTAATATATCTAAATATATTACAAGACATTAGTTAAAGTTGGACCACGTCAAATATTAAAATTAAGTTAAAAATGTTTTTATTTACTAGCTCGTCAAGTACAGGTTTTATTTATCACATAGATAAACATCAAGAATTGAATTTATCTGCATCATGCGGCCTGCTCCACTTATGTTTCAAAAAAATGATTGTTTAGAACTCAAATTACCTTTCCCTTGTAATGTGATTTGATAAACATATTTGATATACTTGACCCGTGTCCTAAGTACTAATTAGTAAGCAATACATGAAAATCATTGGTTGCCGTGTTGTGTGGTTATAGTGGCACTGAAATAACAAGGATCAGATGATGGCATGCAAGGTCCAATTTGTGGCTTAAAAAAGCCAAAGTACCATCAAGGATTCACAATTATTTAAATAAACTAATTTATTTCTATCTTTTTTTAATTTATTCATTTGTTAGCGCAAAAGCCAATAATAATATTCAGTGCATTAAAATAAAAATATTTCCATCTTACCTAGTATAATTAATTTTACTTACCTTTTTTATGTATTCTTAAATGTCTATAATACATTCAAACGTCACATTATTATATATAAATAATAATTATTGAGTCCTAATAAAAACAAACTAAATAAAATTAAAACTAAATAAAACCCAGAGCGCCCATTTATCTGATTGGCTTGGAGGCCAGGGCTTTTGGGAGGAAGGATTCTGAGTGCTCATAGAAAGCCGCCACCACATCAGGTGGCATTGCAAATTGGCTGATCTCAAGAATATTGAATAGATCCTCAGTGTCCTGAGGAAGGCCTTGTTTCACCTTATTCTTGATCCAACCAAACACCTCCTTGATTAGATTCAGGAATGGGGAATATGGTGAGAGGAAGAGAAGTCTCATTGGACAATCAGTAAGTTGGTGGCTGGAGGTGTGGCTGTTTTTGTTGATGGGGGGAATTCAGACACAACCAGATCCACTTTGTGGAGCCCAACATTATCAAGCACAACAACGTTGGTTGTGCCGCTGTAATTTATCTGAAGGTACTCCTTGACAGCTCAGAGAAAATTGAGAAAGGTCCTGCTGTTATGGGAGCCTTTAATCATCTGATACTGGTCCAACCCGCAAGGACCAAGAAGCGCAACCATGGAATAGGTCTGGGAACAGACAGCTGCATGATGGGCTACGCCGTCCTTGGACCCCTTCTCAACCCACCCATGCCTAGACCTGAGTGAGGAGGAAAACAATAATTTGTTGATATAGAAGAACTGGACATTCCCAGTCTCCTTTAGTGCCAGATATGTCTTGGCATAAATGCATCAATCCTTGATGGTCTTTTCACTGTTTCTATTGTACAGAGAAACTCCAAGCACCTTTCACAAGAAGCCCAAATCAACCATTGCTTTGTAAACAAGGGTTTTAGAAACAGAAAGCCCAAACTCTGTGGCAAGCATTGATTGGATAGCAAGTGTGTCCAGGTGACAATCCTTGGCTACCCACTGCTTGATTGCATCAAAATGAACAGGCTGAAGGAGTTTGGGCTGCCGCTTAGCCTTGGTGGATTTGGCAATTTGCCCAGTGTTGCCATACTTGGTGTTGATGTTGGCAATGTATCTGGCTGTGACACCAAATTGGGACGCAATATCCCAAACCGCCATTCCCCGTTCAAGCAGTTGAGGAGAGCTTCACGCTCACTATCTGTCAACCAACACCGGCCCTTGGTAGGTACCACGGCATCCTGGCTACCAGGCTCAATACAGGGGACATGGACCTCTGTGTAGAAGGTGGGATCACGCTTGCTTGCAGTGGCGCCATCAATGGTTGAATACACAATAGGCGCAGATGGTTCCTTGGTGGTGGCCAATGGCTTGTAGGTGGTGTCAAAGACGCGGGGGCAGGAAGTAGCAACTCTTGGGTCAAGAGTGCGGGGCCAGGTGACAACTGGGTAAACGGTGGGGGTGTAAGTAACCTCAGTGTTCCCAGTGACCCTGGTGTAGGAGACTTTGGTAGCAGGCCTTGAAAGTGGCTTCTGCCTGGGATTCAAGCTGGTTGATTTGGCTTGGGATGTGGGAGGTGGTTGGCTGGCGCTGACACCTTGGAAGGCCTGTGTATTGGCATGACTCCCCTCAAGTTGGGTTCTGGGTCTGTTCTTGGTCCCTCTGGGATGCCCTTGTGGACAGGCTGCCCCGCAGGCTGGTGCAGGAGCAGGTTGGGAATGCAATTGACAGTCCATAAAAATAAAATAAAAAATTATATTTTAGATTAAATATGTATTTATTTAGATTTTAGGTTTAGTTGTGGGTAGTTGTTTTCTCTTGATTTAGCCTTGGATAGTAATAGAATTTCTATATCCGTGATTTGAAGTGTATAATATTGTATTCTTTCCAGGTTTGGATAATTTTAAAGTTTAATCAAGTTTTATGTCTAAACATGGTTATTAAGATTGATTTTTTTATTTGATTTTAGTTGTGGTGGAGCTTATTGATCTGGGTTGGTGTTTCCTAGTGTGCTTACTGTATATTAAATTTGGATTCCAGTTCCTGCAATTAATATCTGAGTTTACTAGTGGCATTCAAAAGTGATTTGAAATTTGGTTCTTGGATTTGAAAATCCCGCAATTTCAAAAAACATAGTAAACTTAATGAAAATGGCTGATGGATTTGAACGCTTCAAATCTGATTCCAGTTAATTCATTTTGTCCATTGAAAATATGCAGTTCAACTTGAACTTTGCAAAGTGTCTTGAGTTCCCGCATTTTCAAATATTCAAATAAAAATACAAAAAAATCAATTTAATTAAAAAAGGCCATCCCACAAAAGTGATTTGAAATTTGGACCAAGGATTTGACAATCCCGCATTTTTACGTTCAGGTTCTGAATTTACAGTAGTGGAGCTTCTTGATTTGGACTGATTTGTCCTAGTTTTTTACTATACATTCAACTTGGATCCCAAATCCTGCAATTATTGTTTGAGTTTACTAGTAGCATTCATAGATGATTTTAAATTTGGTTCTTGGATTTGACAATCCCGCAATTCCAAAAAACATAGTAACCTTAATAAAAATGGTTGATAGATTTGAACATTTCAAATCTGATTCCAGTTAATTTTTTTTGTCCACTTGAAGCATGTAGCTCAAATTGAAATTTCAAAGTGTCTACAGTAATTTTTTAACCCTGCTGAGATAAACAAAAAACCTCAGTCTAAAAACAAAATTGAAAATCAAGGAATTTATATTAAATTACAATAGATTTGGATCCACTTTGATTTTGCTTTTAGACTGAGTTGTTTTTGTTTTTAGAATGAGATTTTTTGTTTATCTCAGCAGGTTTGAAAATTAATGTATAAGTTCCTGCAATTTAAAATATCCAAATAAAAATACAAAGAATTTAATTTAATTAAAAAGGCCAAACTGCAAATGTGATTGAAGTTTGGATCAAGGATTTGACAATCCTACATTTCTATTATTAGGTTCTGAATTTACAGCAAGCATCAGGCTATGTTGGTACTAATTTTTAGATTGTGTGGTGAATCACTGTTATTATTTCACTTTTTCCCTTGTAACTGGTCAGAACCAATATGCCAACAAAAATCCTGTACATCCAGGGTTGTGTGGTGCAGCTGTTAATAAAGATGCCATGAAGCCCAAGTTGAATTACAACCTCAGTTATTTGGAGGTATGGGTTTTTTAGGGGGCAAGCGTGATAGGATATGCATCCCTGAGTTAGAGTTCAGTCAGCTTCTTTGTTTCTTGAAACCCCTGTGTTACATATCTTTACTACAGCCCAAATCTTCCAGTCTAAGAGTTGTCTCAGAGAATTTTAAGTGTGTGGCAATTTTTTTGTAAAGACCATGTCATTCATGTTAAGGTCCATCATCTCCTTGAAAATTTCATTGGTCAGAAGCTGTTGCTTGAGAGGCAAATTGGCCATACTGATACTAATATTTGGGTTGCTGTATCTGATTGGCCTGAATTGCCTCAGGATTGTCAAATTGAGGTGAAGGGCACATTTGCTTGGGTTTTCTTCTGTGAAGTAGACTGAGCTTGGGGTTGATTGTGGGGTACCTCATATAGGTTTCCAAAAAACTGGTTCACAGCTGAGCCTGGTGAAATCTACAGCTTATCATCCTCATAACTTAAGTTGAGATGCTGTGTGTAAATAGGACCTTTAGTAGCTGCACTTCTTTGATTAAGAACCTGGGCTTTGTGCTCCTGGTACTGCCCCTCTACAATATCAAAGTCCTTGTTGCCTGTGTAAACCGTTTTAAAATAAAAAAGTAATAGATTTCTTTAAAAGCAGAAAGCTGAAATAGTCAGAGTATTAATTTAGGAAAATTTATGCTCATACTTGAGATAATATCTCAACCCTAAGCGGCAAACTAAGAAGCATAATAATTCAAAATTATTCAGTGTTTTTTCAAATAAATTTTGGTGAATTCACTCTTTGAAGATCCTCTTTCTATTTTGGACCATAAAAACAATCAAGCTTGTTGCAAAATGTGACATTTTGATAAGAAATTGCCCTTTTAGGGACTGAACTAATTTTTTCTTTGATTTTAGTGTATTTGTTGACTGACTAGTAAATCAGTCAACTTACATTACATATATAATGTGACTTGTTCAATTTTGTTTTTATCTGGTTTTCTTTTTCTGGCTGCCCCATTTCAGGGATTGTAAGTTCAATTTTATTTCAATGTGGGCTTGACTAGGGCTGCATCAGATTTTGGACGGGTAGCTCCTTTTCTTAAAAGAAGCACCTGTCCAAAATCCAGAAACAATTTTGAGAGAATCATTTCCTTCTACATCCTAAGAAGGGTGTTATATTTCAGATTTTATTTTTTTAAAATAAAATATAATTTTTTTTAAAATTTTCCATTCTTTAAAAGTCAAAATAATTGAATTTGAAATTTAATACATGGGTCATTATTTGTTAGATTAATATGTTTCCTATTAACTGTGCTACTTAAAACTTTAAAATTTTGTTTTAATTTTCTTATCAATAAATTTAAATAATTACAACAATTTTATCAGAATAAATCTTATTTAATCCTTATAATATAAAAGCCTATATTAAATTAATCATTTTCTACTTACAGCTAAATTAAACTGTATTAAAAGCTAGTAACAATCTTATTTCATATACCATTATTTCTTGAAAGCTGATTAGTACAAAATGACATCATTCTAAAAAGAGCAACATAAAAATACAATAAAAACTGATATGATGCTTTTTGTTGGAAATTAAATTGTTGCCTAAAATCTTAGCTTTTTAAAATATTTAATTTAAAATATAACAATTTTTGAATCCCTCTTTTTAAAAAGAGGGCAGATAGCTTTTTTGCATATTTAATAAATATTAAATAATTTTGGATTTTTTTAAAAAAATCTATTAAAAAGTTAAAAAAAACTAAAACTAAAATTAAAACTGAACTTTTATTGAAATTTCAGTGATCTCATTTAGCATAAGTAATTTATTCTTAAGTTATGTTTTATAGAAAATATATAATAAGAACTTATAAGAGAGTAAAAGTTTTTCTTTTCAAAATTTTAAGTATTTAATATTAATAAAATAGCTTTATACAACTATTTAATAAAATTATATTTTTATACTGTATGCTAGAGATAATATGTATAAAAGATTCAAACATAAAAAAGAATGTATCAAAATCTTGCTTTATTTAATTAAATTTTTTATAAAGGTTAAAATTTATTTAAACTAAATGGAAAATGATCTTAGTCATTGTATCTATAAAAATAAGATACAAATTTAATTATACAAGCAAATATTTATATGTGATTAAAATAACATTTTTGTTTTGATAGATTTAAGATATATAAAGTTCATTTTTTAAGAACTGTTAAAGGTTATAATAAACTTAAGTTTATTTAAAAAAAGGTTTTTGAGTTGGTTACTAAAAGTAAGCTAAATAATGATTTATACTTTAAATTTAGTTTACTGATTAAAATATCATACTTTAGGAGTTAATTAGCATATTTTATTTCAAATAATAATTTTAAAAGCTTACATTCAAAGCCACTTCAAGATACTAAATTGGTCTTGAAATATAAAGTTGCAGCACAATTCCAAAAGCTGATATTAAGGGCTTTCTAATGATACTAGTTTGAGCGAGATTGAAGTACTATTTGTGGAAATATCAACAGTTAACCAGAATATAAAAAGGGGTAAATAAACAATGATATCAGACTTCAGGGGTGATATTGATAAATTAAGAAGATCAGTTAGGGGTCAGTTGGGGATTTATGCCTGTAGTGCAAAAGCTCAGCTAACATGGTATTTAAACAGCACAACTTTACAGAAATTTACTTTACAATCCACACCTTTACTCCTCTCTGATAACTGCACATCTATTTCCAAGCAAGAACTGCCTGAACCAAGCCAAGGAACCCAACCACTATTATTATGGAACCTATCAAGTTTGCACCTCAGATGACACCCTTCTTCTCACTGGGGGCTTCTACTAAGAGAGAAAAAATCTCTATGCTTAAACAAGCATTCCTTTTTACTGCTGGCAGTGATCTTAACAGCTTTGTTGAGCATTTCTTATTAAAAACAGAGTTTGGAAAAAGTACCTTCTTACCTGTCATACAAAATTCTAAGACAGATGATTTCCTTGATAACCTAAAGGAATTTTTGATGTCAGAGTCCCCTGTCAAGTACCTTTCTTCCCTAAGAGCATTGGTTACATCAAGTTACAGTCTGAAAGAGCTTTGGGATTGTGGATTTAAAATGACAAAAAATGAGTATTCATATTCTAAAAAAATAAAAAATGCTAAAAAAGCATCATTAAATTCAAAAAATAAAAAAGGAAAAAGTGATTCAGTAAAAAAAGAAAACATAAAAAATATTTTAAAACATATATTAAAAAATTCATTTCCAACTAGCCAATTCACTAAAAAATCCCCTGGATTGATTTGTGAAGAATTACAAAAAGAGTTGAGTGAATACTCAACTAAAATAAAATACTCATTATTGAAAACAAAAAAAGAAATTTATGAAGATATGAAAATAAAAAACAATATTTCTATTTCACTTTCCACTTTTTATAAGCTTATTCCTAATAATATAATTAAAAGCAAAAAGCAAACTGATATGTGTAATATTTGCAACTTAAAAAAGTCATTAGAAATGAAGAAAAAGGATTTGAGTATAAAGAAGTTGCCATTGCCTAAATCTATTAAAGAAAATTTGAAATCTATTGACCTACATGAAAAGTTTTATAAGCATCAAAATAAAGAATATATTAGTGATATAAATAATCTTGATAATAATTCATGTGTTATAGTAATAGACTATAAAGAAAACTTTAAAATATGTGGGTCTCCTATAGAGACAAATAATTGTTTTTATGAGAAAATACCTATTTCTTTATTAGGATTTGCAATTGCTTTTAAAGAAAATGAGAAAGTTAAATATGAGTATCATGACTTTTTATCTGAAATTTTATCTCATGACTCTTTGTTTTCAGGTCAGTGTTTGATAAGTCTGCTTAAAAATAATAAATTTAAGAATATTAAAAATATTAAAGTTTGGACTGATAATGGTAATCATTTCAGATCTTATGAATTCTTATATTATCTTTTTAAAGAGGTACCTAAAATTATAAAAGGAACAATTAAGTTTAATAGATTTGTTGAGTGTCATGGCAAAAGTATTGTTAATGGTCATTTTGGTGTATTATCTAAAATTTTTAAACAAAAGGAAAATGAGATGTATATAAAAAATATAAATGATCTCAAAATGGTTTTTGAGAGAGAGGAAGAAAGAAAGGGTCTATATGAGACACTTGTAAATAATTCAGATGTTTCCCAAAAAAACCTTTTTTCACATCTATGATAGAAAATCTAGGCCTAAAAAAAGCTGGCTTGAAGTCAAAGCATTTTATGTTAATCTTTCATATTTAATGAAAGATGGTGAGCTGTATGTTTCACCTTTGACATTTGAGGATGTTAAGGAGTACTCCAAAATAAGTTATTGTGCAAAGTTCTGCACAGATGACAGAGAAACAAAGAGAGCTGATACTACTAAAGGATTAGTAGGACATGTTCATGAAGTTGGACACATAACAAAAACTTATATTCCACATAGGGTAAATAGTCTTTTAAATACAACAACTTTTTTTCTAAAAATAACTAAGAAATTAATTATATGAGCCAAAGATAGGATAATAGCAATTATAGCATTGGGGCTGCTATTACTCTCCCATGCAACTCATATATTTAATTCTTGGCTTATTAAAATAGAAAAAAGGGTTTTAGCAAAAAATAAAGTAAATAGAAATAAGATTTATTTCTATTATTTGTATATTTTACACTCTTAAACTTTTTTTCAGTAAACTAAGCATTATACTAATGTTCAAAAAACATAAGTTTATGACTTAAATGATACCAAAGAAGTTAAAAGGCTTTGAAATGCTTAAGCTGGTGCCTTGGCTTAATCTAACAAATAATGACCCATATTTTAAAAAAAACTTAATGTGAATTATTTTTAAAAATTTACTCAAATCCGGAAAGCGAAAAGCCTTCCACCACCTTTTTTTGGTGATTTCAGATTCCCCCAGCGTAGGGGAATCCGAAAAAAGGTTACAGGGAAGGGTAGACAGGAGATTACGGCAAATTCCATAATCATCCCTTTTTTGGGTCTCTGCAGCCCTAGGCTTGACTATTTTGTGATCTGGTCCTTGAATAGGCGTTAATTTTGCTGGGTATATTTTGGGCTGCAGCAGATCTGAAACAATGGTTGCTTTATAAAAAAGCAGCCATTTGTCTCAGATCAGGAAACAATTCCTGAGAATCATCTTGACATTAATTTTTCCAAAATTGTAGCTGTACAAATTCATAGAATGATGTTTTTTTGGATTTTTTAAATTAAAGATATATTCTTCTTTCAGATTTTAAAATAATAAAATATTTCAATTCAAAATTAATTTTCAGTCAAAAATAAAAAATTATTAAAAAATATATAAAACTGGCTCTTCCGGAAAAAGGAAGGCCATCTTTGACCTTTTTTTTTAAAATTTTGTACTCCCCTATTTTAGGGGAATCCAAAAATGCGACGGCTTGGATACGTCGATTACGGCAAATGCCGTAATCGACGTGTTTTTAATCTGTCACAGCTTAGGTACAATTGACCTTCAAGTGGAACATTACACTTTTGTTCTGGACTGGACTGATTTCGTTTTAGGCTATCATACTTTCGTTTATCTCAACAGGTTATAAAGCCACTATATCTTCTGATAGTATTTTACAATTATAGATAGATTTGATAAGCTACTATTTATAAGGTTCTTAATAAAAAATAAGACAATTGAAATTTATTATAATTTATAGTATTTTGATTCTCATTCAGTAAATTTCAACTACTTTTAAACCACCATCATTGGCTGTTGTATTTAAACTATAAAATTAGAACCAAAATTTGATCTTGAATTTAGTAACCAAAATTAATAGAGTAGTACCTTCAATATGGTACTTTTAATAACTGGTCCACGATGGCCTGCTTTAAAATGGAATCTATCTGATTTTAATGAAGATTCCAAAGATGAATTTTTTTTGATAAATGGACACCCTATTTTCACCCATGAAAAGGAATTAGAGCACTCTAGTTTATCTCCAGACTCAAGTCCAGAAGCTCATCAAGACAACAATTCCCATAATCAAAATCCTTTGAATAAAGATTTTGATCGAGAGCATACGACAAACACTTCCAAAGTTGTTTGGGATTCTGTAAGTTAAAACTTTTTGAGCCATCTTATCTTACTCTACTCGTTTTCTTATTCAACACATCTTTTTCTTCTTAAACAAGGTCTGCTAGCTCCTTTTACACTCCAGGTGATGATAAAACTCAGTGGGTTATACTGATATTATCTAAGCTTGAATTCCGCTCTTCAACTTTAAATCCTAGTCTCTGAACAAAACTTTAATGCTGGTATTCTTAATTTTTGGCATGTGGGTCGTTTTCAGTTTTCAAAATGTCCAAAGCTAGCTTGAATACTTTACTTGATAATTTATTCTCATGTATACTTAATGCTTGCCTTATTCCATGATTCGCATTTTTTCAATCAACTGTTTAATTTGATATTCCCAAAGAAGCTATCTTAAGGGGCTAAAAGTTAGTATGATTTCAAAAGCTCAACCTCAGTTCTAAAAATCTTTGTTATCTTTAAGCTGAACTGAATTATTTGTCTTATAGAGTATTGTACTTTCCAAATACATCGAAACTCTAGTAGCCCTCTTAAAACTTGATTTAAACTCCAAACGAGTTTTGGAATTGGTAAATATATCAGTAAATATGTATGTTAACTAAGGCGTACGGCAGGGGGCAGGTAAAGGGGTTGTAGGAATAGCCTGTGCTATTTTGGGGGCAACAGTCACACTCAGCGATGCCCCTGAAGCAATACCTACCTTGTCAGAAGTAGTTCGACTGAATAAGCTGAATGCTTCGATTTCCTCCAAAGGCTGTATCGAAAGAGTTGTTGCTTTGGATTGGATTTCGTGGTATGGATCGGTTAATTTTTACTTATCCAAACAAGTTCCCAAGGGATTTTTGCTGAAGATTTGGCACACTCCCCCTTTGATTTTATAGTTGCTTCCGATGTTATTTGGGTAGATTGGCTAGTTGAGCCTTTGATCAAAACTCTGGCAGGTAAGTGAGAATCAAAAAATCGGTTTACAATCATCTAGGCTTTATGAATCAGACTACCATTGCATACTTGGCATACCAGCAAAGAGGGGCACGTTGCCATCCGCTGTTCTTGAAAAGCATGCAAAAGAATGGCCTCAAATATAACATCATTCCATTTCAAGATTTGCACCCCCAATACCAACTAGGTGATACAATTGCGGTATATAGATTGGAAAAGGATTCTATTGTATAAAGCGTTCTAGACTATATATGTCTATGCAAAAAAGCTCTTTATTTTTATACATTGGTCCAACAATAGCGTCAATCAACTGATTCAGACTCTTTGGTGGTTAACCCGCTAAAACCATTCAAATTACTATAACTCTATATAATTATCTTCAAAGCTCTCTTAATTTGTTCATTTAGAACGGTCCACTGGGTTTCTTTCTCAATTGAATTGGTTTTTAGCCAACAAACCTCTTGACTTATCTTACTTTGCCCAGTTTTTTAAAGATAAACGTATTTTAAAGAAAAAGCAGTCATTAAATCGACAAATAAAAAGCAGACCTTTTTATTTAAGTCTAGTAACTTCAACAATAGCTTATAACATAAATATTAAGTTTAACCCCCTATATTTCTAGTTAAAGTTAACTATTTTCTGCTGGCTAATGCCACACCTTTATCTAAGCTTGCAACCGTATAATAATATCTTCACTTACAGTGAACATATTTATAATACTGAGTTTATTGTAGCCAAAAGGTATACAGCAGTTTTCACAGCTATGGCACTAAGCAAAAATAACTCAGGTTTAAACAGTATGAATTCATATTTAAGCAAGATCCAAGTATCAGTGTAAAATACACAATCTGTTAACAAGGATTTTGGGTGTTAATAGACAAAATAGCTCAACATAGAAACAAACAAGCCAAACAACAAGCAAAGATAATCAAAATACAGTAAAAAATACATGGGATTGCAAACAATAATGTTTCAGTTGTCCTTTAGGTGTACATATGTTTACTATGTAAATTGATGACAAAATACACTCAGGTGTGGTGAGTCAAAACTCAAACCAAAAACAAAGTACTGTAGCAACTCAACCAGTAAACAAAAATACTCAGTTGTTGTGTGAAATGAGATATAAACAAGATTGATATCTAGCTATCTAAAATAAAGCACAGGATCTAAAACATAAATAATAAAATATCTGTTATATGTTTTTAAACATGACATAAAATCTGTGAGGGAAAGGTTGGGAATTAATTTAGTATTTCTAAAATGGGCTATTGTGGGGTTCCTGGCTGCTAGTCCCCAAAGTGTGTCCTGGGTCATAGCCAGGGACCGGCTTGAAGGAGCTGTCATTTACTAGTAGAGGGTGTTGGCTAGCTAGAAGTTTATACTTGGCTTGCATTACTACAAACTCTTCTAATACTTTCCCTATGACTAGGCAGGCATCCCCACCATGCACTTGTACTTCAGCTGGTGCTAGACCCTCTGTGGGTCTGTACCAGTCCTTTAACAATCTAGTAAATTCATTCCCAATGAACTCCTGTCCTCTATCTGTCATTTCAAGGTGTCTAGTAAACCTCTCTCACTCTTTCTGAGAGGTTTTACTAGTGGCAAACCTTCTACAACTCTAAAAATAGGTATTCTCTTCCCCTTGGTCAGGGTAAAAGATGTGGGGCAATTCACTCATGGGGGTTATCTGTACTACTTAGAACTTTGGGCAGGGGTTGAAATAGGCTTTTATTCACAGTCAGAAGGAAGCTCCCCTTAGAAACCTTCTGTTATATTGCCTGGGAGTCTAGGAAACAATAGGGATTTGTCAATACATTGGAGTCTTCCAACAATATCTTGGACTTCTTATACTTGATCTTGGACTCCTGCTCTTGAGTCTTGGGCTCCTGCACTCTGCTCCAACTCTTTATCTCCAGATCCAGTTCCTTTTTCTTGGTCTTCTGAACCTGTGTCTTGGGCTTCTGCACCTTTGTCTTATGCTTAAGTCCTCTGTGTAGTCCTTGTGGCCTTTGTAATCCACTTGTGTCAGTCCCTGAAAAGCCTCAGATAGCTTTCCTTTTATAGCTCCTTGTTTCAATCCTGATTCTCTATCAGAACTCTTGTTTTCCAAAGCTTAAAATATCCTGTTTTTTTCTCTCTACAATATGTTAAAATTCATATCTTACTTCAGCCAATGAAAACCCTGAGTTTCTGCTTTATTTCTTCATTTTTTAGGCTTTAACTCTTCAGTTAAAGCCCTCAAAACACTGATCAAACAGGCTCCAACCTGCAACCAATCAAACATTTGGATTCAATGGTTTTTCTGAACAGTTTGCCCAAATGACTTGCTCTTGACCATGGCTTGAACCCAGTGCTGTCTTACTCCAGATAAACAACTGCTCCGCGTTTTGAACAGTTCTGCCAGAATTCCTGTTACGTTTCTCTGGCAAAACTCAAGCGCTTTTGCCTATGTTTTACTTAAGGGATTTTTGAACCCTTGATTCTTCAACGTTTCTCCAAGTTTCCCTGCATTTTCTTCAACATTTTACTACTTTGAACTCGCCTATTGCTTGCCTTTTGCCTTTCCCAATCATTTTGGCAAATTATAACACTTGTTTTCACAGTTTCTTGGTCCTGTTTTGGGCTTCTTCCCAGCTCCTTTCCAATCAATCAGCTCTTAATAATTTACAGTTTAATTTCTGTAAATTATTTATTCTTTCCTTTCTTTTATTTATATTATAATTAGTTCAATCTTTATATCATATCCTTTGGCAGCATTAATTAATTCTTTAACTGCTTCTTTCTTATCATTTTGTCTTTCAAGAATCTAAAACAAGCATCATAGCTTCTGTATTCATCTCAGCTAGTCCTTCTTAGTCATTTTCCAGTTCCTCATCTAGTCCTGCACCATGATATTCTAGTCTTTCCTTATTCATCAGAAGTTGCTTCCGGTCAGCAATCTGTCCTTTCCAGGATATCAACCAGTTCCCACCATGAACCACATAGGTTTCAACTGCACAATGAACCATCTTGGTTCCAATCCTCACAATGATCTTCCAGTCCCTCAACTAGTCTTCACTGTGATCATACAGTCCCTCTTACTAGTCTTCATTGTTGATCCTACTATGAACCCTGTGGTTTTATTGTTAGTCTCTGTTATCAATACCTCAGACTCAGGCAATAAGTCTACAAGGCTACTGCGTTTGACTGGGTCCTTGCAAGTGTCCTCCACTTAGGCAATTCAACCACAGACAATCCTCATGTATGTGCAGTTGTCTTTACTCACTCAGGTGATTAAGTCTGAGCTTTCAGTTGCAAAGTAATCAACTTTACTTCCCAAAGATCTGATCATACCAAGTTCTGCAACTGCTTCCCCTTGCAGCTACCCTGGTAACACCCCTGAGCATATCCATGCCCCCAATAGTAGCTTTAGGACCTCCTCAAAGCCTCTTGGGAAATACAGACAAGGACATCTTACCATTCTATTAGGTAAGCTGCTTACTTGAAGACCTCCTGTAAGTGCACAGGGGCACATAGAGCTATCTCAGCTCCTCCCTTCCCTAGCAGCCAATGTTATCTGCTAGATCACAATACCCATTCTTCCAAGCAGTCAATGTTACCTGATAGAGAGGAGAGCCATTCCCCACTCCTAGTAGCCAATGTTACCTACTGGGTGGAGACCTTATCTACCCCTAGTAGCCAATGTTACCTACTAGGTTTAGACCTCTCAACTAGCAACCTAGTAGCCAATGCTACCTGCTAGATTGCTCTTTTCCACATCCCCTAGTAGCCAATGTTACCTATTGGGTGGAGACACTTAACCAGCACCCTAGCAGCCAATGTTACCTGCTAGGCTGGTTCACTCTCTGTCTCTAGTAGCCAATGTTACCTACTAGGCCTCTACCTGTCTCAAAACTACTACACTTTTCCAACTTTCAGCATAGAGCTTTTTATTGAGGCTAAATCAGCCCTCACTTGCACAACAGCTTCCATGTGGACCATCACACCCGCTTACTCCAAGTTCAACTTGGAGAAAATACTAATCACTAACCCCTTGGCAAGAACTAGAGAGACCAAAACTATAGTTTGTGAAGGAAAGTGGTACGTGAGGCCGCCAAGATTGTTCAAAGGCAAGTACAATTATCTGCCCACCTATCTGGGTCCTATGACCCCGCCTCTGACCCCACAACCTGACTGCCCAATAAAACCCACCACTGCTGAGACCACATCCACCCAGCTGTTTGGAGTACTCTACATTACTCTGAGAGGCTTGGTGGACTCCATGATGCCCAATTCTGGCCCTAGGTTCTTAGTCAGGTGGTCCTTATCTTATGTTATCATGTTAGCTCACATTCTATGGTGGGCATTACCCAGTAGCCCATCCTGAGTCACCCAATGTCTCTAATTATGCCTGGCTTCCTGAAAAATAGTAAGCATCTAAATTTTAGCTGTCCTAAAACAGAATTGGGTGATTTTTGAGTATGCCTTTGATTCCTAAAAGAATTAGCACAAATCCACTCTAGATCCTTAGACTTCCTGTTTGAGGCGCCCATAAATTAAATTGGTTTCAAATTTACCTCAATTTTGATTTGAAATTTGGTTCTTGGATTTGACAATCCCACAATTTCATATTTGTTAATTTTTTCATGTAGTCTATAATATATTAGACTTAAGAAAATATCAAATTTTACATTAAAATCTCACATTTCCAAATCATGTATCCCACATTTTTTTGATGTGTTTTTTCTTTAGTTAGTGGATTTATATGTACTAGGAATTTGAAGCTTGCAAATTCAAATAAATCAAAAAAGGTCAAATTGAAAAGTTGATTTTATTAAATATTTTGGTTCTAATTGTCAAGGCCCAGAGTTCCCTAACCAATCAGCTAGCCTGCCTGGATATAGTACAACCAACAGTTTGGAAGCCATTGCCAACTGCCTTCCTAGAAGGGAATCCCCCTTTCTGACCACAAATGGCCAGGAGTTTATGAGGCCCACAAGCCCCATAAACACTGAAATTGAAATTAAACATGAAATTGGGTCCCCTTGCTATTGGGAAATGATAAACTGTGAAAGCAAATGTTTAATTGCTTGATCAGGCGCTCAAATACTTGCAGATTCTAATAAAAGCTGTGGCACCTTGGCATGCTGCAGCCAAACCCATGGCCAAAAGGAAACAGCCAATTCCCTTCCCCCCAGGTCCCAGTGCAAAATTTTATAGCCATTTTGCAATTATCACTTTTAATGATGCCACCAGGCCTCTGATGGCAAAAAATATAAGTATTCCTCAGTAAGTATAAGTAGTGAGAAGGAGAAGCCTTACTAACTGTTAACATCTTAAAATAAACAACTTTATGCCCAGAACCCATTATTTCCTTGCATTAATTATCTATTTTTGCATCTCTTTGTGAATCTACTACACAATACACCTGCGCCTACCCTTTCCCTCCTGGCTCTTCTCCTGTCCACCTGGTTACGCCACCTTGCGCTGTTGACTTGGAGTTCTTCCACCCTCACTACCTAGATCTTCCTCCTGGCCACTCTAGAAGCCTGATTATGAATATCATGAAGAAGATCCCCTCCACTCCCCCTTGCCCATCATGCCTCCTGCCCAAGACCTCAGTAAGTTGGGTTTTGTCTATATTACAGTATTGGGATGGCCAATCAGGTTATGCCCCATACTAGGAGTTGGCGCCCCCTAGCCACTGCTATGAACTATATAGTCAGAATTTCACCAATTGTGTACATGGGCCTTTCAGGACCAGCTTGCCTCCCCTGTGGGAGTCCAGCCAAACTCTGGTATGGGATATGAAATTATATCAACCCTATCCAAATTAGTAACCCTGGGACCCTATTCTTCTTTTATTATAGGGGCATCTTGTATGCTTTTATTTTTGAACTCAGCTTACTACATAAGACAGTATTTGACCAAGAAACAAGAAACAAACAAATTCCAAGAAGAAGATGTCACCAAGTTGTCCCAAGTCCAGAATATGACAACCTCCACTTCCAACCAGAATACCTATTCCCCCACAAACCTCCATGACCTGCACAAGATGGATTTGGCTGGCTTCAAAAAAGGAATGATAATAATTAATTTTTGTTTTTCTCCCACCCCAAGATTTTCAGAGATAACACTCAGAAGATTATGATGGTGGCCGCCCAACTAAAGGACAACACTTGAGAGACCTTCCTGACCAGCCTAGAAGAAGACCCAGACCTTTTACTCTTCTACAACCAATTCTTGGAAATCATAAACTCTTCCACCACCCCTGCTAGAGCCAAGATCCAGGCCTACATGGGACTCATCTGACTGAACCAAAGAAGAGACAATCTGGAGTCCTACATTGAAACAATTCCAACACCTGGCAGAGGCTGCCAAGATCCCTGACAACATATCTGGATTGCATTTCAGAAACAGACTGAAACCACACCACCCAACCTCATGAGAAGCCATTTTTGTGACCTTCTCAAAGATGAGCTTCTGGAATTTTCCAGAGGCATGTAATTAGGCCAACCCCAAGGATAAAACACTGGAAAGCCCCAGAATAATCAGCTTCCTGGAGTTAGTAGACCTTGCTTGAATATGACCCCTGTAGAATACCAACACCATGTCAGAAGTGGGCTATGCTTCTATTGCCACCATAATGGCCACTTATCTAAAGAATGCACTAGCTTCTCCAATGTAACCCAAGTAGCCACCATCTCAGCAATAAAAAACACTTCCTAGTCCTATCCTATCATTGACACTGTTTTATGCTACCATGATCTTGAGATGAACATTGTGGCCCTATTTGACAGTGGGGCAACTCTCAACTACATGGAACATAGTTTAGCTGAGAAACTGAGTGTAACAGTCCAAGAAAACTCCCAACTGGTAAACTTAGGCAACAAGACAACAGACCTGTCCCACAAATGTGAAGACTTTTTCTCCTTGAAGTTAAATGAGAGACTCCTGGCCACCAGATTCCACATCATGGAGAAGCTTCCAAAGCCTGTAGTGATAGGTTTTGAATGGTGGGTTGACCACCAATTGAACTTAGACTATAAGAATCATCAGGTGACTGTCACTCATGAGAGTCAAATCTTAGAGGTTCTCTGCTTGAACCCTCAGCAGACCCCTGAGTTAAACAACATTGCCATGGAACCTTGTAAAGCTGAGATCCCAAAATGTTTGAAGCCTTGTGAGTCTGTCTTCTCAGAAGAAGAAGTCACTGCCTTGCCTAACCACAGTCAGTTTAACCACACCATTGACCTCTTCCCAGAAACCCAACCTAAGCATGGACCTGTCTAAAGTTGCAAATTGAAGAAACAGGTGTCCTTGAAAAAGTATCTGGAAATGATTTTGAAGAAGGGGTGCATACATGTCTTGACCCCCTGTTCATCCCCTTGTTGTTTGTTAATAATAAAGGTGGGGATTTAAGCACTTATGTGAACCACCAGGACCTAAAAAGCATCACTGTAAAAAACAGATACCCTGTAACCAATACTGAAGACCTGTCAAACCAGCTTTCAGGAGCCAACATCTTATCAAAGGTCAATCTGAGGGATACATTAAACCATATCTGTATCAGGCCTGGCAATGTATGGAAGACCACTTTAAAGACTAGACAAGGACTTTAAAAATGCCTGGTTATGCTCTTTGGGTTGTGCAACACACCCAGCACCTTCCAAACTATGGTGGATGTGGTCTTGGGAGGACTCAAGGACCAGTGTTGTTTAGCTTACTTAGATGACATCCTCACCTACAGCCACACCCCAGAAAAACATGTCAAACATCTTAAAGCTGTCTTAAAACGCTTCAAGGAACACAGAGTGTTTTTTAAGCTCCAAAAATGTGAGTTCTTCCAAGAAGAAGTAGAGTTCTTGGGGATAAAATGTGCTAAAAGGAGGATTCACTATGACATCTGACAATATAGAGGCCGTGAAGTCATGGAAAGACCTAAGAACTACAAGGAAGTCACAAGCTTTCTGGGCCTGGCAACCTTCTGCTGTGAATTTGTTCAAAATTTTTCTTCTATCTGCTTGCCCTTGACCCACCTCACCTCCAAGAAATACCTGTTTGTATGGAATGACACCACCAGATCTGCCTTTGAGCTGCTAAGGATGGTTTTGTGTCTGCCCCCATCTTGGAAATACCAGTTTATGATAAACCCTTCATTGTGGAGACAGACGCCTCTGAATTTGCATTGGGGGTGTTGTTTCAGGAGGGTTATTATAGTAAGCTTCACCCTGTAGCTTACTACTCAAGGAATTTCACTCCACCTGAGTTAAACTGTCCCATCTACAATAAAGAGATGCTTGCTATTATCCAGTCCTTGAAACACGGAGAAGATATGTGTGCAACACCAACCAATCAGTGAAGATTGTTACAGACTACAAGAAACTGACATACTTCTTCAAGCCGCAACAACTAAACCAGTGCTAAGATAGATGGGCCTTATTCCTAGAAGATCATGACTTATCAATCAGTTAAAAACCTGGAAAGATCAACATTTTACCTGACACCTTGAACCAAAGAGCAGACCTTTTCCCTAGTGCCAAAGAGATTGAGGAGTTCAACACTAAATCCTTACTGTCTCCCAACATGATTGAATCAATCCTCCTTTTCCTAGGACTAGCCAGTAGAAGAAAAGAAATCCAACTGGCTCAGACTTTAGGCAAGCACTGCATCCTCATCATGGAAGAATTAAGGAAAAATATCAATAGCTGATACTACCATACAGGCTACTCCTTACACAGAAACACCCTACAGCTACACAGATACACCTACATAACAGAAGGACCACTGCACTTAGAGATACTAAAGAAATACCACAACTCTCACATGTTGTACTGTGAATACCGCCATTCACCATGTTTTGATTTTGCCTTCAATGGATTATTTTGAGGAAAAACTCTCTCTTTTGCTTTTGCCCTTTCAAATAGGTCTGGCTCCGAATTAGGAAATTCAATTGTTCAGTTTCCTGATTCTGCGCAGCTCCCTTGCCCCACTCATGCTTGTGGCAAGTGATCCTACCATCCTGGTAGTGTTTTGTGGTATTGTCAACCACTATATATTCTATTTCTTATTCACCAATAAAAACTAAGTTCTATTCAAATTTTTGTCTTTGTGTCTTCAAGTACTTTGGGGCCTCTCTATCCATGTCTAATAGATATTATTCAATCAGAGCCACAAGGTAAATGCATAGCCTTTCCTGCCATTCTAACCAAGACTTAGTATGAATCCAATCCTAAGGCTAGGGTTCCCCGTTGTATATCTGTGCCGCGCCTCAGAACACAACAAAAATGGTGCTCACTACAGGGGCTGTAAGCACCTTGGTTATCCCTTTTGCAACCACATTTTCAGGTCCTTTGCCTCCTCCTATACAAGAGCTGACTTCACCTGAAATTAACAGTCCTCTTCTGAGGAAGACATCACAGATCTGCCTATTTCCCCTACTGTACTGAACCTCGGGAATGGTCCCTGCCTAGTGGCCTACCCCTTGGGTACCCCTGACTTAGAACAAGTCATGGCAGTAGCCCTCAGGATAGCCCGTGACAGAGCCATCCCTTGCCTCCAGCTACAGTTCAGTTGGACTGAATACTATGAATTTATTGTGGATCCACAATTTCCATGGCATCTTCTCTCTGAAGCTAGCTCTTCTGAGCACCTATTGTCATCTTTTGTACAACTTGCCTTAGCCCACCATCAAATGGCGTTAGGGCTCCACATTCAGGAGATTTTATCTCTACACGCAGCTGTCACTCATCACTGGGATCAGTTTGCTGCCTATCAACAGTGGATCTACTCCCTGTTTTCTTTGGTGTCAGACAATCAGCACAACTCTATCACTTCCCAAACTTTCTTGGTCAATTCTATCAAGCAAATGTGCCAGTCCATCCCCAAATACGCCAGAGAGCGTCTACATGAGTTTCACCAGTTGGAAAAGCCCTGGGGAACCCAAGTAGATTCCACCCTGAACGCCTATTTCACCAATTTCAAACAACTGGTGCAGAAGCTCAATGCTTTCAGTACTTACTCCTTTGATCAACTACAACAAGTAGAAGACCTTGCTGCTAAAGGCCTTTGCAAGCTTGGTGAAGAATTTGATCAAGAAAGGTTGCTACTGCTGCTGCCATTACCGAGCTCCAGATTCAAGTGAACAAATTGTCTACACCCAAGCCAGATGTTCTGCCTTTCCCCATCTGACAATTTGGTGGATAGAGAACAGAGGCTATGGGATGCCATTCAAGAGCTGTGAGCGTCTACATGTAGTCAAGATTGCCCTACTGAAGTACCTCAGCCAGATCCCCAAGTGCTTGCTTTGACAACTCAAGTTGCTGAGTTACAACAAGAGGTTGCTGCCTTACGCAAAATGATGGCAACTGCTGCTGGTCCAACTGGGGTTATAAATGAAGATGGCTTTTACCCTGGCCTGTTGGGAGCCCCCCATATTCACTGTGCTAGAGAGTTGATAGCTCTAGATAATGAGGTGGATCACTTGAAATAAGACCACTCTGAACTTGATAAAGACATGCAAGAAATGAGTGAATTAATTGATTCAGTGAATGACAGGTTCACCCCTTGCCTCTCAGTAGGTCCTTCTTTTACCTCTTGACTGGCTGAGCTTTCCAAAGTAGTAACAACTCAGGGCCAACACCTAAAAGTTACTGAGCAACAGACTACTTTAGCTAATAACATGGGTGCCTGCACTGCTGAGACCCTGACTACTATTGAGGAGAGTGTTTGTCAGCTGTGGGTCAGGCAGCCCCCCTCTGAATCTGAAGAGGAATTCTCCCTGTGCATAAATGTACTTGATAGCAATAATGGTTGTCCAACTCCCAAAGCACACTTCAAACCTACCTTTAAACAAGCCTTCAACCCCAAAACTTCTACCATTGCAGCTTTCCTAACTATCTACAAAACTGCCATGAGAAGAGCCTCTGATGAGGTTAAGAAGAAACACATTCTAACCTGCCTGTACTCAAACTGTCAGGAGGTGGTAGTTCCTGAGTTGCCCACCATTGAGACTTGGGAAGAAATGAAGCAGCTTCTGATTTACAAATTTGGTGGCAATCTTAGTTTGGAAGTGAAGAAGAACGCCTTCTACATATTGCTTTAAGACTAAAGGAGACCATAGCTGAATTTGCAGATAGATTCTACATTGAAGGACAGCAACTGATAATGAGCAGACAATTGACAGTGCATGAGGCTTACATGGCTTGTGCTCAAGATCTCAATGTTAATCAGCTTCTGTGTCTCCACTTTAAGGCTCATAAAGCCATGCTTTTTCTATGAAGAGCATAAAGATACTGTTGCGGGATATACACCTTACCCATTATGGAGCAGTTGTGTGGGATAATTGTGCCTCCTCTAAATCTGGTTTGGCTTCCTGCAGCCCTTGCATCCTCACCATGAATTCATAAAATTCTGCTAGAAACTAAACCTGTCATAACTGTGGCCAGAAAGGTCACCACTCTTGAGTCTGCACAAATCCTTGGGTTGAAGGAGTTGATCCCAAGGAGAAGGTGGGAAAAGAACAGTCAACCTAGAGGCAGAGATGCTCTCAGTTGACAATTCTTCCCAGTCTCCTTCAATCCCCCCTCCATAGCTGACTCTGAGCCTGCTGACACTAAGGCTCATCCCATTCTGCTACTTTTCCACAACATCTCTGATGACTCTGACATGGACAATTCAGATGTTGATGACCCTGACGCCTATGGGTATTCAGTTCTTGCCATCCCCAAAACCATTGTGGTCCCTTATAAGTTATTCTCTGGGAAGACTACAAAGACTACCAAGCCTTTGTCTGAAGCCAAAGAGGTTGTCTCACATCCATACCTCACTCAAGCTAAAAAGTCTCCTGTGCTTGTAGAGCTGTCTGAAGAAGCTGATTAGGTTGCTGACGCTGTATTCAAGAATGTTTCAGTTTTGCTTCCTCTATAGACTGTCTATAAGGAGTTTTTATGCTTGAGGTGCATGATTGAGAAATGGGACAAAGAGCTAGCAGAAGACCAGGAAATCTTAGCCGTCCTTCTACTCTTTGGTTATACTACCACTTGTGTGGATAAATTAATACAAAAGGTGAAAATCAAGGCTGTCTTGGACACTGGATCTCCTGTTAATATTGTCTCCTCAAAGCTTGTCAAGAAGCTCAAACTTTCCCCCAACCTTAACTCCCATCAGTTGTATGATACAGCTGGGCTATCCATGACTCACGCTATAGGGGCTTATTCTGCTCTTCCCATGTGGTTTGGAAAGCTACTCTTGGCCGCACCTGCTGTTGTCTTGGAGAATGAGAGTTATAATCTCTTAGTTGGTACTCAGTTCCTTAGAGAATACAATGGGATCATCAACTTAAAGGATGAATATCTCTCTATCTTAGGGTATGAAGTCCCTTTGATCTTTGAGGATCCTGTCAAAGTTCCTGTAAAGCGTCTCAAGACGTGTGCATTAGAATACCCCACTGGTGTCTTCACGCTAAAATACTGTACCCACTCATCCAACATTAAGTGCCCTCCTATGGCTTGCCCTGCATCTGAGGGGATTCCTCTTGTGGCCACCTCTGCTGTGACTATTCCCCCTGGATCCCAAACTATCTTAGATTCTCAGATATCATATGAGTTACTGAGCGCACATTCCTAGAGTTATACTCTCCTCCCTTGTTAGGCTGCAACAAACCCTACCTCTGCCCAGGAATCTTTGATGTCTCTCATAAAGACCCTGTTCAATTGTTGGTTGCCAACTTAACTGATCTCCCCATACATGTGTTTAGAGGCCAGGTTGTTGGCTATGTTAAGTTGCTGAATGCTCCCAATATCTTATTCTTACATCCCTTTGGTATGTTCCAGGATTTTAATTTACCTGAAGACAAGCCCCAAGTCCTATCCTTGTTCACTGCACAAGATTTCCTGCAGCTATCCCTGGTAAAACAGAAGGAGGTGCTTGATTTTCTAGATCAATTTTCAGATATCTTTGCTAAGGACAGCACTGATTATGGTCTGACCAAAGGCATCATTCACCAAATTGATACTGGTGACACTCCCCCTTCTGCGGTAAACCATATTGCCACAGTTGCGTAGAGGACACTCAGGTGTCTAAAGAACTCAAACAACTTTTAGACGCTGGGCTACTGCCTCCTTCCCAAAGTCTATGGGCCTTCCATTGCTCATACTGAAAAAGAAGGATTAAGGTCATTGTATTGTGATGGACTAGTGCCAATTGAACTCCTTAACCAAAAATGATTCCTACCCCTTGCTGTGTATTGATGATGCTCTCTGCCGCCTTGTAGGCTTTAGGTTCTTCTCCGCTATAGATCTAGCATCTGGGTACTGGCAAGTTGATCTGTCTCCTGAAAATAGACAGAAGGCTGCACTCATCACTTCTGAAGGACTTTTTGAGCCTACCTGTATGATGCAGGGACTCTGCAATGCCCCGGCTATCTTTCAACAAGCCATGGACTCCATCCTCTGTGACTTGATGCTTTCATGTGTCTTAGTATACCTAGATGATATAACAGTCTTCAGCGCTACCTTTATGGATCAGCTGACTCACCTCAAGGAAGTTTTCATAAAGATTTAGTTGGCTGGGCTTAATTTAAACCCATCTAAGTGTGCTTTATTCAAGGAACACCTTGAGTTCTTGGACCATGAGATAACCCAGACGGGGATTTGCCCCATGACCAAGAAAGTTGAGGCCATTGAAAAATGCTTCTGTCCACCAACCTGTGAGAGGTTCAAGTATTTCTGGACATGATAGATTACTACAGAAAATTCATCCCTGACTTTGCCAACACTAGCAAACTATTTGGTACAACTGTTACTTAATGTCCTTTTCAAATGGACTGCTAGTCAGCAACAAGCCTTTGAGACCCTTAAACAAAAACTCAAAGAGGCTCCTGTCCTAGGTATCCTGACTACAATAAGGAATTGATCCTTTACACTGACACTAGTGACCTGGCTATTGGAGCCATCTTGGCTCAACTAGATGATGAGGGTGTGGATCATCCTTTAGCTTATACTTCTTGTGTCCTGAATAAGCATGAGAAGAATTATAGTGTCATAGAGAAAGAGTGTCTTGCTGTATTGCATGCCATCAAGCAGTTCCACCATTATGTGTATGACACTCATTTCACTGTGGTCACTGACCACAATTTGCTTAAGTGGTTACAACAGCTCAAGAAACCAGAAGACAACTGGCTAGATGGGCTCTCTGCCTGCAAGGTTACAACTTCACTGTACTACACAATCCCGGGATTCAACATCATAACACTGATGGATTATCCTGAATGCCCATCCTTACTCTACACCCTGCTGAGGCTGATCAACTGTATGAACTAATTGTATATCCTTACTATTGGGAGAGCAAGACAGAAGAAGTTTGAATTGCCCTAGCCAAACTATCTGAGGACACACTCATTTTTGACAATCATCTCTTCAAGAAAGTATGAGATCAATACCTACCTTATGTACAGCATAGTCTTTGCCTTTTGTTGGTGTTTCAAGCTCATAAGGAGACAGGACATGGAGGCATTGCCAAGACCTATGACTGGCTCCAGAAAAACTATTTCTGGGAAACCCTTTGCCTGCTGATTCCATATGTCATTGCTAGTTGTCACAATTGTCAGCTCCAGCAACCTTGATCTGCATCTCACAAGTTCAAGCTAGTCCCTCCTCAACACGCCTTTCATACTTTCAGCATTGACGCTGTAGGGCCTCTCCCCCTGTTGCGCTTTTTGTATTACAGAGCTAAAATTATTTGAGATTATAGGGCATATAACATTTGATTCAATATAGTCATATATGAGGATATGAGTAGTATTGTATCAGAAGAGCCAGGATTGAATGGAACCATGATTCCAGTCCAGCAATGGCTTCTGATTGCACAGAAGCACTTAAGGATTTGGATAAAGGTCAACCAGATTAAAGATATATCCCAGACAAGTCAAGATTAAAAGCTTATTTTTATTGTGAGTGATTCCTTCTTCTTATACCTTCTGCAAAGGTTAATCCCTGGGCTGCTAGCAATGTCTTCTAGGACATTATAACACGCCCCTAATTTGGGTAATTATTAATCTAGGTTTGGTGCTTAATGCACGTCACCCAATAGAATATCTTCATCTTCATCCAGAACAGGTGATCCTTGCTGGCATGGAATAATTCAGTACTTCAGGATCACTTCCTACTTCTCTGGCATACTCCAGGCATACTGCTTATTAATATGATACATATGGGAATTCAAAATAATGGGAAATTGAACCCAGCACCTTGGCACTCAATGTAAAAAGTAAAACAGTGCTTTGGCACCTGCAATATTTGCCAGGCAGCGCTGCAGCTCTTGCAATAATTTCCAGTTGGCAGGGCGGCACTTGACGTAAAAGTAGTTTGGCGCTTTGGCGCCTGATTCAGTTGCTAGGCAGTGCCGCGGCGCCTGTGTCCTTTCCTAAGTGGTGCAGTGGCAACTCATGTATCACTTAAGTGCTACGGCAGCTCTTATCATTGGCTAATTTAAGGTTTGGATCAGCAGGCTACTGCTGATCCAATATGCATATGATTTATACTACTAATTTATGTTATTTAGTAGCTGCAATTCATATCCGCAAGCTCCATCATAATTGGCATCACTGTATTTTATACTACTAATTTATGGATTTGGCTGTAGCAATACCAATCTGTGGGCTCTGTCATAATTAGCATCATTGCTTGGTCAAAATTTCTAACAGGGCCCATACAAGGTCCTACAACACATTGGCACTGTAGCATACCGGTTAGAATTACCTCCTTGATGAAAGATCCATGATGTATTCCACTGCCCTCTGCTATCAAAAAAAGATTGTCTCTCCCACACCAGATATTGAGAACAGCCCCCACCTATCAAAGTAGGAAGATTCACAGAACACAAGGTTGAAGCCCTCTTAGGAAACAAAACTCTGATATCAAAAACCACATTTCCTGATCAAATAGAAAGGGTACCCAAACAAAGAGAATACTTGGGAACCAGAATCCAATCTGAATAACACAGCCACCCTGATGAAAGAATACAAGTCCTGGAATAAAGAGTTGTGCTCTGCAAGCTCAACTATGGTAGGAGATGATTTTAGGGCCCAGAATGCCCTAGATAATCAGATAGCTTTCCTGGATATAGCACAACCAACAGTGTGGAAGCCATTGTCAACTTCCCTCCTAGAAGGAAACCCCCCTTTCTGACCACAAATGACCAGATTTTTGTGAGGCTCATGTGCCCTATAAACCCTGGAATTGAAATTAAAAACAAAATTGGGTCCCCTTGCTATCATGAAATGGTAAATTGTGAAAGCAATTATTCCATTGTTTGATCAGGCGCTCAAATGCTTGCAGGTTCTAATAATAGCTGTGGCACCTTGGCATGCTGCAGCCAAAAAAATGCCCATGATGAAACAGCGGATGCCCTTCCCTCCCCAGGTCCCACTGTGCAATTTTCAAGCCATTTTGCAATTATCACTTTTAATGATGCCACCAGGCCTCTGATGGCACAAAAGGCTAAGTATTACTTAATTAGTATAAGTAGTGAGTAGGAGAAGCCTTCCTCACTGTTGATTCTTAAAATGATCAACTTTATACCCAGAACCCATTATTTTCTTGTAGGAATTATCTATTTTTGTGCCAATATAATCATTCTGCTTGCATCTCTTTGTGAATCTAATACACAATACACCCTCACCTACCCTTTCCCTCCTGGCTCTGCTTGTGAGAGAGGGGAGCTAAACTAACTAAGTTTGGCTCCCATCCTGGAGGAAGGATCTACTAGGACACCATCCAGTGCAAGACTGGTATGGCCACTTGAAGATGCGTCAATAGAGAGGACACAGCATATAGTTGGGGGAAATAGGAGTCCAAGGCCATCAAAATCATTCCACTAAGCAACCAGGGAGAACGCTTGGGAGTGGACTCTTGGATACTTAAACCTTCTCCTAGGACCTGGACAATTGGGTCCTTGGAGGGAAGGGGCATTGGACAAGCCAAAACTGGGGGCGCTGAAGGGGATGGTTTGAGGGCAGGGAACTCAAGGTCATCACAAGTAAGGCTTCTCATGATGTTCTCACTGGTGGCAAGGATATCCTGGGCCTGTCTGGGGATGTCTTCAAACATGTGCATAAACTAATTGGGATTGGCACCAACACGGTGAAATAAATGGGAAATACAACCCCAAAGATCTGGGGAGGTACACCATATCATCACCAAGGCAGGTGCCAGGGTGAAAAAAACAAACTTAACAAAGAGCACCAACATCTTAACTTGGGTCTAAAATTAGAACCCAGCAAACTGCAATTTAGTTTACTTAGTTTTGAGCTTCAATCAACAACTAGAAGACAAGAACAAGCAAGAAAGTCTTATAGAAAGGGAGAGAGGGATTGGAGAACGGCAGCCTTGTGAATTTAACTTTGAAAGTGTATCCAAAAGCTCTGAAGCATATATTAACCAATTGCAGGAGAAAAGGGGGAACAAAATTGAACTTTAAATAGGTAATTATATTGATTAAGTTACTAATTTTTAAGTCCAAGTTGTTTCTTTTAAAGCAAAGGTGGTAAGCTTCAACATAAACGTCAAAAACATCTATAGGGGCTTTGAAAGGACGCTGGGGAACACAAAAGCAAGGAAAATAGGTAAGGGAAAAGAAAAACTTTGCTAACGCTTTAGAAAATCAAAGGAGACCAAACAAAGGACCCAAAGAGAAACTAAAATTTTAAGTTTGAAGATTCAAATTTTATTTGTAAGAATGAGCAAGCAGGGGACCAAAGTCCCCTGTCTTGCTTTAAGGGTGGGATTCATAATTCAGGATCACCTGACCCAGGGACACAGGTTTGATTGGCTGTAAGAGAAATTTTGCCGGGCAGATAAAGCAAGCTGGAGGGTTTTAAAAATAATTTCCAACTCCAACTCTGATTGGCTGGTTTCCAATGAATGGTGCAGCCCACCATTCAATCCAGTTGGGTTGGAATTTGATAATTTAGCAGTAGAGCAACCTGATTGTTTAGACTTAATTAATTTTAAATGTGGTTAAGCCCAAGCCAAAAAATAGTCCAAATTAATCAGGGATTCCTTCCATGTAGGAACATAACTCCAAACATCAACATTTGCCATCTGGGAAGGGTATGCCAACACAAATCTCTCATCAGCTATGTGGGCCAAATCTTCAAGAGAATTAAGAGGCTTGGTTGGCTTCTGAGCATATTTTTTGATACGGCGTGGGAAGATTGTCCTATCCAAGGCTAAAGGGGGGAGTGACTTTACACTGCTCCTGTCCACCTGGTTACGCCACCTTGCGCTGTTGACTTGGAGTTCTTCCACCCTCACCACCTGGATCTTCCCCCTGGCCATTCTAGAGGCCCAATTCCAACCATCATGAAGGAGATCCCCTCCACTCCCCCTTGCCCATTGTGCCTCCTGCCCAAGACTTCAGTAAGTTAGGGTTCATCTACATTAAAGTATTGGGGCTGTCCAACCTGGTTATGACCCATACTGGAAGTTGACATCTCTTAGCCACTTCTGTAAATTATATAGTCAGGATCACACCAATTGTGTACATGGCCTTTTAGGCTTGGCCTGCCTCCCCTGTGGGAGTCCAGCTGGACTCTGGTATGGGTTGTGACACTCATTCAGCTAAGTAGACTGCAAATGTGATTCAAATTTTGGACCAAGGATTTGACAAACCCAAATTTCTAGTGTTGGGTTCTGAATTTACAGTAATTGATAAAAAGACTAAATGGCAAATGCAATATGAAATCCAGATATCATATTTGACAACCCTGATTTTTGCCTTGCTGGTTCTGGATTTACAGTAAGACTTTTGATAAACCTTTGGTTCAGCCAACTTTCATTCTACCTAATACATACATTTTGCCAACTCTGTTCTTTAGTGTGCACCCCTATCCTAGAGTAAATCTGACCCAGCACAGACCCAATGACTGCTACTGTTCTTGGAAAGCCTAATACATCTAAAATGTTCTTGACCCCTAAGCTATCTTGTGTAAAGGCTATAAGGGAACATCTTTATGGGTTATTCAGGACATCTAATGTCAAAACAGCAAGCTCAACCTGCCAGCAAGGTTCCAAGTAAGCAAGTTTGTGACCCGCAAACCAACTACCCAGTGACTCAAAGTCAAACTAGGAAGTCAACTCAAATTTAAAAATCCAAAAACATGAATAGATGATAATTCCTTATGGCGGATACCTCAATTTGGTGATTGACTCATTACCAGGATCAGGCCATCCCCTTCATCATCCCACAGTGTGATCAACACAATCATGTTCATATTATCCATGAATCACATTAACCATATAATCATTATCTCTCAATAAAAAATATTATCTAGCTTCTAAATATTTCCCCTTGTAACTCTGCTAAAACAGCACAGTTACAACACTAACAATACATATCATAACCTGCGTTCATTGAAATACAACCCAACCCAGACTGATTCATAAATACCCCTTTCACTCCACTGCCCACCCTCAAGGCAGAGAGCTTTTCTCTCATTATAATCAATGTGACACCTATTGTCAGGGATTTCTTTCCTTCCTCCATTAATCTTTTAGATACTATGGTTAATGACACAAAGTTAAAGCAGATTAATAATCTAAATTTCAACACTAAGGATAGCCCTGGCTTAGTGTCAGACAGGGATCAAACTTGAAACCCTAAAGAGAGGTCAAACATTAGTTTACAATCAATAATGTAAGTTAAATGACCAATTTATATTGCTTCCTTTGATTTGAACTTCTTTTCTGCTTTCAACTTTAAGTCTAAAATCATTAATAGCACTCTTAAACACGTCACTCACTGCTTGTAAGGTGATTGACTGCTTTTATTATCCTTGCTGCTCTCTGAGCCACTCACTCTATAAATGAAGCAGTCTTTGCACTTGATACTCAATCATGTTCTTCAGAAGAACCACTTAATTGAGGTAAACCTTGTGGCTTCCTCTTGTTTCCTCTGAGTCTTAAGTTTAATAAGCCATATTACTAAGTTACAGGTAGCATTTCAAATGGTAAAGATGATCACTTCAGCAATAATTTTACTGAGACTTCATTTCAAATCCCCTTCCATGTATTGAGCCTCTTAAATGTTCCACCCCCTATTATGGGGTATTTAAGTGAGCAATGCTTACAAATATTACTTTTTCCAACAATAAAGACTTTATTCTACTCTACTCCTGCTCATAATTATCTTCTGATTTCTCATTTGAAACCATGAAAGGAATTTTATTCCTGTCCTGGCTTCTAGTCTTCCTGCTTACAGTTGTATTAGGTCTTGAAAACCCTACTCCCACCACTGACTGGCACAACTCCTCCCACAATGATGCCCACCAGAAGGAGTCTCTGGCCAATGGGTGATTCAAGTATCCCTCTAGCCACTGGGGAAGAAAGTTACATTATGGTTGCAACACCACTCCTCCTCCTCTATTAGAGCCCTTGCTGGTTAGATCCAACACATCTTTCTACCTGTTGACATACTTGGTAGGGTATTACCTATTAGGTTGGTTCAGCTCCATGATGGGTAGATTTGCTTTGGATTTGGGCCACCTTGCCATGGTCACAGTGCCCATTGGTTCAGTCATTGCAGGATTTAACATAGGGGCATTGGCCCACCAGATTGGGGGCTTGTCCCCCCTCAAGTGAGTCCCTGACACTTATGCTAGATAGGATCTCAGCTTGGTATATATTGCAATAACTGGATAGTGAACTCTTTATCTTGCACCTAGAGAGATATGTAACTTTGGGCCTGGAAATATCCTATATTATGAAATCAATCCCATTATTTTATCTGATCCTGTCACTTGGCTGGCCTTCATCTGATTTACTAATCAGTAAAGTGCATTAGTGGTGGGGGGCTTGTCATTAAGGCCTACAAGTAGTAATATATCTTAACATTTCCAAAAGTTAAAAGAAATCTAAGTAAATTTAATATGGTCAAAAACTACATGTGATGGCTTTCTATATAGTAAATCATGAATGGTTTGGGGGTATATTTAGTATATAGGTCTATAGAGTAGCTAAACAAAACCTTTTATTTGTTGTAACTTAAGTCTCAGATGCCATATTCATGTCTTTTCTTCTGGGTGTGGCTAGGCTCATGTGCTTCCACTCAGAAAGACAGTCCAAAAAGGGCCACCAGCTTGCAACAACAAAAGACTTAAATTTTACAAAAGATGTCAGGTGGGTGGTGGCACAAAAAATTGATTCCAGGTGTGGCACAGCTGCCCTGAGCTCCAATTTCCTCTTAAATATGCCATATGCGTCAACCCCTGATATCCTATAAGTTCAGGTAACAGCTTACAGAAGCAGCATTAGTGGTGTCTGTAAGCTTACAAAATATTATGCACAAGGAGGCCACCTCACTAAGATGATTCCTAAAATATTTAATTACTATGCTTCTCCAATGAATTGCCTTATTAGTTTGATCTTTTCAATTCAATAGAATATCTTTCCTTGGGATTCATTTATTTCAATAACTTCTTGTAACATTCTTAATAGCAAGTGTCAGGACTTTGGAATAATATGATTAGACTTGACCATCATTCCCCTGACTGATTGACTACAGACAACCAATTGCCACAGAGCTGTCAAACTTAAAGGAGTACCAGTTGATCCCATCCATAGCTTCAGGTAATCAGAATATTGATAATTGCCCCAAAGCTTGATCATGATTCACTGCTGGACTTCTAATTGGTTTGAACCTAAGCCATAAAGCTATGATGATTCTTGATTATAATTGCAGGACGCGCCTCTGCCAATAAGCTAATTGATTCTTGAATATGATTGCAGGACACACCTCTGCCAATAAGCTTGATCATTCTTGAATGTGATAGCAGGACACGCCTCTTCCAAACATTCACGCCTGGACTCAAATCAGAACACACACCAATATGAGAAGTTGTTTAGAAGAAGAATGCAGAATGAAAAAACCCATTGACAGGGTAACTACATCTTGCATATGCGTGAATTGTAGACAAGATGCTGCCAAGACCCCGTTACAATAGACTGGGGTCTGGTAATTAATTGAAGTCCCATGCCAAACCAACATGGCTGCCTAACGCTGGGGGCTGAAACTAGCAGTCTGGGGAACACATAGGCTGACTAGTAAGAGTTAGAAGTGTCAGATAACAATCTGGTAAGAGGGCTTATCCACCCTATAAAAGGTGCTCTCCTTATTAGGGATTGAGCAGAATATTCATTCCTTATAGATAGAGAAACTACTTCTCTATCAGTGTATTACTACTAGCTGCTGCCTAGTACTTAGAAGTATCCAAGTAGAATGTGTCACTGTCTACTTGAAGACCCAGTATATTTTCTCCTATGGACTGTCAGAAATTGCAACATTAATGCTATTTTGATATGGCCTTCAAATAATGATAAATGTGAAGATTTGAATGGTTTTGCTTTCAAGTTTGGGAATTCATTGCTTTCTGTAAATGGGTCTGTGCCAATATCCACCCATTCCAGAATACCATACCTTCCCTTGTCTGATCCTGGTATGACCTCATCTCAACATGATCCCCTTGGCCACTTTGTCTATCTAATGAGTGATCACTGTCCCTTGTCTACTATTTAAGTAGAATCATTTCTCCTAATAAAGACAAGTTTATCCACATTTGTGTTGGCTTTAATAATCTTCAAGCTTTTTCCTGTCCTTTTTGCCAAAAGGACTTTCATATCTTGTATTCCAGGAAATTAAGGTATGTGCCCTTAATTTTGCCCTGAAAGCTAACCCAAGGATAGCTTCAAAACTCAAATCTTTTGTTATAAAGATTTCTGCCGTGTCCTCCTGGATGTTGTCCCCAGGAGCCAAACACAACAAAATGATGCTCACTACAGGGGCTGCAAGCACCTTGGTTACCCAAAACCCACGCGCATTCTCTGGTCATTCTCCCTTTGTTTCTGAAGTACCTGAGCAACCTAAAGTTTCTAGTCCTCTTATAGAAGAAGACATCACCAATGCCCCCTCAACTCCCATGGTACTGGTGCTGTTCCCCGGGCCCGTGTAGGCCCCCCTTCTAGCTTTCTCTCTCAACTACAAGCAAGCTTGTGCTGCTGCCCGCTCCCTGCTCCACTCTGGAACTGTGACAATACATACTATCCCTGGTCTCAGTCCCAGGTATGCTTCCAAAGACCTGTACTCTTTCTTCTTGGACTTTGGTCTCCCCCTGTGCTGATGGAGTCCATGGATACAATTGGCGTGTTAGTCAACCAGTTTATCCAACCCGCCCTGGTTCACCATCAACTTGCATTAGGATCCCAAAACCAGCTTCTAAATGCTGTAGCCACCGCTGTCTCAAACAACCATGCTCAAAATATGGCATATCAAGAATGGTCCCACACCCTCTTTGTGTGTATTTAGGATAACCAGTGTGACTTGCTGGCCTCCCAGAAGTAATTGACCTCCTCACTAAATTCCCTTTGTTCCTTGCTCCCTGGCTATATCAAGGATCAACTATGCAAATTGGATGAGCATCAAGCAACATAGTGTGGACAAATTGAGGCCTCTCTTCTAAAGCATTGTCAGGACTTTGAGACTATGGTTACCAAACTTAACCAATTTCAAGAGCATATTAATTCCCAGCTTGAATTGGTTGGGGCTCATGTTGATACCTGGGGCTGCCACCTACAACACCAATACGGTCTGGATAAGGCTGCACTAGTTGACACTCTGTATCAAGTACAAAATTGTGTGGATGATAGAGTAGCATCTATTGAGGTGACTCCTCCTGCTCTTCCTGTCAAGGCCCCATCTGACTTTGAAGCCAAGTTATGGGAAGCAATAGCCGAGCTCAAAGCTACCACTTGACGTCAATCTTCTGTTCACAACCCCCCTCCAGTTGAACCTATGTCTGAAACTTGCATTGCTTTGCTCACTGTTCAAGTAGCTACTTTTCAAAACAAAATTGAGTATTTAAGGCAACACCTCTCTAACACTGAGGACTTGTCCTCTGAGTCTGAAGGTGAAGAGGAAACTGAAGCCATTAATTTTCCTGTTCAGGACAATCATGGTTGCTGCCCTGGTTTGGCAGGCCAACCCTGGGTCAACTGCGCCCTTGCCCTGGATCAGCTAGCAGAAGTAACAAATGATGTTGCTGATAGGCAGGACGCATTGGAGAGAGAGGTAAAAAACCTCTCCTGCTTTACCAAGACAATGAATGGACAGGTCATCCCCTTGGTTGCTATGACCACTTCCCTGACCACTCATCTCAACGGGATTGCTGGCACCTTATTGGTGCAACAAATATAAGATTGTCAAATTTGGAGTTGTTGCCGCTACCGCTAGAGATATTAGTGGACAGAACAGCTCTACCTTGGATACCCTAGAGGAAAGCCTTTGACTCCTCTGGGCTAGACAACCTGCTGCTGAATCCAAGTTTGAGGGCAATCCTCCCATTAACGTCCTCAACCCAGGTGACAACAGTCAGTCCTCTTCCTCATCCATCAACCCAAATTAGAAGCCAACCTTTAAACAGGTATTTGATCCTGAAACCTCTACCATTTCTGCCTTTCTAAAAATTTACAAGACTGAAATGTATAGGGCTACTGATGAACTCAAAAAGGAACATATCCTCACCTGTCTCCATCCCACATGCCAAAAAGTGGCGGTCCCCAAACTCCCCTCCATTGTCACTTGGGAGGAAATGAAGCGCCTCCTTATTGAGGAGTTCAGAGGAGATCTCAGCTTGGAGGTCAAGAAGGATGTATTTATGCACATTGCCTTTAAGCCCAAGGAAACCCTGGCTGAGTTTGCGGATTGCTTCTACATTGAAGGCCAACAGTTAATCACCAGTTGACAGTTATCCCCCTGGGAAGCTTACATGACTTGTTCAAATGCTTTGAAAGTGAAACAGCTTCTATGCCTACACTTTATGGCACACAAGGCTTCACTCACTTCCATGAAGAGTATTAAGACGCTCTTGCAAGACATGCATTTGACCCATGGGTATACAGTGGTATATGAAAATAAAGCCAGTAATGCTGGGACTACCTCTTGTACGCCGCACATTATGACGCTGGGTGCAGGTGGACAGACTAAGAGGCAAGGTTTTCATAACTGTGGCCAAATAGGGTATCACTCACATACTTGCACTAATCCCTGAGTGAAAGGTTGTGACCCCAAGGAACAGGCAGGAAAAGAGAGATCAGCTTAGAGACAGAGACGCTCTCTGCTGTCCAATCTCCCCCGCCCCCTGATCCTCCCTCTGATGAGGAAGCTCTGTCTTCCTCTGGCTCAACTATACTTCACCTATTCCACAATCTCTCCCGTGATTCAGACCCTGAAGATTCTGATAGTAAAGATTCTGATAGTTATGTCTATTCTGTTCTGGCTGTTCCATAAACTGTCTCTGTCCCGTACAAGCTTTGCTCTGGGAAGACCACCACCACTTCTTGAGCATCTTCAAGTGAAGCCAAAGCCATGATGGCTTGCCCTTACCTAGCTTAAGCACATTGACCTCCTGTCTTGGTTGATTCTTCTGAGGAAGAAGCCAAGCTAGCCAAAGCTCTCTTCCAAAATGTAACTGTATCTCTCCCACTGCAGAGTGTGTATAAGGAGATTCCTGCCTTAAGGTGAATGTTAGCTAAATGGGAGAAGGAGCTAGAGGCTGTGCAGGATGTGTTAGAAGTCTTGCCCCCCTTTGGGAAAGATACAACCCACGTGGAAGTATCAATCCAAAAGGTTAAAACCAAAGCCATCCTGGACATGGGTTCTCCAGTCAACTTAGTATCTTCAAAACTAATGAAGAAACTTAAGCTGGCCCCTGACCTCAACTACACTCAGCCGTATGGCACAGCTGGCATGGCACAAACTTGGGCCATTGGTGCTTACTCCACTCTATCCATGAGGTTTGGGAAACTCCTCATTGCTTCCCCTGCTGTAGTCCTTGATAATAAAAGCTATGACCTCTTGGTTGGTACACAATTCCTTCAAGAGTATAGAGGGATTGTAAACTTACAAGATGTATATCTTTTGCTCTTAGAATATGAAGTCCCTTTAATTTTTGAGGAACCTCCATGCCTCCCAGGAAAACGTCTTAAAACTTGTATGCTCAAGTACCCCACAGGTATCTTCTCTCTCAAGTACAGGACTCATTCATCCAACATGTGTACTCCTCCTCCTTCCTGTCCCGCAGAGGAAGGTATGCCTCTTCTTGCCCCTGCGGCTATCACCATCCCTCCAGGCTCTCAAGTGGTTATAGACTCCCAGGTCTCTTACAAACTACCCAAAAAGTCTTTCCTGGAACTCTACTCCCCTGAATCTCTAAGCCGTAAGGAGCCTTGGTTGTGTCCAGGGATTATAGATCAAACCCACAAAGAGCCTGTACAACTACTGCTTGTCAACCTGAAGGCCCTGCCCATGCAGGTGACCCAATTCCAGGTTATAGGGCATGGTCGTATACTGGGGGCAGAATAAGTGGCATCCCTCTACCCTTTTAGAACTTTTAGTGATTTCAATCTATCTGAAGACAATCCTCAAGCTCTCTCTTTATTCACCACTGCCTACTTCCCCCAATTGTCTCTCATCCAACAAAAATACATGTTGGACCTGCTCAATTAGTTTATCAACATCTTTGCCTCTGGATCTATGGACTTTGTCCTGGCTAAAGGGGTCATCCATCAGATTGATAGTGGTGATGCACCCCCCTTTTGTGCCAAACCTTACCGCTGTAGTAGGGTAGAGAATGCTCAGGTATCTAAGGAGCTTAAGCAGCTCTTAGACGCTGGGCTACTAGCTCCCTCTCAGAGCCCTTGGGCCTCCCCGTTACTGATCCTCAAGAAGAAGGATGGAGGACATTGCATTGTAATGGACTATTTCCACCTGAACTCTCTCACCAAGAAGGACTTGTACCTCTTGCTCAGAATTGACAATGCTCTCAGACGGCTGGGTGGTTCCAAGTTTTTCTCAGCCATGAATCTAGCCTCAGGATACTGGCAAGTTGACTTATCTCCTGAAGATAGAAATAAGACTGTTCTTATAACCTCAGAAGGCCTTTTTGAACCCACTTGTATGCCCCAAGGACTCTGCAATGCCCCTGCTACATTTCAATGGGCTATGGACTCCATCCTACAAGACCTAAAGCTCTCTTGTGTCCTTGTGTACTTTAATGACATCACTGTATTCAGCTCTACTTTTACCAACCACTTGGAACACCTCAAGGCTGTCTTCATCAAGATCCGCAAAGCTGGCTTGAAACCCAAACCCTCCAAGTGCTCCTTTAAAGAACGCCTTGAGTTCTTAGGTCATGAGGTCACTCAAACTGGAATCTGCCCCATGAATAATAAGGTGGAAGCCATCAACAAGATGCTACCTCCCACAAATCTTTGTGAGGTTCAAGTATTCCTTGGTATGATGGGCTACTACCAACAGTTCATATCCAATTTTGATGAACTAAGTGAACCCCTTGTCCAACTGCTTCACAACGTCCCCTTTGAGTGGACTGACAGCCAGCAACAAGCATTCAAAGCATTGAAGGCCAAGCTCAAAGAGGCTTCTATCTTGGTCTATCATGATTATGATAAAGAGTTCATCTTGTATACTGATGCTAGTGGAGTAGCTGTGGGTGCCATCTTAGCCCAGCTTGACAAAAAAGGCGTGGATTGACCTATAGCCTACTCTTCATGGGTCCTCAATAAACACAAGAAGAACCACAGTGTCATGGAAAAGGAATGTCTGGCGGTGCTGCATGCTGTAAAAAAGTTCAGGCACTACATCCATGGGACCCACTTCACAGTGGTCACAGATCACTCCTCCCTCAAATGGCTCCAACAACTAAAGGAACCTGAAGGTCAACTAGCATGTTGAGCTCTGCGTCTGCAAGGGTACAATTTCACTGTGATACACCGTCCTGGGGCCCAACATCAGAACACTGATGGCTTGTCAAGGATACCAATACTAGCTATCCACCCCGCTGACACTGATTGCCTATACAAATTAATAGGATACCCTGACTCTTAGACCACCAATCCAGAAGACATTTGACTGGTGCTACAAGCCATATTCAAGGACACTGTAATTTGAGATAGACAACTCTTTAAGAAAGTCAAAAATGCCTATCTACCCTATGTTTGCCCTAGCATGAGAATAGCTATTATCCTCCAATCTCACATTGATACTGGGCATGGGGGTATAGCCAAAACTCATGACTGACTATGCAAGAACTTCTACTGGGAGAACATGTGCCTTCTGATCCCTGATGTTCTTGCCTCCTATCATTTGTGTCAACTCCAACGCCCTTGCCCTTCCCAACACCAATTAAAGCTCATCCCCCCTAAACATGATTTCCACACTGTGAGTATTGATTCTTTTGGGCCTTTCTCTTGGTCTATGTCTGGGTGTTAATTTATCTTAGTTGCCATAGACCATTTTAGTAAATGGGTCAAAGCCAGAGCTACAAAAGATATAACTTCTAAGACCACTGCTAATTTCTTGCTGCAAGATATCTTCTACCAACATGGCTGCCCTCAAGTCCTGTTTTCTGAAAATGGCATCAAATTTAATGCTTGCCTCATCACGTCTATTGTCAAAGCTATGGGTACCCACAATCTTTCTCTGCGCCATATAACCCTTCAACTAATGGAACAGTTGAACAAACTAATTCCTCCCTGGTGTCTGTAATGAGGAAACTCACACTCTCTTACGCTGCCAATTGGGATATGTTTCTCCCTGCTGCCCTCTTTGCTTACCAAATCAGTAGACACTGAGTAACTGGACAGTCCCCTTTTGCCATTCTGTATAGACATGAAGCTGCCACCCCCTCAATCTTGGGACCCCCCTTGATCAAAGTTGATGAGTCTGCAAATCCTGAGGCCAATGTTAAAGACTTAACTAATTGTATCATTGACATCCAAGTGACAGCTTATTCCACTGCTTACAAGTTCAAGGCTCTGGAGCTCTCCCCGTCCAATGCTGCTAAAGCCCCCCTCCCTGAGTATAAAATAGGCAACCTGGTTCTCTACTACCAGAATAGTACAGGTGGTAGAGCTCATAAGCTAGATTCCCTCTGGGTTGGGCCCTGTGAAGTCACATTTAAAAAGGTTATCAAGTATACTGTGAAATTTCTGTCCTCTGGACGTCCTTTTGCCCAGGTCCATTACAAATTCCTTTGCAAATATCAACTCCCTGTGTCCAATCTTGAGGGGGAGATGTCAGAAATTGCGCCATTAATGCTGTTTTGATATGGCCTTCAAATAGTGATAAATGTGAAGATTTGACTGGTTTTGCTTTCAAGTTCTGGAATTCCTCACTTTCTGTAAATGGGTCTGTGCCAATATCCACCCATTCCAGAATACCATACCTTCCCTTGTCTGATCCTGGTATGGCCTCATCCCAACATGACCCCCTTGGTCATTCTGTCTATCTAATGAGTGATCACTGTCCCTTGCCCACTATTTAAGTAGAATCATTTCTCCTTATAAAGACAAGTTTATCCACATTTGTGTTGGCTTTAATAATCTTCAAGCTTTTTCCTGTCTTTTTTGCCAAAAGGACTTTCACATCTTGTATTCCAGGAAATTAAGGTATATGCCCTTAATTTTGCCCTGAAGGCTAACCCAAGGATAGCTTCAAAACTCAAATCTTTTGTTATAAAGGATTCCCGCTGTTTCCTCCTGGATGTTGTCCCTGGGAGCCAAACACGACATGGACCAACAGGACACTGCTGGGCTGTAGCCGTATCCTAGACCCAATTGACAGCTAAAGATTGGCGCCATACAATCTCCTATCAACATCCCTATTACAATGACCAATAATAAAGATCTTTCCCTCAAGACCCAAAATCTTGACAGCAAGATTGTTAGACTCTGCACTTTTTCCATTCTGAAATCCTGGAAATCTGTCACTCTCATATGAAATGATTCCTGAAGTTTGCAAAATTGAGTGTGAACCCATTTATACTGCTAACTTGTTAATGCTGAATCAATTCAAAGCCCTTATCTTCTATCCAAGCATTATAATATACTGTATTCTACTATATTCTCTCTTTAAAAGCTATCATCTGTGAATAAACATACACCATCTCCTCCTCATTTTTAACGCCATCCTTATTTGGGGGTATATTCCCCATTTGGTTGATTACAGCAATCACTCTCTACTTCACCATGACATCAGAGGTATTATTTTTCTCAGCTGAGATAAAAATTATCATCTTCAATGTTGTATGAATATAGAGATAATTTTTTCTCAGATTGCACACCCTTTTTACAGTAGTTTTAAAAGCTATGGTGACAACCAAAAATACCTCAGATTTAAACAAACAAATATCATATTTGAACAAAATCCAACTATCAGGTTAAAATATACACTCTATTAACAGGGCTTTTTGGTATTAATGGGCAAAATGGGTCAACACAGCAAAGAAGTGCTCACGCGCAAAGCAAAATTATTCAAAATACAATCCAAAATACATTAATTCACAAAAAAATTGTGTGGGTTGAATTTTGGTGTACATATGTTTACTATTTGAATCAGTGACAAAATACACCCAAGCGCAGTGTGTCAAAACTCAATCCAAAAACAAAACACAATAGCAACTCACTACGTAAACAAAATCATTCAAATGTTGTGTGCAATGAATTGTAATCAAGAATGATACCAAGGTATCTAAAATAAGACACACAATCCAAGACAAATTTTAAAAGTATTGTGTTGGGTGCTTAATTTGGCGTAAAATCTGGGAAAATGGGTGTAAATTATGTTGGGTATTATAAAATGGGTGTTGTAAACCCAAAAACAACTAATTAAGAAATAAATTTTTATAATCAGAATATGAGGGGGAAAATATTAATCAAATATCCATATTCAGATAAAAGCAAAAATTAAAAGTAAGGAGTGACTTAATTGAAATTTATTTAGCATTTTATTAAATTCTCAAAATGAAAGGAACACAACAACAGAGTACTAATGCACCCGTTGTGTGCTGTGGTTGTGGTTGCCCCCACAGGTCAAAGAACAGAGTTAGTGCAACCCAAGTGCCTACTCAGGAAGAAGATGGTAGAGGAGAGTTCAATAGTGATGCTGCACTGACACAGCTGGTTCAAGGAGCACAAGCTGCTAGGGTGCAGAGCATCAACCCTTGGGTCCCCAAGCTGACCCGGAAGCCCACCAAGGTTACCACCACAAAAACGGTTAGAAACAAGGAGGTAGAACTTACTTTGTATGTGTTTGACGTTGTGTACCAGCAAGAGTTGGTCCCGTCAGCCATGCTGGAGAAGGTGAACCCTGTACTTGACACTAGCTATGAGCCCTATGTCAGTGATGGCAACCAAGAAGAGGACAAGGGATGTCGCAGATCCTGAATGGATTAGACATAAAGTTGTTCATTTAGGGATTAAGCAATGGAACAATTGCGCAGTTGCGCTATTGCATCCTGATTCTACTAGTGATAAAGACGTTTACAACGCCCCTAAAACGGGTGTTCAATTTGCCTTTTGAATGAGCACAAGGCACAGGCTTCACTTCTGGGATTATAAATAGAACAACAAAGTTATTTATATCTACCTCCTTAAGGAAAGCTGCAAGGAAGCGGTTGTTCTCTTGCGTGGTACTTTTAGCTGTGCCAATCCACTCTCCTCCATTTGGAAAGTCCTTCTGTCTGTGCCTCCCTGCCTCTGGTGGCAATTCCCCCGCCTCACACTATATAAGTGCAATATTATCTAAAAAAACCAGTTCTGTATTATTATCTTCTTATATTCTTCTTTCCTTACCCAGGCTCTCACTATACCACAACAGGTATAGTATTAAGATAAAGAAGTAGTAGACTAACTATTTGTAGAAATCTGCACCCAGGCTGCATATTTTACAACATTGGCGCTCATGGCTTCTTCAAACCACAGCTTCCTCTCTTCCTACCCCCACAGCCTTGTTTTTGTGGAGGGAGAGATGTCCTTGCCTATACCTGCGGCTCCTTCTTCCCAACCCACTCCAGGATCAACCTTCACTGCTTCTGGCTCTCTATCTGGTAGACTCCATGGCTCTTCCTATGGTCAACCAGGACTAAGCCAGTGATTGCCTAACTTCCAACAACTTTTGGAAATTGCCAGCTCCCAGTCAAGTATGATCTCCTGGATGAACTCCATTGAAAAAGCCCTTACCTCCTTGATACCAATCTAGCCTTACCCCATGGCTGAAGCAACTGGCATGAACCGCGTCTCCTGCTCCTTGGAGCCTGCCTTGGTGAAGGAAGTAGACTGTCAATATTCTCCTTCTTCTTCTTCTGGTTGTTCTCCTGATGGAATCTCCCTTAATTCTGGCACCCTCCAAACTTTTAGCTGCTCTGGCCCCTGCTCTGGCCTCCCAAACCTTGCTCAAAATATATCAGAAGCTAATCACTCCCACTCTGGAATGGCTCTATGGATGAGCAAGATAGAACATGTACTTTCTTCCTTGGTACCCACCCAAATGAATCAGAATGTTGCCCTGGAGTTCTATGATCATCAACAGAAAACTTCTGAGCCAGAAGACACCCATAACAGCTGCACCATGGGATTCTCTGCTCTTCAGGATACTATAAAGGCTCAAGAGAGACAGATGGGGTTTCTAGAAGAGGAATTAGTTCTGGTCTTTCAGGAAAAGAAAGAGTGGCTAGATGAGTTGGATGCTCAACGTGCTCTCCTTGACTCCCTTCAGGACCAACTAAGCAAGCACCTTGAAGATGCCTCAGCAATTAGTACCCCTGATACTCTAATGGGATTGCATGGTAATGCTAAAGCTGATAGCCCCCCCTCTCAGAAGATCCATACTACATTGCTCCTTCCTGACTCCCACCACTGTCACAGAAGTAATGAAGAGGATATCTCCTTCATTGCACCTTCAGCAGGAACCCTGGAGTCTCCCTGGGAACCTGATAGCAATCCCTCCATCACTCCTGATGATTCTGAAGCAACTAAACCTCAGGCTAGGCAGAGTAAGGAAGAATTCACTGATGATTCTGGTATTGAGGAGTACAATGAGGATCACTCAAAAAACTACTAAGTAGCCAGGACAAGGAGAAATCCTTGGCTGCATTTGTGGTTTCACCTCCCTCCTCTCCCCCATTCCCCCCCTGACAAGCCTGTGCCTGACCCTGGCACTTATTGTTCCTCTACAGCAGAGCCTTCTGATGCCCCTCCACTGGTTGACTTTGCCTCTCAATCAGAAACGTTGGATTCTTGCCTATGAGAATGCAAGATCTTGCCTACTGGGTCTCCACATCCAAGTTCTTCTTGGCTATGGACCTGATACCTGGCTACTGGCAGATTTATCTCCCTCCAGATGACCCAGAGAAGTGTGTCATTCAGCCAACCAAAGGCTTTTCCAACCTACCAGGATGCCTCAGGGTCTCTCTAATGCCCCAGCCACCTTCCAACAATCTATGGACGCTGTGATGGGGAACCTCAAACCCTCATGTGTCCTGGTCTATCTGGATGACATTAACGTCTTCTCTTTCATCTATAACAAACACCTGGATCCCTTGAAAGAAGTGTTAAAACGTCTGTTGACTGCTACCCTTAATCTGAATCCAAAGAAATGCAACTTCTTTAATGAGCACTTGGAATTCCTTGGGTTCATCATCAGTTGTAATGGCCCCTGTCCTGTAACTCTCAAGGTAGAGGCCATTAAGAAGATGCAAGTGACTGTAAGCAAGAGGGACATCCAGGTCTTACCGGGGTTGGCTGTCTATTATTGCCACTTTATCCCCAACCTTGCTTTCCTGGGCAGTACAGTGTTCCAACTCCTTCAAACTGATGTGGGTTTCTTCTGGGGCCTGGCTTACAAGATAGCAAGTGCTGCTCTCAAGGAAACACTCAATCCAGCTCCTGTACTGGCCTACCCTGACTTTGCCAAGCTGTTTATGGTTCATACAGATGCTAGTCTGACTGCAATTGGGGGTGTTTTCTCCCAACTGGACTCTGAAGGACTTGAACACCCTGTTGGATACTTTTTGTGTACACTTAATGTTCACAAGAGGAACTACACTGTCACCAAACAAGAGCGTCTGGCTGTGATATACTCCTACCAACAATTCAGAGTCTATCTCCATGGCGTATATTTCAAAGTTGTAACAGACCATGCCTCCTTGCAATGGCTGAAGACCCTCAAGGACCCCAAAGGATGTCTGACATGTTGTGCCATTAAACTTCAGACTTATGACTACAAAATCATTCATTGAGCCAGAGCAGCCCACCAGAATGCTCAACTATCTCTCCTGTCTTCCCACTGTTGCTTTAGTATCCCCCATGGCTGACAGTCTCTATGAAAAGCCTATAGAGGATCCTTCTTTGTGGTGGGAGGAGTCAGTAGAGATACAGAGAGCTCTCAAGAAGCTAACTGTTGATACCAAGGTTTATAAGGGACAACTCCTGAAGCTTTGTGGAGACTCTTGGCTACCCTACATACGCCCATTCCTACACATGTACTTAGTGGTGGCTGCTCACAAGACTACTGGCCATGGTGGCATACAGAAGACGTTTGCTCTGCTACAGCAGCACTGCTTCTGGGAAGGAATGCACACTGACGTAGTAGCTACACTAGCCAACTGTCATGACTGCAACATTGAGAGTCCTAAGGTTGCCAAGCTTCAACACAGACTTGTACAACCTGGGTTTGCCTTTCACACTGTAGCCATTGACATAGTGGGCCCCCTGCCAGCTACCAACAGTTGCAACAAGTTCATCATTGTGGCAGTTGACCATCTGGATAAATGGGTAGAGGCCAAGGCAATCCCCAACCAATCTGCACTGGCAACAGCCACGTTCATCCTGGAGAATATCATATATAAACATGGTTGCCCCCAGATTCTGCTGACAGACAATGGTATCAACTTCACCAGTTATATCATCCCCCGCCTCAACCAACTGATGGGAATTCATGGGACACTATCCACTCCTTATCACCCACAGACAAATGGCATGGTAGAGCGCACTAATGGGAACCTGGCCCAGATACTCCGAAAGCTCAGTCACCAACATGAGACTGAATGGGATACCTTCCTGCCTGTGGCCACTTTTGCATATAACATTGGGTACCATTGGGCCACTGGCAAGCCGCCCTTCCAACTTCTCTACAGCTGGCAACCAGTACTTCCCCCTTTACTATATTCCTTGGTAAAGCCCAGCCTGGCTGTGTCCCCAGAGGCGTACCTCAACAAGCTGGTTCAAACTCTTATTTGCTTGCAATCAGAGGCCTACACCGTAAACTTAAACCATAAGTTGCAGGACCTAGAACAAGCTGCATCCAAAAGCCCCACCTTACCCACTTACCTGGTAGGAGACTCAGTCTACTTCTTCAGCAATAGAGGGTACGGCCGTGAATCCAAACTTGCCTCCCTTTGGCAAGGTCCAGTTCAAGTTATCCAGAAGACTGGCCCCAACTCCTACACCCTTAAGGAGCCCCATTCTGGGCAATTGATCACTAGAGTACACACTCAGTATATGTGTGCTGCTCCTAGTGACCAATAGTAAGCCCCAATGAGGACAACAACCCAAAAAAACAAAAGCCTAATTAAAAAATTCCCTGGGTTGTTGTCCTATTTGCAATAGTGTTGCACCAAAGTATGAGGAATAAGAATGAAAGAACAAGGCTATTGGAGACTGACAAGACTCTTCCAGTACCGCACCAACTGTTCTACCACCTGAATGACAGCCAAGAAACACAACTGGTTGCCTACAGATCCACAAAGCCAATGACCAAGGATTGGGCAACAAACCCCCACCAAGCAAGACACACAATTGACCCCAATTTCCACAGGAAAGGCGACCCCCAAGAAGATACAGTCCCACAGAAGACTCTCAAAAAGGGCATACTCTACTGGGACCTGACCACCCACCCACCCCGTAGAAAACAGATAGGGCCCACTCAAGGAAGACCCCCATGTTCTCCTCCTGCTTGGTATCACAGCGGTTGGTTCCTCAAAGAACAAGGTTGCCAGCCATCACCATTGGCACCAGATGGGCAGTCCCCTCCACTGTGTATGACTTCAACACTTCCTGGAAGGCTTGCCAAAGACGTTTCTCAAAGTTGTAAGAGGTTTTCCAACTGACTGGTTGAGCCTCAGTAACCCCAGGTGTTGCCCAAGCGCAAAGGACTGACTTCACTATGTTGGATACTGTCCCCTGTTGCAAGACTGAAAGACCTTGACCCTCAAATTGGAATTCCTTTAGCTGAGCCTCCAAGTATTCTTCTGCTGCCCACATGGAGAACCTCCAATGGATACTGTTACCCTTTTGCAACCCAGTTCCTGTCACCTCCCTGGGCTCACTCAAAGCTAGGAACAGCACAGCAAACAATGGGTCTGTCCCCCCTAAGGCCAGATGAGGCACCAGTAGCTGATCTAAGTGAACCCCCAAGTCCGGATAGCTGCCATCCACATCATGCAGGACTACTTGCTTCTCTTCTGCCTTCACCACCTCCACTGGCCTGGTATGCTTGCACCTCTTTGGAATTACCACTTGCATCTTCTTCAAGACTCTTCTTGTGACTCTTCTAGAGGGACTATTCACCATAGCTGTCACCTTGAGACGCCAGCCATTTTTAAACCTGTTGTCTAATCCAGTGGAGGGAAATGTTGCAGATCCTTAATGGATTAGACGTAAAGTCGTCCATCTAGGGATTAAGCGATGGAACAATTGTGCGGTTGCGCTATTGCATCTTGATTCTACTAGTAATAAAGACGTTTAAAACGCCCCTAAAACGGGTGTTCAATTTGCCTATTGAATGTGCACAAGGCACAGGCTTCACTTCTGGGATTATAAATAGAACAACAAAGTTATTTATATCTACCTCCTTAAGGAAAGCCGCAAGGAAGCAGTTGTTCTCTTGTGCGGGACTTTTAGCTGTGCCAATCCACTCTCCTCCATTTGGGAAGTCCTTCCTTCTGTGCCTCCCTGCCTCCTATGGCAATTCCCCTGCCTCACACTATATAAGTGCAATACTATCTAAATAAATACCAGTTTCATCTTATTATCTTCTTATATTCTTCTGTCCTTACCCAGGCTTTCACTATACCACAACAGGTATAGTATTAAGATAAAGAAGTAGTAGACTAACTATTTGTAGAAATCAGCACCCAGGCTGCATATTTTACAATAAGGAGCCTGAGTTCTACAGAACCACAGAGTGGTAGTTAGTGTTAAAGAAAGTTGCTGTGTTCTACACTAAGGTACCTATGCCTTGCAAGCCAGTCCCTGAGCAGGATCCTATTTCAACTACTCCCGTCAAGCCTGCCCAGAAGCGCATCCCAAATATCAAACTCATCATCCTGCTTAAGCTAATGTGTGAATCTGGTGATAACAAGGTGGCCGCGGCTCTTGTTGGGGTGGATCCCAAGTTTGTCTCAAAGACCTTCAACAAGTTCATCAATACTGGCTGAGTCCTTGCCGCAGAGAAATCCTTACACATGTCAACAGCAACTGTGGTAAGTTTAACTCTCTTAAACTTGACTCCCTGGTACTTGAAATTTTGTCAAGTACCAGGGAGTTGAGATCCGCATATGTGAATCTATTAGTATTTTTGGCTTAACCAATTTTAAGCTAATTTTTACTAGTAATTTAGGGGTTCAAAACCAAAAACCAAGGTTAAATTTACTCAAACTTGACTCTGTTTAATAAATTGGGTAGCTAAAATATCAATTTAAGGGGCAATTTATAAGTAAATTTACTAATAGAAATGAAAAAACCTGTGTTTGACACTCTAAACCAAAAAGTGACCAGTTTGACACTTTTTAAGCCAAATTTTAATTTTATTAATAAAATACATATGCGCTTATATAAAAAAATTTATTATTTACTTTTATATTTTTATTATTAGTGTTCATAGTCATTGATTAGGCTCCCAAGCACCACTATACTGGATTTAGTGGCATAGACATTAATCAAATACCCCACTTGTTTTACTTTATGTCATTCCTGGGTTTTTGGATTAAGTGGTGCCACATAAATTAAGCCCAATTTATTAAGAGATTTCATATGTAATTTATAAAAAACTGAAACTTGACACTTTCTTTGTTTGACTCTATCCACTTGACACCCAATTGGTTTCAGATTTAACCAATCAAATGCTCGGAATTAAGGCTAAATTAATGTGACGCACTATGAGCACCACTTGACACTCACCCACTTGACACTTTAACTTTGGGATTAGTACAGAGAGCTTCTTAACGTTTTAACCAACACTATGATAAATAATTCACTCCCAGCTACTCCCAGCATATTAGTATTACTAATAAACACCTTTCCACTCATTTACTTTTTTAACTTATGTTGTATTTTTTATTTTTGAGCATATGAAACTACCTTGCTTTTGGGTTAACTTTCAAACCCGTTTTAAATTTAAGCAAGTTTTATATGTAAAAAACATAGTAAATTTGATTTTTCTGCTCTACTCTGGCATACTCAACAGTGAGAATTCAGCTTTTTCTGGCTGATCAACAGTGCTAAACTTGACACTTTACTATGTTTTGAATTTTTAACTCTCAAGAAAAAAAATCCCCATAATAATATTTTTTATTTATTTTTCTATTATAATCTACTACTTTTTCTGCTGCTCTCCATATAATTTTCATATATTTTTTTAATTTTCAATTAAACTTTTACATTGATTTAAGACTAAGATGTTATTCTGAACCTAACATCTTTGATGCTTCATAATAAATTCACTTATTTTCTATGTTTTAACCTTTATATCTATACTTCTAGTTTCTATTTTGCTTCTATTTACTTTTTTATGTTTTTTGATAAATAAAACTTTATTTGCATACTTTTCATTTAAATTTTGCTTTGTTTTACCTCTGTGTTTCATATCTTTCATACTTCTATTATTTACAATGCTAAACTCTTCTTTAGACAAAATCAAACAAGAACAGCCAACAGCCCAAGCGCCAAGCCTCCAAGGGCTCCAAAAAAACTGCCTCCACTCCCAAGCGTACCAAGAAGCCTGCAAAGGCAAAGTCTCCAACCCCATCTCCTCCCACTCCATCTCCTCCTACTCCTCCCCCCTCCACCCTCATCTTCCACATCCCCTTCACCTTCCCCCCAAAATTTCTCCCCCAATAAATCTGATGGTGATTTTACCAACCACTCCTTTTACCACTCAGAGGCCGACTCCAAGCCCACCAAGGAGCAGCATACCAAGAAAGTAAAGGCTGACAAGGAGCCCACCTCTTCTTCTGGTAAGAAAAAGGAGGCATCCAAGCAGGCCTCAAAGAATCCTTCCCCTTCCCCTCCCCCTCCCAATGACTCTTCCCCTCCTTCCTCATCTGACCCCCAAAATGAGCCAGAGGATTACTCCAAGAAGTTTAAAGCTTCTGGTCATGTGGCTTGGGATCTACTGGCCATTCACAATATCTGCAATGTGGACAGAGAGTTTAAAGTTCCCAAGCGCTTCCCCTGTTACTTCCCCATCATGTCTGTAAAGGGCAGCCCTGGTTACGTTGCTGACAATTACATCTTTAATTGCAAAAACCAAAAGCAGCAGACCAAGAGCAAGCGGTTTTTCTAAAAGGATAAGACTTGTGGGGCCTGGCTAAACACTGAGGGCTGGGAGCAAGTAACAGCGGAGAAGGGGGAGCACACTTGCAAGCCCCCCAATCATCTAATCACTTAGATGTTAAAATGGTACCTTGTTCAAGTAATACCCACATCCTCTCATCTCTGGGCTTCTGATCTGGCCATAAAGGCTTTGCAACATCTCAAACCCAACAATCTTAAGTTGGTACTAACACAGGAGCAGTTGGTCAAATTCATCAGCAATAAGTGTATTGCCGCCAATCCCCCTCCCCCCAAGGCTTTGGACGACCTCTCTGAGATCACGCTCACTCATGAGCTTAAGCAGCTTCCAAGTGGGGAGCGCTTCCTGCTCCATGACAACGGGCCTGCCACCAAGGACCGCATATTCTGCTACTCAACTCAGCAGAACCTGATGAAGTTGAAAAGGACGTCAACCTGGATAGTTGATGGTACCTTTGCCACTTGTCCCGGATGTTCAAGCAGCTCTGGATGGTCCATGCCCAGATTGACATCCGGGTGATTCCACTTGTGTTCTTTCTTCTTCCTGGGGCCACTGAGGCCATCTATACCCACACGTTCTCCATCCTCTGCCAAGCAATTACCCTTCTTCCTCCTGCCAACAATGACAAATACAAGAAGACTCCCCCCACACCTGCGCCAACCCACCTGCCTCTGACAAGGACCAGGCCACCCTGGACTCGGAGGAAAAGGCAAGGCTAAGAGCTCTTGGGCCCCACATCACACATTATGGACTTCAAGCCTGCTCAGTTCAATGTATTCAAGCAGGTGTTCAGCAGGGAGGTGCAGGGTTTCCACTTCCACTTCCGCCAAGCAGTTGCTTGTAATGTGCAGGCCCACGTTGAGCTTAGTAGGTTGAGCCAGAGGGATACTTTGGACACCTGCAGATTTGTGCTGGCACAATTTAGTGCCTTGGCTTTTTTAAAGCCAGAGCACACTGTGCAGGGGTTTGAGGTGCTCTCAAAGGATCCCTACATAGTGAAGCACCCAGAGTTCAAGCCTTTCCTTGAGTACTTTGAGCCCCAGTAGATTGGGAAGGTTGTCACACAGAGGTGAGGCAAGGCCCGTGCCAAGGCCAGCTGGAATGTGTACTGGGTGGCAGTGAATGGTGAGCTCAAGACTACCTCAGTGCTAGAGGCTTATCACAAACACCTCAAGGCCAACTTTGGGCTCCACCCAAAATTCAATAAGTTTTTCTCCCTCCTGCAGCACAAGCAAGAGAAACCCATCTCCAAGCTCAGAGACCTCTCCAACCGTGTCCCCCCCACCAAGCCAACCACCCGCCTTACCCTCTTCACCAAGGCCATCCAGGGTGTGGCCAAGCACAAATACAAGGCCTCTGAGCTTAAGCAGCAGCTTGAGCTTATTGCCACTGCCCTCCTGGAAGGGGCCAAAATGAAATGGGGAAAGAATGATGAGCAATAAACTTGCTTGCTTGCTCAGTTATATGATTTTTACGTTTAATTTTTAACTTTTAACTTTAATTTTTACTTATTAGCTTTAATCATTTAGTTTTTAGCTTTAATTTTTAAGTTTTTTTTAATTTAATTAGATAGTAGTGATTGTTCTATGTATACATGGTAAGTTTGAGATGAATATTTATAGTTGAAAGTAAGTGAAATATCTTAATTTTTGTTAATTTCTAAATAAAACATGATATTCACAGTTGTGCTTATATGAACTATATCAAATAAACATTAATATTTCTTCATATTTCGCACTACTTTGTTTGTTGTGTTTGTGTTTATTTTTGTCTCATTGGAATTTTATTTTTAGGGTAATAAAAAATATTTTTATATTGAAGAGTGTAAATTACATAGTAAAATGAAAATAATTGCTTATTTCTCCTTATTTCTATTAATTAAGGTACTGTTTTTTATTGCATTTTTATGCTCTCTGGGGTCACTTTAGTATACCATAGCTGTAAGGCTTAATTTTTTATATTAAAAGTTTTCAGTACATTAAGATCTGTTAATTAAAAAAGTGTCAATTTCCAGTTGTTGATCAGGGAAAAGCTGAATTATCACTTTACTATAGTGTCAACTACCAGGGAGTCAAGTTTAAGGGAGTTGATCACCAGGGAGTCAAACTTACCACAGTTACCAAATATACAGGCCATGTTAAAATCTATATTTGGGGTTGAGGCCTCAATTTTCTTTTACTACCATCTTGTAAAGGGGATGCATTTTTCCTGGAAAAAGCTCAGGGTATCCCCCTACAATTGTAATAGCCCAGCCAACATTGAGGTCCGGAAAAAATACACAGAGGCGTACACTGCCCTCAAAGCCAAGGAGACGGTTGAATTCTATTACATTGACAAACCAGCATTTGCCTTGTCTATGCAGAATGAATATGGTTATGTCCAAAAGGCTCAAATAATGGGGCAGCTTGGTGTGTGGCAGTCCACGCCAAAGCCTATTAAATGGTGGCTCTCCTCGGTCCAAAGGGGGTTGAGCTGTACCAAATGATATTGGGTTCTCACAATAGCTGTACCTTTCTGTCATTCCTCTGATTGGTCCAAGAGCACCTGAGGCGCACAAGCCCAGGCTTCACCAATGTAATTGTGCTGGACAATGTTGGTCTCCACAAGGTGGAAGATATTCTTGCTGAATTTCCATCAATTGACACTAGTATTGCAGTGGGCCCCCAGCAATTGGCCACAGCAAATTTGCGCCTTCTCTTCCTCCCTGCTTATTTTCCCTTCCTAAATCTCATCAAGGAAGTCTTTGGGTGGCTCAAGCAAGTTGTCAAGCGAGGGACCCCAGCTGGGACTGAGGACCTCTTTGATTTGCTGCAGGCCGGGATCCACACCCTCCCAGCTGAGACTGTGGCCAAATTCTATGGCCACGCTGATTTGTTCATCCCTGGCTGCCTTGCCAAACAGCCAATCAATTAAAGGCTTAGTGTGTCCAACTTTTGTATATTCTATAATTTATTATTTAAGATTTATTAATTATCATTTTACATCTAGAAGCTTCTAAGCCCACAATCACATTCAGCGGGACCATCAATGAAGGTTAGTAATTTTTTTATTTTATATTGATTTTTTATTATGGCATCTGAGGCTATCCCAGACACTTGATACTTGACTACGTGAATATATTTATATCACTCTTATCAAATAAATATAAAAATGGGATTAAAAAATTAAATGTAAAGTGTACACAATAGAAGTAAATTTTATTAAAAAATATATTTATGCTTATATGATGACCTTCTCCGGGATTTATTTTGCAAAACTTGTTTGCTAAAATAATAATTATAAATTTTTTTTTAAAAAAGCAAAATTTAAAAGAGTAGTTTATATTGAGGAAGGAAAATTTTATTGAGTGTGCCTGTAGTTGGTTTGGCAGTATGTACCCACCCTGCAATGGAGGTGGCACAACTTCCACTGCCACACCGTGTACGGTAGATATACCCTGCTGGAAGTATTCTCAGCGGCTAGTAAAAGGGAGGATAGTGAGGTGGGAATGGAGCAGCAGCTTTTCTGGTGGGGCTGCAAACCCGTAGATGCCAGCCAGGACCAGGACATCCTGGATAACATGATCAACTGAGTTGTAACCCGGGGGGACCTTCTTCCTATCCAGGGAGAGCCTGGCCTTGTCAATCCCTAGGAGGACCCTGTCAAGGTTCTCTACAGATGCACTCATCCCAAAGTAAAAGAGATATCCCAGGTAAATCACCAGATGAAGCCTTTGCCCAGCAAAGGCTTCAGTAAACCCGCACAATTTATTAAACACAGCACTAATCTTCTTCTTGTGCTTTGTCTTGGCAAACGTGAGCTCCATTGCTGGAGGGACCCCCTCTTGTTGGCACTCCAGGCCAGCCCAAAGTCTTCCAGGAGGATCTTGGTCTTCTTTACGGCTGTTGTGTCTGAAACAGCCAATTTACCCACCACACGCCCAAAGTTTTCCAACAGATAAGACAGGGTGTGCTCCACTGGGAAGCAAAAGCAAGCAGCCGCATGTGACTGGCCCATCTCCGGTATATTCTTGAATGGGAGCGTCACCAGGACGTCCCAAAAAAGCTCAATGGAGTTTATACAATAACCTCCACTGAGGACCACTAGGTCCAGGCAGACCAGTTGGGCATCCTTGTAGGCAGTAACTGCCCACTTGGATGCCCCTCAGTATGTGAAAGCCCAGCCAATGTCTCTCTGGACATTGGGAAGGTACCGTGAATCCTATCCTCAAGCTCCTGCAAGACAGGGGGGACAGAAATAGCTGCCTTGCCACATGATTGGCGTAATTGGCATAGAAGGTAGGGGGATAAAGGGGACCAGGACCCGGAGGAGTTCACCATCTATGTTTTCTAAAAAAAGGTAAGTATTTAGAAATTTTTATTAATTTATTTTTTAGGTTACCTTTGCAGGTTTCCTCCTTGCTTGCGGCTTTGGCAGGCTTTGGCATTCTTGGCGCAAGCAATTGCGCTGGCAATTTGATGTCCTTGGTTCTTGCGCGCTTTGAAGGTTTGAGGTGGGCATACATCTCAAGGTTGTCAACCCAGACAGACGGTGCAGAGAGGGCAAAGAACTTGAATTTGAGGCCTTCCACCACAGTTTTCTGGACATTTAGTATGCGCTCAATACTAACTTGCTATTAACTCCATAATTTTCAATTTAAATTTGGCTGATCACCAAATTGTTGTTAATATTTTCACAAGGAGCTATATTTAAGTGCTAAAATAACGTTCTGAATCTAGATATACGGTACAGTAAATATATGATTTTATAGAAATAAGCTGAAATATAAAAGCACAAAAAAACCAACTATAAACAAAGAGAATACGCACAAATTGAAATTCAAAATAAAGATAATTTAAATAGAAAATGTTTGGCAACAGGATGTTTATTGGGGCAGGAAAGAGTGATACCTAGTAGGCAGAATAGCGTGGGGGAAGGAATACAGGGAGGTGGTGGTGCTGGCCTGGGGGGTCTAGGATTGGGTGTGGGTGGGGCTGGAAGGCAGGGGGTGATAATGGCTGGGGTGTTTAGGAGGATTTGCATGATGGCCGCCATATACTGCTCATTGTACTCCTCATCTATGTCATTGCTCTGATTTGCTGGTGGTGGCCAGGCAAGGAGTGGGGGAGGTAATTTATCTTTTTCTATGTGATTGGTTGCCCATGTTCACATGGAAAACCATTTCCAGGCAAATGTCAGCCACCTTTTTGGTGATCAAAGAGAGAATTTGTGGTCAAGGACCCCAAGACAGAGGCTGAGCCTGTGGGAGCGCAGCAGCTCCTGCAATTGTGTCTCTGATGTTGAAGAAGACAACACTACCCAGATGGATGTCTGCATGGCCAGCGGGTAGAATGAGGCCTGGTGCCTGCGTCCCTGGATGGCTCGGGAGGCGGGGTGGACAATCCTCCATCTGGTGGCTCAAGAAAACCCGGTGCTTGGAATTTGAGCCATCCCAGGAGTCATAATCCACTGAGAATATGGCTGTACTTGTAGGCCATCAGTGAAATCTGGATTTGTCTGATAGTAGATAAAACCCCCTTGGCTAAGTCTAACAGAAATGCACCAATGAACGTCCCCTTCTTGACTCCAATCATCAAAAGCTATTGATAGCTTGTAGTAAGAGATGAAGACGATGTCATATGTTAGACTAGTCAAGCATCAAACCAGGTTGATTTGATGGCAGGATTCACATGGAGAGAATCCTCAGCGCCATCCCATTGGTTGCTGGCAACATTGGTTTGGGGGCACATCGGGATCGACGCCACCTTCTCATACATCCAGAGCTGCACCATGGTTCAGACACCCAAATGCCATGTTGTGCAAGTCGCTTCTGGACCTGGGTCAAGGAAAGCTTGGGGCCCTGCTAAAGGAGTGTCAAGCATAATTGGATAGGCCTCACTGATCTGGAACTCTAGAGCCTTTTTTGGCTTCTTGGCTGTCCCAATTGGATTCCCCGTGTTCATTAGGTTATTGAACTCCTGCATTATGATGGCTTGGGTAAATTTTAATTGGTCAGCAATCTGATCCCAGGACAGACCCTGCAGGTTCAGTGCCACAATTTCATGGAGAATTTGGCCGGTGATGATTTGTCGCTTGGGGCGCTGGGCCAGAGAAGCTGAAGATGAAGCCTGATTGGCTGTAGGGGGGCAGGTTGGCTGGTGGCAGGAAGTTGTTCTGAATCAAGGTTGCCATCCTGATTGATTGGTTGACGGACAGCTTGTGTGGGAGTAGGTACAGGAGCAGGGGTAGCGCTAGGCGCAAAGTGACTATTGAACAAGTCAAAGCCATATGAGTTGGGGGTCAGGTACAGGTCAGCTTCCTCTTTACCCACCTCAAAGGCTTGGTGTAAACGGGTGCCTCCATGTTCTGAGCCTCGCCTCCATTGAAGCTGGCTTGGCTGCTGCTGGCTTGGTCACTGGCACTGTTGAAAATGTTGTTGCTATTGAAAACCATCTTTAAAAAAACCTAGGATAAAATCACTAAAAGTAGAAATTTTAAAATTTTATGATTTATTTTTATTGTAATCTTGAGTCCATATTTAGAAGGTTCTCAAAACCATTTCATACAAATCAGGAGCCATGAAAATGAATAAAATACCTCTGTTCCTAAATTGGATTGCTGTTGATTGTCTGTTAAACTGTTATTTTTCTATTTTAGGCTGCTCATACTACACATCTTGTGTGACTTCATTTCATTTTGTGCTTGTAGAATCTCGCTTCTAGTTTGCTCAAATTTTATTTCATTTTAGTCCTTCTGTTGGTGCCTCATATGAATCCTGATTGGATTATAATATACTCCGGAACAGCATCCATCCATCTCACTTGTTGTATCAGTTCATTTCATTTGTGGTTTGAACTACACCACTTGATGTTTGCTATAATTTTGTATAATGGGCTAGTGAAATTTTGTTTTTTGTTTGACAGTTCATTTATTAACTGAAATGTTCTAAATTAATTGAATCCTGAATCTTGCGCAACTTGGATTTTGTTCAAATCTGAAATCATTTTGTTTAAATCTGAGGTATTTTTGGTTGTTGCCATAGCTTTTAAAACTACTGTGCTAGAATAATTATAAACTAAGGTATATGTCATGTTGAAGCTATCTTAACAAACTATTCCCAAAAACGGTTACATGTAGGAATTAGTCACTACTGCTATGATGAAAGCCCTTTAGCTATGTTCTGTTGATCGTTATCCGATGTGTATGCAACTCAACTTCTAGGTCACAGCATATTTGACATAGTTTAAATCTGATATTCTAAGTTTATTAACTTCTAGCTAGTTAAACTATGGCATTGGATTTAAATCGTTTAGCTAAAATAAAGCCTATATCCTTTTTGTCAATATGGTCAAGGCTGATTTTTGTAACCCTTGCAAAGTTGGAGCTGTATGTCTGGTAAATAATGGTTTACTTTGATTGCTTCAGGGAATAATTGACTAACAGCATGGGTTGACCAACGCTATTTATAAGTTTGCTAGGATCGGTATAGACAGAGAAAGAGGAGATGTTCGGCCCCTCATTCGATCTGGTTTATGTTCAAAGTTTGGGCTAGATTTTTTAATTTATATTGACTAATTTATATTGGGGTGTGGTTTGAACCTTTAGCGTTAACCTTTGGCGTTAGCCTTGCCCAAGGAAGCTGAGCATGTATGGCTCAGGTAGATAAAAATAGATGGAAACGTGTTTAATCTGCAACCGGATTTACTGGCAAATAATGCGTCATTCCGCCGCTAAGGAATCAAGTGTGGGGCTCCTCGCGGCGGGCTGCTAGGCGAATTTCGGGGTGCTTTGGATCCACGCTCTTGACAAAAGCCCATAGAATCGAGGACTGTAGCTGGCGGATCGGGCATATATATGGGTGATTGCAACCAATATCCGTGAACAGTTTTTGATCAGGGTGCAATAGTTTGATGACTTGGCTGCTTCCAAATTGGACTGCATTTGGGTATACATGATAAATTGTGCATTTATTTCCTAAGCTTAACTACCCATCAACTTATGATAGACAAATTACTTTTGTATTGCAATACCTATCCTTTCTTGGATAAATACAATATTGTTTAAATCCTTTGACAAGTGATCATGTAGAGTGGTTTCATGCAAAGTAGACTCCAGAATAATGATCACACAATCAGAAATCCTCGAAATATTAGTTAAACCAATAGGGGCAGATTTTATTCTCAATGAATTGAGTTACTTCTTTTTGAATATAAACTTCTATATATAAACCTTTATTCTAAACGACCTTAACAGCCAACTACTGATATATGGTTTTATGACGTCATGAACTGGAGGAGGCATCAAACATAGGGTAGTACAATAACAGTCTAGCCTTTCTATCCATACTTGGAATGCCGAATTCCCCAACTTTAGACATTCCTCTGTACTTTGATTTTATATTGTCACTGTGAAGCTTGAAGACAGGTGGGTTAGGAGGAACTACTTGTCATGTATAAATTATTCCAAACAATGGCAATAGACTGAAGTGGCTCCAACTTCAATCCAAAAGGAAGAGCAAAGACGTGCACCACCAAACTGGAGTTTTATTAAGCCATCACATGTGATCCGTAATCGATCCGACCCGCCAATCAGTGACCATCCGCAATACTTTCAAGCGCAGTGATAACTAACTTCCATTCTTATCTGCCTACGCTGATTGGCTGGGCTTTCTAGAGAATTCCTCTTGCCTACGCCTTGCCCTACTGCTCACTAGAGTTTAAGTTAGCTGTCACTACTTACCTCCCACTTCTCTACTCTTCGTTTTTTGAGTCCAATGAAGTCTGCACGTCCTAGCCTGAGGCTCAAGCCAGAAGGCTTGAAGCTGAATTCCGGAGCTACCAATGGTTCAGATTCACTTTTTGCTAATTTCTCCAAATTCGTGTAAGAAGCTTCAGCTGCTCCACTTGCTATTACTAACTTGCATTAAAGTGATCCTTCTGGCAAGCTCAACTTTGGAGGAAAGGCCATCGTCCATGAGAAAGGCGTTGATTTCTCAAATGGAAACAGCTATAAGATCAATATGGACGAGCTCCAACCCATTGGCCATCTTGGTAAAGGTATGTATGGACTGGTTCAGAAAGTTTACCATAGGCCAACAAATGTAACCATGGCTATGAAGGTATTTAAACCCAACTCTGTTCACTTCTAATTATCTTTAGGAGATTCGCCTTGAGCTTGATAAAGATAAGCTGAATCAGATCTTAATGGAACTTGATGTTCTTCATAAATCTCAGTGCCGATATATTGTTGATTTTTATGGTGCCTTCTTTATGGAATCCAATGTCTACTATTGCATGGAATATATGGATGCAGGCTCTTTGGATCTTCTCTGCTGGAAGGGTGTTCCTGAAGATGTTCTGGCTCAGATTACAATTGCGGTAGATTGAGCATCAACAATTCATCTTATACCTTTTAGATGGTGACTGGGCTTAAGTTTTTAAAAGATGAGTTATCTATCATTCATAGAGGTAGTTTTTAAAAGATTGCAACTTTATTTATCCTTTCAGATGTCAAGCCTACCAATGTTCTCGTGAACCTTAAAGGCCAAGTAAAATTGTGTGACTTTGGAGTTTCGGGCCAATTAGTCATGTCCATGGCAAAAACGCATATCGGCTGTCAAAGCTACATGGCCCCTGAACGCATCACAACTTCTTCAGCTTCTCACTACACTGTCCAATCTGACATTTGGTCTCTTGGCATTTCTCTACTAGAGATGGCAACAGGACAATACCCATATTCAGATGAGCTATACGACAGTGTTTTTGCCCGTTTAAACGCGATTGTAGCTACTGAGTCTCCTACTTTACCCTCCTCATTCTCCAAGTCAGCTCAAGATTTCGTGTCTCTATGGTAACTCATCTGAAATGATTTGTATTGATCTCCCAACTAGTCTACGAAAGAAGCCTGATGATCGTCCAACTTATCAAGAGCTGATGGTATTTAGCTTTCTGTTCTTCTTGCTAACTTCCACTTAAGGATCACGAATTCCTCAAAAAGCACAGCGATTCAAAGCTTGACATGGCAGCCTGGGCTAAGACTGCCTTTGATAACCGCAAGCCTCCTCCCAAACCAGATGCTTAACAAAAGCCCCCCTTCCGTAATCTGTACCTACTCTCAAAATAAGGAGTTTTTGTTTCCAACAGATTTAGGCTGGTTGGGATTTGCACTTCTGCCCAACCCTATTGGTACTTGCCCAGCCTTTCTTTCATTAGCTGGGATAGAGTGAGCAACATTTCCCCTTCTTTGCTGCCCCAGTCTATTTGCTTCGATTCTAACCTCCTCCCCCACTATTACTATACAGGTGATCACTGGCACCATTAATCTATTTTGTCATTCCAGTGCTTGTAGTGCATTAAATGGCAGCCATTTTTCATTGACCTGTCAAATATCCATTCTTTTACATCAAGCAGTGCTTGGCCTTAGAAGTATTTGGTATATTAAATTCGCTATAAAAGAGCCCAATTCCAACTTTTTAAGCTGCTAGATTTAATAACCATTTTATTGGTCCATCATATCTCTCATCCACTTGCAGTACTACCTGTTATCAAGTGTAATGACATTTCTGATTCAAGCCAACACTATTAAATAATAACTCCATGCAGCAAAACAAAGCTCTCCCTTAGCATAGATCAAAGCAAAATAGTCATCAGATCTCAAAAAGCCAACATCAACCCATTCAAAAACATAAGACCTGCCAAAAGGTTACTATTGTTAACAAACAAGTCAGTTTAGGGGTTCCAAACCCAGTGATTTCCCACCTGGCCCGATCCAAACCAGTTCAACCACTCTTTACGAGGAGCATACCCAGGACTCCCATCTCTGCTCCTAAAACTTGGCAAAAACCAAGATCCTTCTCCAAGCCAGCCTTATATCTATAGGTGATCTGCTTCAAGATATCCAGAGCTGTTGGGCAACCTTCCTTTATCCTGGGGCATAACTTTGCTACTGGCACAGTTGCCCAAAGAAAGAGGAGATGGAGGGTTCAGGAAAGTGATGAGGAGCGACTTTAGGGGAAGCTTTGGATATGGAATTAAGAAGAAGAGAAGTATATTTTATTGGATAATACTTTAGACTTGTATAGCTTGCTTTGTGGCGGGGATATAGTCGGATCAAAGATAGGGAAGGTCATGTGCAGGATGGGTTCAAGTCACTGGATACTTGGACGAGCCATGTGGTATTGGTTTGTTGCCTTTCTCGGTATGTAGACCGGTATATTGGATTAGCACCAAACCAGGCAATGACTGGATGTTAACTGTGTTGGTGACAACCAGAGTATCAGTACATCTAGCTCCTTGACAAAAGTATACACCAATGGAAGAGAACATGTCATAACTTTGGTGTTTTAGCAGAGTTACAGAAAGGGGGGACGATACTGGACTAGATAACAGCTTTACTGGCACAGCCTGCCATGGCATACAAGCTCTCATAGTTAAAGCATGATGTCCTGGATAGATAAAGCAGCTCCCTGTAAGCAGAGTGCCACCCTGACAACCTTTCCAGGTGCTCTAGATCTAGAAATTGATGGCTTGAAGGATCAAGGTTGGAAGGCTTATCATGTCATGGTAGTCCTTATAATGCCAGCATAAGCTGTCCTAGCTGGAAAACTGGAAAATCCCAGAAACCATTGCAAAAATTGTCAGGATTGAAAGATCTGAATCGAACTGCTGATTGAAAATGGGTTACAGTAGCTTTAGTTAACTAGAAGGATCTGAATATCTGTACCAAATTGACCCTGATAAATTGACGTAATATCAGGGTCACTCAATATGCCCTAGTTTATCAGAAGGACTATCTGAAATTAATCACTCAGGGGTTCTTTGAATACTGGACTAGCCACATGCTACAACAATGGAACAGGTTAGGAGTTACAGATTAGGTGGAATTGTTGAGCCAACAATGTTGATACATGTTGAAATTTCCTATGGTTCAACCCATAAGAGTTGAGTCCTCCTAAAGTTCTCAATAACCCTAAAGAATTATCTACTTGATTTTAACGTATACCAATGCATCCAGTGGTTAGCCTGCTCTGTTATATCCCTGTCAGGATTCTCCTTTTTCTCTTTACTTCACTGCTAGCATTCTTTCAAGGGATTTCAGATCACTTTATTCTTTATCCTTAGGGTTTTAACCTACAATTCACTCCCAAACAATTTACCTTTTATTCTCTGGCTTCCACCATTCAAATTAACCTATTAACAGTTAATTTTAATTTCAAAGTTACCTTTATTCCTTTGGACAATTCTCAAACCCGCGTCCTTTACGCTAGGGTTAGTTTAAACCACTCCAAAACTGCTTACCTTTTGCTTTCACCTTGGCTTACGCCAGCAGTCTTGGATCTTGTTTTCCTGTCTTCTGGCCTGCTCTCTTGCTCTATCTAAGAGTTTGCCAACAATTTGCGGCTTCCTTCTTTCCCCTTTACCACCAGCTTAACCTTTTAAGCTTAACTTTCTACCAACCATGTGCCCTTTGATTTCTGATCAGTTTAAGCCACCCAACCAATTTTGGCTAATATTTCTTCCCCCTTTAAGTTACCTCAAATTCAAGCTAGAATAAAAGCTTGTGTTTTATCCAGTCTCAACTTAAGTTGATATTGTTTGACTTGCACCCTGAAAATGTACTTGTTAGGTTTTGTGGCTTGTGTTTTCCCTTTCAATTTTTATCTTAGTTCAATCTTAGCTCATGATTCCTTTTGATTTTCTTCTTCACCAGTTAGGTAGTTTTACAGTAACACTCACAATTTTATTGTTGATAGTTTTAATCCTCCTGCTAGTGCAGACCATTTTCCAGACTTAGAAATTGACTTTTTAACTAAATTGTCAGTCATTAAGACTGGTCTCTATTTTATCTTCCTAGGGTTAATAAATTGTCTTAGTCCTTATTTTACTTTGTATAAGCTCTTAGGAGCCTTATTTCAGTTGCTATTGCAGACTTTGCCTACTTTTTTGTATTTGACCAATATAAATATTACTGGGTTAAAAGCTTTAGTTTATAATCATCTTCCCCAGACCATGAGACCTTACAATCCCTTACAACCTGATCCTCAATTGTATTGTGACTGGAAGATGGGGTCCTGTCCCAAGTACTTCCTCTCCTGGTCCTCCCAATACTACTCAGATGCCTCCCAATGTTGGAGTTTTTGCTGTGGAAATCAAAACTGAGACTATTGTTAACTCTCAATGTCCAAAGTCTTATTTAAAATAGTCTTTGATCTTGTTGCAGGACATCTATTTGGGTTTACTCTGACTAGCTTTAATAATTTTATTGAACCATGTGTCTACTTTGGAAATTTTACAAAACAATATTTGAAGCCGCATTAGTGGATCATTATCAACTCTATGTGGATCTGGATGCTTATCTCTCACCGCTTAGACACAGCTTCATACATCCTGCAACTCCTGCCACAGCCCCTACAAGATACAATGTCTTGAAAAAAGCCCTTGTATCCAGAAAACATATAGCTCTATCTGCACTCACCAAGCCCTAAACCTGCCCCCAGCTTAAGACACTCCCAAAATAGATAACATTGTATTACAGTGCCTCTTTTTGGCTGATATTGGTATATTTGCAGGGCTACACCAAGAAAGCACCAACATATGGGTTCAAAGCACCCAAAATAAGTCTACAAAGAATATTTACCCCATCCTCAAAGACGCTGAGCAAGAGAGGTTGCCCTTCAAGTAACATGTCCAGCCTCCCAATTTGTAAGCAACTGGTTTGAGAGAAACCCAAACTAGATCCAAGGCTTGAAAGCAATTAAGAACATCTTCTGAGCATATTTTGCCATCAAGAAATCTGGCATGCCAATATTAGATACCCCAGAACCTTTAGGATTATTCGGACTGTTGAAAAATATGCTACAGCATACAAAGGTATCCACAATCAAGCCCTTGACAGCATAGATCTTGATGGTCCCAGGCCACATTTGGATCTTTAAAGTGGGCTCTCAACACACATTGGACAACAGCTTGACATTAGTGAATGTAACAATACCCAAGGATTATCCTTGGAAGGGAAACAAGCTTCTCAGAAATCTGATGATATGTGCCATGGCCTGGGTTGCTTCCAGGAGTACCCTCAGTCAAAGGGAAGGGTAAAGCCTGGAAGGCCCAGTAGATGGCAGAGACCATCCTAATCACATAGTTGGCAGCTGCGGCCCAAGAACGCCAAACTTCCACGTGAGGAATCACTTGCTCAGTGAGCCCAGCATGGTTAGGTAGGCAAACTCAAGCTTGCAGTAATTTTATGATGATGTGAAAGGAATGAGGGGAAGTTTTCCTGTGGCGGTACTCATGGTCTGGCTTGGCTAGGCAAGTTGGGGGAGTAGAGGGACACCAGAGAAGGAGAGGTGTAGTGCAGGATAAGGGATTATTTCTTGGTCTAGCACTCTAGGATATGGGGTAGAGGCTGGTGTTGGTTGGTTGGAGGGAGCAAGAAGTTGCTCTGTTTCCCAGCGCAGGCATTGGTACTGAAGGTACTCTCTATTTGATAGCACCAACAGTATAAAAATTGTTATAATATAGTAAACTACTACAAAATACAAATGCTCTGTGTTTATCAACCATCAAAACTTTATTAAATGATGTTGCAACTGAACCAATGAGAGTTCAGTACTTGGAATTGGGGGAAGACAACAGTCCAATAGGAAAGGACAGAATAATAAGAATAAGGTAACATTTATTATAGAATATTGTGATTAATATACTATATGGGGAAGCAACAAAGCCACAAGGGGGTGGCATAATGGGAAGTTCTACTTAAGGTTTGGAGCCAAGGAATAACTCGTGCGGGGATCAGCAGGTCAAATTGGCAACACTCCTAATTAGGATGAAGTGCCCGCCATTTGACATTGCCATCAGATTAATCCATAACATTAGACACGTCAAGGGGCGACTCATCAAGCACCCCCTGTGTATTGTAAGATACATTAGCAGGCAAGCCTAGAAACTTGGTTGCAACACCCCCCCTTGCCCCCTGTTTGTCGTCAGACACCAGGACTGGAGTCTACAGAAAGTCTGGGAAGGTCCGCACAAACAATTTTTGTGTGGGGATGGTGCGGCAGGGGCGCAAGCAGTCATGGTGAAGCTTCTTTGTATTTCCTTGGGCATCCTCAAGTTGGTAGGTGTGGTTGTCATAGACTGCAGCTACCTTGAAAGGTCCTAGGTGGTTGGGTTCTAATTTGGCAGAATTGGGATTGAGGGTATAGACAGGGTCACCTATGGCGTATCTAGCTTTGAAGTGTTTTGTCCCTCCCGCAATCCGCTTGTGTTTGATCTCCCGGGCTTTGGCACGCCATTGGTTTAGGAGGGCGTTGTCACTAGGGGGCTTGTTGGGAACCTTGGACCGTAGTTTCCCCTGTTCAACCCCGGTCAGACTGTCAGGTGTTCCAAAGGCCAGGGTGCTAGGGCTGAACCTAGTGCCCCTGTTGATTCTTGCTCTCAGGATCAGTAGGGCGATGAGAGATGTTCAGTCCACACAGTGTTAGGGTGCTCTTGTGAGAGCTTGAAATCAGTTGAACCAGGGAGCCGTTTAACCGTTCCATGCGGCCATTGGCTTGCGGATGGTAAGGGGCTGTGACTATATGCTGGAGCGCGTTATTGACACAGTATGCCTTCACAACGTGTCCAACAAGTTTGGGTCTGCCATCTGTGATGAGACGCTTGGGTTGCCCAAAGCAAGCCACAATCTCCTTGCCAATAAAGCGGGTAATGGTGGTGGCAGTATGGTTGGTTGTTGCCCAAGCCACTGGCCAACAAGTGACGTAGTTGATAGCGGTGATAATATACTTCTTACCCAGTCTGTCTTTGGGGAGCAGCCCCACAATGTTAAGAGCTCACTGCTCAAAGGGTTCCATAGCCTTGATGGGTAAGACAGACTTGGGAGGTGCAGGTTTGGACGTATTCTTCTCACACAACACACACGTCTCAAGGAGGTCCAAGATGTCTTGACGCATGCGTGGCCACCAAACCTTTTGTTTCATAATCTCAAAGAGGTTACACCCTCTGATGTGACCCAAGGTTTGGTGGTAGTGCAAGATGGCGTCCCCTTGTTGTGTGATGGGAATGTAAGGCATCTTCTCACCTGTCTCTGCCCGGCGGCATACGTTTACAGCATCAATGGTGAACTGACTTTTGTTGTCCTTCAGTTTGGAGATGGTGACCAAGTTAAGGCCCTTGTAGCGGGTTGCCTCAGGGCGCAGGTAGAGCATGGGCCAGTCTGGGTCCAAACCGTTATCCCCAGTGATGGACGCTACGTAGAGTTGTGAAAGAGCGTTGGCTGTGACAGGTTCCTTTCCAGGCTTGTATTTGATGCATAATTGATAGGGGGATAGACGCTCAACCCATCCTGCCTGGCGGCGTGTCAAATGAGACTGTGTGTTGAAGTATTGGAGTGACTTATGGTCCGTCAGAACGTGGGGTGGGAAGGTTGTACCTTCCAAGTAACAGCGCCACTTCTCAACACAGTGTACAATGGCTGCCAGCTCTTTATCATGGATGGGATAACATTGTTCTGAGTCAGTGAGCTTCCTGGACTCATATGCTACGGGAAGGAAGACGCCATTGTCAGTTTCTACCCTTAGCACACCCCTATGGCTCTGTCAGAGGCATCAGTCTCAAGTTTGTACTGTCAAATTTGGTTGGGAAACTGCAGTACTGGTGCTGTTATGAGCCTTTGCTTCAACGTCTAAAAAGGCTTGGTCTCTGGCAGGGGTCCAATGGAAGCACTGTTTGGTATTGAGGAGCTCAGTGAGAGGTGCAATTATTTCCCTGCAATTGGGGATGAACTTGCGTACATAGGCAACCATGCCTAAGAATGTTTGCACTTGGCCCACATCAGCAGGGGGCGGCATGCTAGTGATTGCCTTAATTTTGGGAGAGTTGGGCTTTATCCCTTGGGCAGAGATGGTGTGCCCAAGGAATAGTAACTCTGACTTGAGGAACTTACATTTGGAGGGTTTAGCTTTCAGCTGGTTTTTCCAAAGGGTGTCAAGGACAGCACAGAGGTGTTGGAGGTGTGTGGTTTGATCTTGACTGAAGACAATAATGTTGTCAAGGTACACAACCACACACTTTCTAATCAGTTCCTCAAAGGCTTTTTTCATCAACATGGCAAAGGTGGAGGGAGCATTGGTCATTCCGAAGTTCATGACATGACACTCAAACAAACCGTAGTGTGTGCGGAAGGCAGTTTTTGCCTCATCCCCTGGTGCAATGCGGACCTGGTTGTACCCCGCGGTGAGATCAATCTTGCTAAAGACCTTTGCGCCTGCAAGTGTATCAAACAGGTTGTCAATCAGTGGCAGGGGGTATTTATTTTTAACTGTCACCTTGTTTAAGGCGCAGTAATCTGTAACCAGGCAAAGAGACCCATCCTTCTTAGCTACAAAGAAGACCACTGCTCCATATGGAGAGAGCAAGGGGCAAATGAAGCCCTTATCAAGTGCGTCCACAAGGTGCTGGCAGAGGGTTTCATCTTCCTTTGGTATGAGACGGTATAATGGTTGTGCTTTAGGTAACAATCCTTGAAGTTGTACAGCGTACTGGTTCTCCCGGGGTAGAGGTAGTTGTTTGAGTGTTTCACTAAATATGTCCTTGTACTCCTTGAGGAGTGCAGCTAGTGTTGGTGGTGGTGATGTTGATAAGGGAGTGACTGCAGATGGTTCAGTGCATATAACTTTGACTGAAAATTGGTTAAAGTCTAGTTCCCCCCTTGAAGTTGTATGAGCCCGTCTCTGTTATCCTGATAAACACAGTGTCATGTAGTAGCTTGTTCATTTCCATGGGGTAAATCTGAAAACCCACCCCATTTCTATTGAGGGTGATGAAAGAGGTATCCCAGTTGATGTAGAGACAGTTATGCCGGAGCCAGTTGAGGCCAGCAATTATGTCGTGGCTGAGGCCTGCCATGATTGTCCCAGAGAGCTTAACCTGGATGTTCCCCATTCTTACAGAGAAGGGTACCATCTGGTGGGTGATGGCCACTCTGCAGGAGTCAGCTACATGTACTGCTTTGAATCTGCTGGGTACCCGGTCTAATTGTTGGGAGTCAGCAAACATCTGATCTACCATGGTGTGATCAGCCTCAGTATCTACCAGTAACTTGTGGGTGTTCCCACGGAAGCAGAAGGGATAGGACAAGTGTGCTACTTTATTTAAGGAATGGGCAGCTTGCAACACGGGGTCATTGATATGGACCTGAAGGACGTCCAGAGTTTCAACCTCGTGAAGATTGTAGTTGCAGGAGTTCTTTGCAAGTAAGGGCTGAGAGGGCGGGTTGGTTGGGGTTGTAAGGCCTCTCGTTGTTACAACCCCCAGGCTTTTCCCTGGTCCTCAATTAGCACTAGCTGGAGCTCCCCCCTTGCAGGGGCGTTTAGTTGCACTTTCTTGTTGACGAGGTTGGCAACAGCCCACTTGACCTTGGCTATTGTTAGGTGCAGGACGTGGTTGGGGTGGAGCATTGTTGGTGCGGTGGAAGCCCATTGAAGCCTGGTTATTGGCCTCTACAATGGCTTTATAACAGTTGTCAATGGAGGTGCAGCAACCAATGGGGACCCCTTGCAAATATGGGGTTTTAACCCATTAACAATGAGAGTGAGCAACATGGCGTTCCCATTGGTCACTGCTTTGGGGCGGCAGCAAGGGCTTGTTGCCAAGCGGCAAGATACTTGGGGACGGAACCAGTCTGCTTGATGGCTAGGAGGGGAGTCCTCAAGATAATGGGAGAGAAAGTTTCACTATATCGGGATTTGGCGGCGCCTCAAAATGTTGCCCAGGTGACGTCAAACTCCTGGCTGGCCCAGTTGGTGAACCACACAGCGGCGGGCCCTGTAAGGCAGCCAGATGCTGTGGCAACCCACATGGACTCCAGGACCTGACAGATACAAATGCGTGTTTTGGTGGACTGGAGCCAACTGACAATATCAGCTCCTTTGACACCGCCAGTGAAGGACTCTAGTTGGAGGTTGGGCATATGTTGCAACAGATCCAACTGTGGCGGGATGACACTAGCGTCACACTGCCTGAGGTGGAGCCAATTGTATACACTGGTAAGAACTAGCTGATCTTGATAGATAACATAACCTTCGGGAATGTCCCCCTTGGGGATTGGAAGTAATGTCTCTTGTTGTGGAGTAGCCATGCGGCCCGTACTCTGTCCTTTCTTGGGGGATTTTGTTTTTAAGATAGGTTGTGAACCTACCTGTGCTACCACTGTTGCAACTGAACCAATGAGAGTTCAGTACTTGGAATTAGGGGAAGACAACAGTCCAATAGGAAAGGACAGAATAATAAGAATAAGGTAACGTTTATTATAGAATATTGTGATTAATATACTATATGGGGAAGCAACAAGGCCACAAGGGGGTGGCATAATGGGAAGTTCTACTTAAGGTTCAGAGCCAAGGAATAACTTGTGCGGGGATCAGCAGGTCAAATTAGCAAAACTCCTAATTAGGATGAAGTGCACGCCATTTGACATTGCCATCAGATTAATCCATAACATTAGACACGTCAAGGGGCGACTCATCAAGCACCCCCTGTGTATTGTAAGATACATTAGCAGGCAAGCCTAGAAACTTGGTTGCAACAATGATGTCAACAGGGAAATAATATCTAACTTTCCCAACTATATACTGTTGGGGTGTTGGCTCAGGGCTTGACAGGGCATCTTGATTGTCTAGCTGGTCACATGCCACTGTTTCTCTGGCATTGGCATCTTCTGGTTGGTTATCCAGGGGTATCAACACACTAATTTTAGGCCCTGGTGTTGCAACTGAACCAATTAGAGTTCATTACTTGATTGGGGAAGACAAAAGTCCAATAGAAAGGAAAGAGATGAATAGAATAAGGTATTGTTTAATGTAGAATATTGTGATTAATATACTATATGGAGAAAGCCACAAGGCCACAGGGGGTGACATGATGGCATGTTCCATGTAAGGTTCAAAGCCAAAGAATCACTTGTGCGGGGATCAGCAGGTTGAATTGGTAGTGCTCCTAATTAGGAGAAAGTGCACACAATTTGATACTGCCTTTGGATTGGTCCATGCTGTTAGATACATCAAGGGGTGGCTCTTCAAGCGCTCCCTGTGTATTGTAAGATACATTAGCAGGAAATGAGGGAGACTCAGTTGAAACACCCCCTTACCTCTTCTCATTTTCAGACACCAGGATTGGGGGTTGCAGAAAATCTGGGAAGGTCTTCACAAACAACTTTTGTGTGGGGATGGCACGGCAGGGATGCAAGCAATTGTGGTGGAATTTCTTGGTGTCTCCTTGGGCATTGTTGGTAAAGGCGCCGACACATCTTGTGTTACAAAAATGCCTTGGGAAAACTCTACTTTTCTCCACAATTCTAATGCTAGTTTGATGACTCTCCTAGCTGCTCTAGACAATGAGTTATGGCTTCTTAAAGTTTGGCCGTCAGCCGAACTTCCTAGCCAGTGCGAAATGACAAAATTATGCGACCAAGGCACAAGAATTGATGCAAATCTTAATTCGAGCATAACTCAGCAACCGCTGGACGGATTTAGACGTCCAAACACTCATTTTGAAGCCAAACATCAGGAGAGTTGATCTGTGCTAATTTTAGACAAAGTACGTATGAAAATCCCAATATGCGGGATTTTTCAAAGAAACATGAGTCATGCTGTTCAGAAGATGCCCCAAAACCCCAGCCTGATGCCACCAGCAGAGTCCCTAAGACTGTCTAGCAGATTTAGAAAGATTCTAAAGAATCTAATAGAATGGTATATAAAGGTGTTGCTCACAATGATCCCCTTGTGATCATTCTAAGTTAGCCTTGAAATAAAGTTTTAGTTTAGTTTGATTTAAATATTAAGTTCAGTCAGATGGAAACCAGTCAAGACCCTCTGGGCCCTGACAGGCATCTTCAAGTTGATAGGTATGATTGTCATAGACAGCAGCTATCTTGAAGGGCCCCAAGTGGTTGGGTTCTAATTTGGCAGAATTGGGGTTTAGGGCATAGAAAAGGTCACCTACGGTGTATCTGGCCTTGAGGTGTTTTGTACCCCCCTCAATTTGCTTGTGTTCAATGTTTTGAGCTTTGGCATGCCACTGGCTCAGGGAGGGGGTAGGCAGCAAGGGAGTTTCCCAGGAACTGTGAAGTGTAATTTCCCTTGTTCCACCCCCGTCAAGCTATTGGGTGTTCCAAAAGCCAAGGCGCTGGGGCTGAACCCAGTGCCTCTGTTGATCCTGGCACGTAAGATAAGCAGAGCAGTGGGCAAGTGTTCAGTCCAGGCGGTGTTGGGATGTTCCTGTTAGAGCCTGGCAATGAGTTGGACCAGTGAACCATTTAGACGCTCCACACGCCTATTGGCTTGAGGGTGGTAGGGGTCATGACTATTTTTTAGAGGGCATTTTTGGCACAATATGCCTTCATGTCATGCCCTACAAGTTTGGGCCCATCATTTGTGATGAGACGTTTGGTTCACCCAAAGTAGGCCACAATATCCTTACCAATAAAGCGGGTGATTGAGGTGGCAGTGGGTTAGTAGTTGCCCACACTACAAGCCAATGGGTAAAGTAGTCAATGGCTGTAATGATGTACTTTTTGCCTAGTCTATTCTCAGAAAGGGGCCCAACAATGTCAAGGGCCCACTGCTCAAAGGGCTCCATGGCTTTGATGGGCAGTACAGACTTGGGGGTACTGGTTTTAATATATTTTTCTTGCACAGCACACAGGTTTTGAGGAGGTCCAAGATGTCTTGGCGCATACAGGACCACCAAACCTTAAGCTTCATGATTTTGAAGAGGTTACGCCATCTAGTATGGCCTAAGGTGTGGTGGTAGTGTGGTATGGTATCCCCTCACTGTGTGATGGGAATATAAGGCGTCTTTTCACCTGTCTCTTCTCAGCAGCAGAAATTACCAGAGTCAGTGGTGAACTGAATTTTGTTGTCCTTCAGCTTGGAAATAGTCCCAGAGTTGAAGCCTTTGTAGTGAGTGGCTTCAGGACGTAGATAGAGCATGGGCCATTCTGGGTCTAAGGTGTTGTCTCCAGTGGTGGACACCACATATAACCTAGAGAGTGCGTCAGCAGTGACAAGTTCCTTTCCAGGCTTGTATTTGATGCATAGTTGGTAAGGGGACAGGCACTCAACCTAGCCTGCCTGACGTCAAGTCAGATGAGACTGTGTATTGAAGTACTGAAGCAACTTGTGGTCTGTCAGGGCACAGGGTGAAAAGGTGGCCCCTTCCAGGTAACAACATCATTTCTTGACACAGTGCAAAATTGCTGCTAACTCTTTATCATGTATGGGGTAGTGCTGCTCTGAGTTGGTGAGCTTCCTGGATTTGTAGGCCACAGGGAAGAAGGCGCCTTTTTCAGTTTCCACCTGTAGCACGCCCCCTATGGCTCTGTCAGAGGCATCAGTCTCAAGTTTGTACTAACAGTTCCAATTGGGGAACTGCAATACAAATGCAGCTTTAAGTCTTTGTTTCAACGTCTCAAAGGCTTGATCCCTGGAAGGGTCCCATTGGAAGCATTGTTTGGTATTTAGGAGCTTGGTGAGAGGTGCAATAAGTTCTCTGCAATTGGGGATGAACTTGCGCACATAGGCAACCATGCCCAAGAATGTACACACCTGTCCTTCATTGGTGAGGGGTGGCATGCTTGTGATTGCCTTGGTTTTGGAAGGGTTGGGCTTTATCTCCTTTGAAGAGATGGTGTGTCCAAGAAATAGGAGCTCTGATCTGAGGAATTCACATTTGGAAGGCTTGGCCTTCAGCCGGTTCTTTTGAAGGGTGACAATGACAGCACAGAGGTGTTGAAGGTATGTGGTTTGATCTTGACTGAAGACAATAATGTTGTCAAGATACACAACAACACACTTTCCAATCAGATCATCAATTGCTTTTTTAATCCAAATAGCAAAGGTGGAGGGAGCTTTGATGATTCCAAAGCTCATAATCTGACACTCATACAACATGTAGCATATGCAGAAGGCAGTTTTTGCCTCATCCCCTGGCGCAATGCAGACCTGGTTGTACCCTGCAGTGAGATCAATCTTACTAAAGACCTTTGCACCCACAAGTGTTTCAAACAGGTTGTCAATCAACAGCAGGGGTACTTGTTTTTGACAGTTACTTTGTTTAGGGCACAGTAATCAGTCACTAAGCAAAGGGACCTGTCCTTCTTGGATATAAAGAAGACTGCAGCCCGGTAGGGTGAGAGGGAAGGGCAGATGAATCCCTTGTTAAGTGCGTCCATAAGGTGTTACCATAGATTTTTGTCTTCTTTAGGTGTCAGTCAATATAGGGGACGCGCTTTGGGTAGCAATCCTTGTAGTTGTAAAGCATGTTGTATCTCCCAGGGAGGAGGTGTTGATCCAGTGTTTCACTGAAAACATCCTTATACTCCTTGAGGAGTGCAGCAAGTGCTGGTGGGAGAGGAGTGGCCAAAGGGGGAGCTGCAAGTGGTTTGGCGCGGATAACTTCAGCTAAGCAATGATTAAAGTCCAGTTTCCCCCCCTTGAAATTGTATTTTCTTGTCTCTGATTCTGAAAAACACAATATCATGCAATAATTTGCTCATTTTGACGGGATATATCTGGAAACCCACCCCATTTCTATTGAGGGTGATGACAGACATATCCTAGTTGATATAGGGCCAGTTGAGACCAGCAATTACGTTGTGGCTGAGCCTGGCCATGATTGGCCCAGAGTGCTTAACCTGGATGTTCCCCATTCTCACAGAGAAGGGTACTGTCTCATGGGTAATTTCTACTCTGCAGGAGTCAGCTACTTGTACTGCCTTAAATCAGCTGGGCACCTGGTCTAGTTTTTGAGAGTCAGCAAACCTCTGATCAACCATAGTGTGGTTGGCCCCAGTATCTACCAAAAGTTTTTGGGTGTTCCCATGGAAACAGAAGGAATAGGCCAAGCGTGTCATGGCCTATACCAGAGTCCAACTTGACTCCCACAGGGGAGGCAGGCTGGGCCTGGAAGGCCATGTACACAATAGGTGCAATATGGACAAGGTAGTTGAGAGCAGTGACTAGGGGGCGCCAACTCCCAGTATGGGGCACGGCTTGGTCAGCCAGCCCCAATACTGTGATGTAGACAAACCCCAAATTTCTGAAGTCCTGGGCAAGAGGCGCGTTGGGAAGGGGTGGAGCAGTAGGAATCTCCTTCATAGTAGGTGGCAGATCCAGATGGTGGGGGTGGAAGTACTCCAAGTCAAAAGCGCAGGGTGGTTTGACTAGAGCAGCAGGAGTTTAACCAGGAGGGTAAGGATATGCAAGTTTATATTGTGTAGTGGATTCCTGAATAGATGCAAAGAGAATAATTAAATTTGAGCAAAAATAGACAATTCCTGCAATAAGATAATGATTTCTGGGCATAAACTTGCTTTATTAAGATGTCAAAAGTGAGGAGGGCTTCTCACTCTCACTACTTATACTTACTGAGGATTTTGTGGCCTTTTGTACCACCATATAACTGATGGCATCAATTTGGGTTGAATTTACAATTTTTACCAGAATTTGTGTGCTTGGGCAAGGGGGTGAGAGCTCATTGGTTGCTATAACATGATCCTTTCTTAAACTGCAGCATGCCAAGGTGCCACAGTTATTTATAGAGCCCACAAGTGATTGAGCACCCAATTGTGCAATCAAACAATTGTGCTCCCAATGTACCATTTCCCAATAGGTAAGTGGCCCAAATTTGATAATAGGCTCAAAGCCAGGGATTCAAGGCTTGTTTGCCTCTCAAATCCTGGGCCATTTGCTAGTCAAAAGGGGGGTTTATTGCCCTGGGAAGTGCTTTGTGGGGGTTTCAATGCTGCATGTCTTCTCAACTCTAGGGAGGCCAGCTGACTGTCCAGGGCAATCTGGGCCCTGACAAAGCGGGTTATTTTATTTGAAGAATGGCTGGTCTGGAGAACAGGGTTATTGCTATGAACTTGGAAGACATTGAGGGTTTCAACATCATGAACATTGTAGTCCTAGGGATTCTTTGCAAGGAGAGCTTGAGGAAAGGGGTCAGATGGGGTTGTAGAACCTCTTGTATCTAAAAACCCCAGGCTTTTCCCGGGTCCTCAATTTGTGCTAATTGAAGCTCCCCCTTGCAGGGACGCTTAGCCCCATTCTCTTTTTGACAGGGCTGGCAACGGCCTACTTGGTTGTGGGCACTGCCAGGTGCAGGACAAGGTTGAGGTGCTGTGCGTCATTGGATCTGCAGAAGCCCATTAAAGCCTGATTATTGGCCTCCACAATAACCTTGTAACAGTTGTCCATGGAGTTGCAACAACCTACAGGAACCCACTTGCAGATATGGGGCTTGAGCCCATTAACTATCAAGGTAAAGAGCATGACATTCCCATCAGTCACGGCTTCTGGGGCAGCAGCAAGGGCTTGTTGCCAGGCAGCAAGATATTCAGGGACAGACCCAGTCTGTTTAATGGCCAGAAGGAGAGTTTCCATCACAATGGGTGAAAAGGTTTCACTGTAGCAGGACTTTTTGGAGTCCCTGAATAACACCCACGTGATATCTATCTCTTGGCTTGCCCAGATAGTGAACCACACAGCAGCAGGCCCCATAAGGCGGCCTGAAGCAGTGGTGACCCACATGGGCTCAGGCACCTGACAGATACAAAGGCGGGTCTTGGTGGAGTGGGGCCAACTGAAAATGTCAGCTCCTTTGACACCACCTGCAAAAGACTCAAGTTGGAGATTGATCATGCGTTGTGACAGGTCTGATTGGGGTGGGGTGACACTCATGTTGTGCTGCTAAGGCGGAGTCAATTATCCACGCTTGTGAGTACCAACTGGTCTTGGTAGATAACATAACCCTCAGGAATGTCTCCCTTGTTGATTGGGAGGAAGGTCTCTTGATGGGGAGTAGCCATACAGCCTGTACTCTGTTCTTTCTTAGGGGATATTTTGTTTTAGGTATGTCAAGAACCTATCACTGCTATCACTGTTGCAACTGAACCAATTAGAGTTCAGTACTTGATAGGGGAGACAACAGTCCAATAGAAAGGACAGAAATGAATAGAATAAGATATTGTTTAATGTAGAATATTGTGATTAATATGCTATATGAAGAAAGCCACAAGGCCACAGGGGGTGGCATGGTGGCATGTTCCATATAAGGTGTCATATTTCTACGTAGAGTTGGTAGTTGCTTTCACTTAACTTGAAATATGATTCTTCTATTACTAAAGATTAGGTCAAGATAAGTATCTAGCCTAATGCGTATAATAAAGTTAAAGTATGTAAATTCAATCTTTTATTTAATCAATCAAGAAGGGAGTTATATGGTAACAGAAGAGATTAACAAGAGGCAAAGAACACCAGGATCATCTGGTCACAGCTTTGTTTCCTCTATCCTTAGCCCACTATTAAACTAACAATTGGCTGATCATTAGTTAATATAAACTTAGGATACAACTTAGTTGATCATTTGACCTTGTTATCATCCAGGGCAATAGTACCATTGTTCCATGTTTCACTGAGCTTAATGTATCAAATGCGTGATTATAGTGACGGCTAGTTTACAACCAATCACTTCACAACATTTCCACCCACTAAACTAGACGTTACTGTAAAAGTCTTTTAAATTTCTCCAGTATGGTAAAACTCCCAAAAAGGAATAGGAAACCAGTAGTGTGTTATACCAATGTACCCAAACAGAGGATCAACCAAGCTCAAAAGAGAATACCCAAAGTTCCAGTTGTAACTGCTCACAAACACTCACCTGTTCTAGCTTTGAAGGAAACTGAATTTACCAAAATTTTAGGAGACAAGATAGATGCAGCCTTCTGTAGTTCCTCCAGTACTGTCTCTTACAAACCCAGTACCTCTTCAAGTAAGTCAGGAACACAAGACTCTGATATGCCTATGTTTAACCAGCTTTCAACAATTGCCAAGAAAAGAAGCTGTAGTAGCAAAAGTAAGACAGCTTCCACCACTCCAACAGATAAGATCACAAACTTGCTCCAAACTTAGCCAATCTACTCAAAACTCTGAATTAAAATTAGATGGACAATACTCCCATAACAGTCCAAGAAGATAGTCAAGGTTCTTATATCAAACTAGCCACCCATCTTCATTGGGAGAAGTTTCCCATCCTCCAATTCCGTGGCCCAGTGGTTATGTGGTCTACTCTTATGCTAGCCCTCAAGAATCCTTATGTAATCTCAATGAAGAGACTTGAAGCAGGGAAAAATATTCATTGGTGTATACCTTGGGTGAAACTTGAAGGGTATGCCCAATTATGCCTACAGGACTTCTCCTTTGATGGGAACTACTTGACAGACAATCAGATCTCTTGTGCCCTCAAATTTCTTGAACTGGTCTTTTTGGCATGGTCTGACCCTTGGTCTGCTCTTGGCCTGGTGCCCTTATGGCATGGGTTGGATAGCCATGAATACCGTTTGCAAAGAGCAATGGGTACTGCGCTAGCACTCCTAAGTTACAATTGAGCAGGTGGTAGACAATCCATGACATTGGTTGGAAACTTGGTGCTTAGTGGCTCCAAGGTTGTGTATCACCAAAGGCTTCACCATATGCCCAAATATATCAAATGGCTGTTGGGAGTAATGTACTCAGTAGGAGGCAAAACACCCAAGGAGTATGCCCAGCAGAAAAGCCTTCTCTGGGAGTGCATTTTTCTTGGACTTGCCTTCCCTTATTCAATTGGCATTAACCGTGTCAATTTCCTTCCTGTTGACAATTCCCTGTTTCTTCCCTTTGCATTCTGTTGGCTACCCAGTGCTTGGATAACCTATGCGGCCATTGCAAAAGTCCTCATCCAGTTGCGTCTGGGATTAGAGGCAACAGTTTCTCAATAAAGAACCCGTTGCTTAACCCTAACAATTCTTCTTACTATAAGCTTTATCCCTTCTTGATGCAAAAAGGATAACAACCCATGGACTATTTTCATTAGGTTTTTCTTTTTCTGAATTGTTATCCATAAAGGGGTTTATGCTTGATCACTTAGAGCCTTGCTCATATACTGCACATGGACTCAAGTGATAAGTTGGCCAGTTTCCAGATCCTTGAGGGTATAACTATCTACTCCCACTTTCTGGACTACCTTGACCAGACCTTGCCATAATGAGGCAAGTTTGCTTTTGCAACTGTACCCTTGGTTACTGTAGAAGTATACCAAGCTTCCTATTTCATATGCAGGAAGGGCAGGTAGGGTTTTTACCGCACAATCCATATCTTTCTCTTTTGTTTCTAAATTGGTAGAGTACGCCTCAGACTGTAACTTGATTAGAGTCTGTGCTAGTCTCTTTAAATAAGCATTGGGGGTAAGGGGATCATTAGTTTTAACTAAACTGTAGAGGTGTGGCAGGAGACTTGGCTGTCAACAATAAAGAAGCTGGAAGGGACTTTTTCCAGTAGCTCTGTGTAACCCTATGTTGTACGCAAAGGTAGCTGCCGGAAGATATGTATCCCATTCTGTTTTATGCTGATGACAAAGCTTCCTTAAGATCTGTACCAGGCTTCCATTTGTCCTTTCTACCATTCCATTTGTTTGGGGATGGTATGGTGTTGACAGAGTGCCACGGATACCCATAAGTTTGTTCAGTCTGGGTATCATGTATCCCGTGAAGTTGGTCCCATTATCTGTTAACAATGTCTGGGGGCAGCCATGTTTTTAGAGTATGTTCTCTAAAATGAACTTGGCTGTGGTCAGCGCCAACTGGTTAGGAATTGCTTTTGTTTCTACCCATTTTTTAAGCTAGTCCACTGCTACAATAATGAACTTGTTCTTGCTAGCAGTCAGTAGAAGAGGGCCTACTACATCTATAGCAACGGTGTGGAACGCAAAGCCAAGTCAGATTAGCCAGTGCTGATAGCGCAAGACCTTTGGTTGCTCAATTGTACAGTCATGATAAGCAGCCAGGGTTTCTGCTACGTCCAAGTGCATACCTTCCCAGTAACAATGCTGTTGTAGAAGATTGAGGGTCTTATGGATACCACCATGATCCACAGTATAATGAGCTGATACTACTGTGTCTGTCTGTAAGGATGGACAAATGTATGGTAACCACTTCCCTTTATACAACTTAAAAAGCTGATTGTCTTTGACGTGGGTGTCCACCACAAGAGCTTTAGAATTTTCTGAATCTCAAGCGGCTCCCCCCACATAGAAGGTTTCAGCATCAGTTTGTTGTAAAGTTTGTCTGCTGCTGAGGAGACCAAGGCTATGATAGGAAGACGGAAAAGACAGTCTGTATTCTGATGCATGACTCCCGCACAATGGATTATCTTGTAATCATAGGCTTGTAGCTTAATAGCCTATTGTGCCAGACGTCCTTCCGGATCCTTCAAGGTTTTCAACCATTTAAGCGAGGCATGATCAGTTACCACCGTAAAGTGTACTCCGTGGAGGTACACTCTAAATTGTTGGCAGGAATAGATGACTGCCAGGCATTCCCTTTCCGTGACTGTATAATTTCTTTTGTGGCTATTAAGTGTGCAGAACAATAGCCTACAGGATGTACTTGATCATCATTGTCTAGCTGAGAAAGAACAGCGCCAATTGCTGTCAAACTAGCATCTGTATGTACAATAAAAGGACGCTCAAAGTTGGGATAAGAAAGTACTGGCTCTGACACTAGAGTGGCCTTTAAATCCTTGAAGGCCTTCTGGCATACATCTGTCCATGAGAATTCAATGTTGTTTTTTAACAAGTGAAATAATGGTCCTCCTAGGCCGGCAAAGGTTGGTATAAAGCGTCTATAATAGCCAATTATCCCTAAAAACACCTGAACATCTCTCTGGTTGGAAGGCGTTTGCATGTGTGTGATAGCTTCAACCTTGGCAGGAACATGCCACAAACCATCCTTACTGATAATATAACCAAGGAATTCCAGATGTTCCTTAAAGAAGTTACATTTTCTTGGTTTTAACTTGAGGTTGGCAACAATCAGACGCTGAAATACTGCCTCCAAGTGGTCCAAATGCTGACCAAAAGTTCAATAAAAGACGTTAATATTGTCAAGGTAAACCAGAGCACAAGTCAACTTGAGATCTCCCATCATGGAGTCCATGGCTCTTTGGAAAGTTGCAGGAGAATTTGTGAGTCCTTGTGACATCCTGGTAGGTTGAAAAAGGCCTTGCTCCATAATAATGGCACACTTTTCTTGGTCTGCCTTTAGAAGGTCAATCTGCCAATATCCGCTAATCAGATCCATTGGGCTGAAGTATTTTGCACCACCCAGCTTGTCCAATGTGTCATCTATGAGAGGCAATGGATAAGAGTCCTTTTTTGTAACAGAGTTCAATTTGCGGTAGTCCATTACTACGCAGTTTGACCTATCCTTTTTCTTTACAATTAACAATGGGGAAGACCAAGGGCTTTTGCTGGGTACCAAAAGGCCAGATGCAATTAACTTCTGTAGTTCTTCATTGACAATGGCTTGGTTGGCCAGACTGCGCCTTATTGGTCTAGAGTGTATAGGGGCAGTGCCTTGCGTATCCAAAACACTTTCAACTCCCAGAGCTTTTCCTAAGTCTTGATCATTCTCTGCAAAGAAGTCCTTGTATTTCTCAAAGAGTTGCATAGCTTGGTCCTTCTGGTCTTCTGTTAGTCCATTTAAAGACTTGCGTGGAATAAGCAACAGAATGCTTGGCTGGTTGCAAGGTAGTGCAAATTCACTGAACTCACTAAATGGGGTGGCATTCATAAGACCAGAGTTCTCTTCCAGCTTCATGTAGCCTAGAAGTTGATGTTTCTTCACTGTCATCAATTTATTGGAGAGGTTTCCTAGAAGTACTAGGATTTCTTCCGCTGAAGGCATGACAATGCCAGGTAAGATCCAGGGTTCCAGCTGCAAACCATTGTGGAGTCCAAATACTTCACCATGCATACCTTTAGGAAAACTGAGGCTTAGACCTGTATTATGAATCACCTGAGATCAAATTGGAATGGAGAATTTGCTAGAGGAATATAAGGGAATCCCTTTGTACTCCTTAGTGGCCAGAGGTAGAACCTTGATTTTCTGTTGACGCAAGGTGTATGCTACTGGCATATCCCCATTGGCATGTTTCATATTAATATAATGGATTTTCTTAGCAGGAAGGTCTCTTGGTTCATCACCATGATAGAACATTGGTACTGAGTGGCCCAAAATGCTAAAGGTGCTATCCTGATGATTGATGATGGTTCCGTAGATTGCCATGAAGCTGGTACCAATTAAGATATCATAGCTCTTGTTGCACAACACTATTGCCGGGGCCGTTACCACCAATTTACTAAAGCAGAGTGGTAAAGACAAATAGGCTCCCAAAGCCTTGGTCTTGTCTGGTCCCACAGTGCCAAATTCCTCATTGTAGTCTAAATCAGGCGCAAGTTTCAACTTTTTGACTAGCCTGGTTGACACAATGTTTCCTGGAGCTCCAGAGTCCAGAATTGCCCTTACCCAAAGCTTATGAACCACCAGCTCAATGTAAGTGCAATCATGACGTTCTCCATAATGAGGGGAGGTAATTTTGATAACCTTGTGAATGTCCAATCCTTTAAACTGGGCAAGGAATGACTCCAGCGCAGTTGTTAGGTCAGGCTTCAAAGATTTCAAAGTATCCAAATTTGTAGAGACTTGTACCAACCTCAGTAGTTGAGACAACTTTTTGACGCTATCACTCTTGTGAGTGACCTCAGTGTATGGCATACAAAGCTGTTCTGCATATGGTATAGAGATGTTGTCAACGGCTTCCTTAGAAGGCATACTCTCTGTATGTATTGCTTGTTTTCTTGTGACTGCAGTGACAGCCAAAACTCTATGTAGCAAGTCTTTGTTTATTTCCTCTTTATCTGGCATGTATCTTTCAGGGCAGGCTTCTTGGTCCAACAGGCTGAGGTTGCAGTCAGGAGCATTGGGATCCGGGTCAATAGGTGGAGAGGGTTGGGAACTACTAGCAGTCAGGGTTTTCTCCTTAACCTGACTGCTTAGCAGTTTTTTGACTCCTCACTGTCTTCTTCTCTGTCATCTTCTTCATCCTTGTCATCACACTCATCCTCCATGTTGTCTTCCTGGTTCAAGTGGCGCACATTAGTCTTGGGTTGCTTGCAGTCCCAGGAAAGATGTCCTAATTGTCCACACTTGTAGCAGGTGCAGTTGTTTGTTGTGTTGTTGACTGAGGCGTAGCTACTATTGTAGGGTTCCTAGGAGAGTACTTATCCCAAGTCTTACCTTTGGAATCTGTAGAAGAGGACAAAGTGGCTTTCTTATAGTTGGGAAAGGGGACTTTGAACTGTTCCTTAAAAGATCCCAAATGACGCATGAGCTCAGGGACATTTCTTGCACTATATATTCCAGATTTGAGAGCAATAGAAAGCTCTCTATTGGGATGTAAATAGTTGAGAAGTGCTCCTTTTACTTCAACAAAAGTGGCGGCTCCCATGGAGACTAGTATCTGTGCTTCCAAGTAAAAGCGTTCTGAGAAATCCATTAGGCTTTCCCCCTTCTTTATCTTCCCTTCTGTGAACTCCATTTTGCGGCAAAATAAGGCTTATTTGCTGCCAAACTCCACAATAAGGGCCCTGGATACATTCTCATAAGTCCAGCCTTGTTCTGGAAGTCTCGGTATTATTATTGTCTGGGTCTCCAAATCCAAACAATTAAAGATGGCCACATCCTTCATGGCCTCGTCCGGTCCATACATAGAGTTATTGTATAGCCAGAGGAACATGTAGACATTGTCCTTTTTATCAAACTTTGGCAAGTTTGTTGGTTTAAAATTTGAGATCACAGCAGAAGTGCTAAAATTATAACTTCTTCTGGGCAGGGGTGAGGTATTTCTTTGGTTCAAAGCGCAAAACCATGCTTCTGAAGCCGCATCTCTGGTGTTGTTGCTAGTCCTGGTTATAGAGGCAGCAGCGCCAGGAAGAGGTGTTTCACTGCTATCCAGGACTGGTTCCGCTACATAGACTTTCCTCATTGAACAGACTATGTTGTCTTCATTGCTCTCATAACTATGGAAGGAGCAATGGTCTTCTGAAATTGCCTGGCTGACTGTGGACAGGACACTTTGACTTCTACCTGTGGTCTTCTATGGGCCTGTTTCCAGTACAGTTTGGCTGGAGTAAACTTGGAGTAACTGCTCTACTTGTCCTTTTAGATGCAGAATATTGCTGTGCTGCAATTGTACTTCTTGCGCCAGGTCTTTGATTATGCAATTAGCTGCATGCAGTTCATCTTCAAGCTTCTCCATACGTGAATCCTGTTTTTCAAACGTCAAGTTGTTTTTTCTTACATAGCCTGATAGTTGTTGCTTAATTCTACCAGGTTATCATGATTATCTTCTGTGCAGTCATGGTTGTGGTTGATCAATTTTACCAATTTTGGAAATTCCACATTGAACTGATTACAGTCAGAGAGGGATTGCCAAAGGCCTTTGTCAATCTTGCTGACATGTTCAGATAGCTCCTCCATGTCCTGTTGGATAATGGTGGTAACTTTCTTATTGCCTTCCACCGCAACCCCGTTTTCTATCAGTCTTAAAGAGCGGCCAAGCAACTCTACCTCACTACATAGGTAGCAAAAAGTGGCTTCTGCACCCTTTACGTGGTGAGTTACTGTGCCCAGCCAATTATTATCCAATCCTTTGTGCTCCAGCATAGTCCCAATCATTGTGGACACGTAGTTTGTCAGGCATTCCTCAAGCTGTGTTGACCAGTTTGCTGTGAAGTTTTGGTGAATTGCCAAGTGATTCAATTGGTGACTGATGTTGGCCATAGAGCTTGTAAGTTTGTCATACAGACGACAGAGAAAAGCCTGCTGATTGTTTATCAAGTTTCCCTGATGTAAAATCAGGGATAGTTGATAACCCAGGTGGGTCTGGTTGTGGCATATGGCAGGATGTGCAAAGCTGTGAATATACTCCTTAGCTTGTTTGATTGTTTTCATCTGTATTCAAAGCTGATTTGGAGTTATCCCTGTAAAATTTTGGAATTTCTCTTTGGCTGTAGTGCTGTACAAGGGTAGTACAGCAAGCTTCTTGTGGGCTTCCCTATTTTGGTATGCACCTTGGTCCATACCGCTAATAGCTTGCTCCAGCTGTTGCTGGATAGGCTCCACATTTCCATCTACCTCTAGAGGCACTGGGAAATTGAGGTGTAGGGAGGACTGATCCTATATTAGCCGGAGATGCTGCACATCAGTCATGAACTGACCAAAAGCCATGAATTTGTTAGGCAGACCATCCCTTGTTCCAGCAAGGCAATTGATCTCTGAGAATAACCCATTAGGGTGGTCCTGAAGGTGGCAAAGGAAAGAGTGGAGAAGGTTATCTCCATCTCCTTCCTTCACAAAAGACAAGTCACCAGCAGGGCAACAGTTATCATCGGACTGATGCATGTATGAGTGAGCACCAATGTTGTATTTCTGCGTAAAGTTGGTAGTTGCTTTCACTTAACTCAAAATACAATTCTTCTATTACTAAAGATTAGGTCAAGATAAGTATCTAGCCTAATGTGTATAATAAAGTTAAAGTATGTAAATCCAATCTTTTATTTAATCAATCAAGAAGGGAGTTATATGGTAACAGAAGAGATTAACAAGAGGCACAGAATGCCAGGATCATCTGGTCACAGCCTTGTTTCCTCTATCCTTAGCCCACTATTAAACTAAAAATTGGCTAATCATTAGTTAATATGAACTTAGGATACAACTTAGTTAATCATTTGACCTTGTTATCATCCAGGGCAATAGTACCATTGTTCCATGGTTCACTGAGCTTAATGGATCAAATGCGTGATTATAGTGACGGCTAGTTTACAACCAATTCTTCACAACATAAGGGTCAAAGCCAAGGAATAACTTGTGCAAGATCAGCAGGTCAAATTTGTAGCACTCCTAATTAGGAGAAAGTGCCTGCAATTTGATACTGCCTTTGGATTGGTCCATGTTGCTAGATACGTCAAGTGTGAGAGAAATTGAGTGATAATATGAAGCTGTCTCAATGTGGTGGGGAATCACTCACCAAATCCACATAAAGTTAATAATTAGCCACCAATGCAGCTTCAGATACTGTTTATGAAATTTCCAAATGAGATATTAGAGTTAAGTAAAATAATTAACCCTAACCAAAAGAGCCCAAGATAAATGGCCTGAAAGAGAATCAGAGTGTCTTCAGCATAAAATTCAGGACATTGAGATGGAGCACAATTTTTAGTTTCAAAGACAGGGGGCAACTCCAAGATTGGCAGGCATGAAATTAACATTCAGCAGAGACAACAACAAAGTACCAACAGCAGGCCTTCATCTTCCCATAACAATCCAGCTAAGGATTAAATTGTAGGGGATGTAGTGCAAAAGGCCAACTACAGGATAAAATTTTAAAATAAAGATTATACCAAGAGATATTTGATTTTATTGAGTAAATTTTTGGGAGGACTCAACTCTTAAGAGTTGAAACAGTGAAAATTATTCAATATATATCAAAATTTGACTAAGAAATACCGCCTGAATCCTGAGCTCTTATTTTTTCTATATTGTCAAGTGAGTATCTAGTCAAGTTTGCCAAGAAATCATGAGTGACCAACTTCTGATGACCATGCTGATTAATAAGCTCATATATGGCGACCCTCAAATTATGTCAATTTATCAATGTCAGTTTACAAGGGGGAATCACATTCAGCTGGCAGACTGGAGCAGTTGTAACCTATTTTCAATCAACTGTTTGATTTAAATTGCTTTAAATCAGTCAATTTTGTTAAAGGTTTTCCAGCTTTTTGAGCCTTCCTACTTGGCTGAATAATTCCTGGTATTATGGAATCTACCATGACATCAAGGAGCAGCTCTTTGAGCGCCCCCTGTGCATTGTAATATATGTTAGCAGGCAAGAAGGGAGACTCAGTTGCAACACTGGCACATGGGCCAAACCTTGTGGTCTTCTAGGGATCTTTTGGGGACCAGAATTCCCAACTTCTGATGGTTTGGATAATAAGAAGTATTACTGGAGATAAAGACTGCTTCTGAGGGTGCCTCCAGGTGCAAGCGTCCCCAGGGCATCATTTTTGATATCAGAAGAATAGTGGTGTGAGTTAATGAAAACTTTTTCTCAGTCCCAATTGGGAGGTTTTGCAATTGTGTTATTGCAAACTTGTATACTTAGTGTTGATGTTATTTAGTTCTTTTCAGGGTTATATCAGGCCCTGACATCATCCCCCACCATAGTTGAACTCTTGCAGATCAACTCTAGATTTTGGGCCTGGTAAACTTCAAGGAAGACACTGGTGTTAGTCAGGTTGTCTTTGGGTCCCCAGTTGTTTTCTTAAGTTGGGTATCCTTTCCATTTGACCAAATATGTCAGGAATGACAATTTGGATTGACCTGAATCCCAAAGTACAGATCCAGAATCAAACCATGAACAAAACCCTTTGCAGACTGTCATTTCCAAAGGCTGAGAGCCCAACAGTCCACTACCAATTGACAAAGTTGTTGCCAACTTGCCAGGATCCAAACCCTTAACCATCATGCAGGGTTCTACAAGCAACCTGCCAGTGCAAGATGCTGAGAATTTCCCTGAGGTGCCAATACCTGACACCAGTGGTTTGCTTGTTGAGATTCACAAGTTCCTCAATGAGAGTTATTCTGAACTCACCCAAAAGCCCAGGAAGTGGCACTGAACCTAAAGGGGTACCCAGCGCCCAAGTTGCCAAACAGAAGGATTCAAAGTCTTCTCACCCCAAAGCAGCCAGTGGCAAACCGCCAGTGCCAAGCGCCACACTGCCATCTGAGACACCTGATGCCAAACCGCCCAAGCCCAGAAATCCCAACCAGGAAGTGAAGCCTGGCAGTGTGGGATAAATACCTGCCAGGCCAAGATTAACCTCCATCATCATTTTTAAATAAAGGCTATGAGATATTGGTTTTCCCAATTATTGCTGTATTTTATTCTTGTCATCTGCCAGTTAACTTGAAGATTGTCTGACCCCCCTGCCAACCTGCCAGCTATGTACCGCCTGCCAGGTGCTCCCTTTGGTCCTGTCCACTTCACAGAGTACCCCTTAAAGCCCAAGTACAGGGACTACACCACCAACAACATACTAGCCTGGGATCTCTTGGCCAGAACTAAAAAGTCAACTAGATACAACCGGAAAGACCCTTGGTATATTACCAACCCCCACCTGTTCAGAGATAAATACAGCTTCCTTCCTACCTACCAATTAGACATGGAACCATCTGTAACCCCCAAACCAATGCCTGCATCTACTGCTGAGCTTCCCTTGGACTATACCAATAGGCTATTTGATATTGTATATATTACTCTCACAGGAGTAATAGATACTATTGTTCCCACCGCCAGAATGTGATCATGGGTGGGCAATTCAATGTCCTACCTCATTAAGTTAGCACTAATCCTTTGGTGGGCTCTGCCCACCCAGATTGCAAACTGCCAGTTCCCAAATGCTAGAAAGATGACATATCAGGGTTAGTTCCCTGAAAAAATAGCGCATGTACCTGTACTTTAACTTGTGGTCTAAGATTTCTTCTACTTTGTGCTCTAAGAAGCTTCCCACCTTGAGTGGGGGTGTCACAGTTTGTACAACCTGGTGTGAGTGAGAGGTGTTCTTCTTCTCAGACAACAGCAATTGATGAAAGACATCATGTATCTTCCAGTTGACAGTTAGCTCTAGTTGGTAGGCTGCTTCTTCAATATGCTGTAAGACTTTGTAGGGACTGGTCCTTCAAGGGCTCAGGCTAGAGCATGGGGTGGTTGTCTTGATGTTCTTTGCGCAGAGGTAGGCCATATCCCCAACGTTTATGGGAGGTCCTGGGATTCTTTTAATGTTGGAAAAATCTTTGTACATCTGGGTCATTATTTTAGAGATTAGGCCATTTTCTAATGCACATGCTGCTCAAGTCGCAGCATAACACAGTTCGATTTTGAAAAAGTAACTAATTACACAATTTATATTTAAAACATTAATAACTCAATGAAAAATTAATATTTTTTCACACTGTAAACTATCAAAATGAAGCTAAGAATCTTATCTTTCTATTGGTGTAAAAATTTTAATATGTATACTATGCTCAATATTAAAGCAAAAGTAATTTAAAAGAGCATAATCCAGATTTTATTATATGATTATATCTAATGATATAAAGTAGATTACTTCAAAGCTAATAAATACTTTTTTTTGAATACACAACAGATGTTTTTTATTTGACGAAATTAAAGATAAGATTGAGAGCTTTATTTTCGCATTTTATTTTATTTAAAAAGCTCAATTCTCTAGGATTTTATGATAGTTTGAAGTTAGGATGTTTTTATCACTGTTTAGATTGATTTTAAGGTTCAAGTGAGCTTCGAACCTCAAATTGAGCATTCATTAAATGGAATTCTTTAATATTTTATCATTTTAAAAATATGCGGAAGAGTTACAATTAACTGAATACATCATTTTAATTGATTTGCATTGATTACAAAGAGGATATGATGTAATAATAATGCTTAGCTGCTTCACATATATCACTTGTGCATGAAAACTGGGTATTTAATTAATTTCTGCAAACATAAATTCAAGTTCAAACTATAATAAAAGCTATCACACCATTTCTTTCAGAATGGTGTCATTTAGCTTGGTATATAAGAGCTAAAGTACCACAAAGCTTCTAATCCAAATAACCCAATTCAAAGACCACATTCTGATCATAACTACTCCATCATTAAGGCACACATCAAAGATCTGACCTAATTACAGATTCAAAATACTACCATGTCCTCAGTTAAATTTACTTCTTCCATGCTACCCTTTTTTTCCTTGGGAGCTTCAACAAAAAGAGAGAGAATTGCAATGTTAAAAAAGGCATTCCTCTTTATTGCTGGTGATGATCTTGATAATTTCATCAAGCACTTCCTTACTCAAACTGAATTTGGGAAAGCTCAGTTCCTGCCAACTATTCAAAATCAAAAAGGCAATGAGTTCATTGAAAACTTAAAGGATCTCATGAAATCTTCTCCCCAAAAACATCTCCCAGCCTTGCGATCTCTGGTTACTTCCAGTTACTCTTTAAAAGAGCTTAATGATATGGGGTTTAATATAACCAAAAGTGAGTTTGAATACTCAAGAAAAATAAATAAAAATAAAAATGTAAGCTTAAACAAAAAAAGCCAAAAAAATAATAACTATTCATTAAAAAAAGAAATAACTAAAAAAATAATTAAAAAATTGCTGGAAAATTCTTTTGAAACAAGCCAGTTTACAAAAAAAGTGCCTGAAAAAATTTATAAAGATATAGAAAAAGAGATGAGTAATTACTCAACTGAAATTAAATACTCTCTACTTAAAACAAAAAAAGAAATATATGAAAATATGAAAATAAAAAATGAAATTTCAGTTTCAATTTCTACTTACTATAAATTAATCCCTAAAAATATAATAAAAAGTAAAAAACAAACTGATATGTGCAATATTTGTAATTTAAAAAATTCACTAGAAAAAAGAAGGAAGAATGTGAAAGTAAAAACTTACCATTACCAGAATCTATAGACAATGACTTAAAGACTATTAATCAGCACCAAGACTTTTATGTTCATCAAAATTGTGAATATAAAAAAGATATTAATGAACTAGATGATGAGTCTTGTGTTGTAGTTATAGATTATAAAGAAAACTTAAAGGTTGGAGGTGGTCCAATTGAGACCAATAATTGTTTTTATTCAAAAAAACCAATCTCATTATTAGGGTTTGCATTAGTTTTTAAAGAAAACAATAAAATTAAATATGAATATCATGATTTTTTGTCTCAAATATTATCACATGATTCTTTATTTTCAGGTGAATGTCTAATAAGTCTTCTTAAATTAGATAGATTTAAAAAAATAAAAAATATAAAAGTATGGACAGATAATGGAAATCATTTTAGATCATATGAATTTTTATATTACTTATTTAAAGAGGCACCTAAATATATTAAGGGTTCCATAAAATATAACCGTTTTGTTGAATGCCATGGAAAAAGCATTGTTGATGGTCACTTTGGTGTAATATCAAAAATTTTAAAGGAAAAAGAAAATGTACTTTATATTAACAACATTAATGATCTAAAAAATATTTGTGAGAAAGAAGAAAGAAGAAAAGAATTATACAATTCATCTTTAACTGGTTCAATTGTTTCCCAAAAAGCATTTTTTTATATTTATGAAAGGAAATTTAGGCCTATAAAAAGAGAGCTTGAAGTTAAAAATCTGCGCATTAATCTTTCATATTTGATGAAAGATGGGAAGTTATATACTTCACCTTTAACATTTGAAAGCTTCTCAGAATATTCTGAGATATTTTATCATTTGAAATCACGTGATGATACCAGAGAAACAAAAATATCAGAAGATGCTAGTAGTGTATTGGGGCAAGTTCATGAAGTAGGGCAGCTTACTAGAGGGTGTATTTTAAATAGAGTTATCAGTCTTTCAAAAACAACAACCTTTTTTTCTGAAACAAACTAAGAATATTTATGATGAGCCAAAGATAGGGTAATAGCATTTATAGCTTTGGGGCTGCTATTACTCTCCCATGCAACTCATCATAAATATTTTTGGTTTGTAGTAGCACTTAAGATATTTTCAGTAGTACTATAAGTTGCAATTTTCAATTATAAAATCAATGAATTATTTTTTAAAAAATCACCCAAGCCCAGGATCAATTAAATATTTGGGATTGATTGTATTTTACTCTTTCTGAATAATTTGAATATGAATAATGTGATTAAGTTATAAAATAACCAATCTGGCGCCTAGGCATAACAAGAAAAATAATGTCCCATCTGTACAGCCTCCTCCAGGCTTTGGGCATACTCTTTGTAGACTTTGTATATAGTGGTCACCCAATTTTGTCCTTCTGGATTGCTTGCTTCATCTTCTGGGGTTTCATCCTAGAAGGGATTGAATCTGTAGTTTGCTTTGAATGGGGACATGCTAGTTATACTGTGGTCAGTGTTATTATAAAAGATCTGGGCCATGGAAAAATGTTCAGTCCAATTGATTTTCGCAGAGTTTACATAAAGAAAAGATACTGTTACAACATTTGGTTTACTCTTTCAGGTTTTCCATTGCTCTAGGGTGGTAAGCTGTGGAAATAACCTCTTTTTTCCAAAGTCTTTTAAGATCTGTGACCAGAATTTGGACATAAACTAGGGGCCTCAGTTGGAGATTACTTCTTTGAGTAGTCTGTGGTTCACAAAGATGTGGTTTTTGAACAGTGTGGCTGTCCCTTTAACTGTCAAACAAGTTGTGGTAGGCATGAAGTTGGCCATTTTGGTGAATTGGTTCACAATTACTAGGACAATATTGTACATTTTTGATTTTGGGAACTTTACAGTGTAATCCATGAATACAGACTTCCAGGGACCTTCAGCAATCTAAAGGGGTTGAAGTAGGCCTTCTGAATTCTCTTGTTTAGGTTTGATGAGTCCACACATTTTTCAACTGCCAATGTAGGTCTCATTTTGTGTTTCATTTGGGGCCACATGTAAGACCTTTGAATTCACTTTAGGGTTTTGGTGCAGCCAGGGTGTCCTGCCATTGGGGAGTCATGGTACTCTTTCAGTATTTCCATTCTCAATGATCCTTCAGGTATGTAATTGCTCTCATTTATTTGGAAAGATTTTCCATGTAGGGAGTATCCTGATTGGTAATACTTGCTGTCAATATTCTTGGCTATTTCTTCTATGACAGTAGTGCATTGTTTGTCTAGGTTTTAGGCGTTTTGAATCTCTTATCTCCTACTATCTAGGCCTAGGAACAATATCATGGGTTCCAGCACGGTTGTAGACAGTAGTGATTTGGTGTTAAACTCCTCTATCTCTTTGGATATGGGAAAAATCAGCTCTTTAACTCAAGGTGTCAGGTACAATGTTCATCTTTCTAGGCTTGTAGTTGATCTTCAAGATGCAGTTGGCTAAGAATAATGCCCATCTAGCCTGGCATTGGTTGAGTTGTTGTAGTTTGAATAAATATGCCAGGTTTTTGTGGTCTGTCACAATTTTTACTGGGTGGGCAGCATCACAAAGGTATCTTCTCTAATATTTCAAAGATCAGATAATTGTCAGTATCTATTTGACATATATTGGGTAGTTCAGCTCTGGTGCTGTGAACTTCCTGGAGTAGTAAGCTACAGGGTACAGCTTACTATCATGCCCCTCCTGAAGCAATACCCCCAAGAGAAAGTCAGAGGTGTCGGCTTCCACCACAAAGTGTTTGGTGTAGTCAGGCATAGCAAGGACTTACATGGAGATAAAAGCTTCCTTGAGAGTCTTTGTCAGGGCTCAGAATGCCCTGGACAATCAACTAGCCTTCCTAGAGACAAAGCAACCCACTGCATGGAAAGCCTTACAAACTTCCTTCCAGAGAGAAAACCCCCTTTCAAATACAAATACCCAGGGATTTGAGAGGCTCACAAGCCTCAAATACCTGGCATCAAATCTAATAACAAATTCGGGGCCATTTGCTATTGGGAAATAGTAAATCAGGAAATTGATCATGTGATTGGGCGCTTAATTGCTTGCAGGTTCTTATGATAGCTGTGGCACCTTGACATGCTGCATCCAAATCAATGTTTATGATATACCAGCTGATGTCTACCCATCCCCAAACTCAAGTGTGCAAATTACTGGCAAAATTGCAAGTATTACTGAAAATGATGCCACCAGATCTCTGGTGGCATAGCAGGCTGTACTTTCACTAGTAATTATAAGTGGTGAGGGGGAAAGCACTCCTCATTGTTGACATCATAAAATAAACAACTTTATGCCCAGGACCCATTATTTTCTTGCAGGAATTATCTATTTTTGCACCAATATAACTATTCTGTTTGCATCTATTTGTGAATCCACTACATTATATAACCACACCTATCTGTTCTCTCCTGGTTCTGCTCCTGTCACTTTGGTTAAGCCACCTTGCGCCTTTGACTTGAAGTTCTTCCATTCCTATCACCTGGATCTTCCTCCTGGCCACCCTAGAGTGACCTATCTGCCTACCATGAAGGGGATTTCTATTACTCCCCCACTGCCCAATGTGCCTCCTGCCCAGGAGTTCAGAAAGTTAGGGTTTGTTTATATCACAGTATTGAAGCTGGCCAATTATTTTGTGCCCCATACTAGAAGTTGACATCCCCTAGCTACAGCAGTGAATTACCTAGTCAGAATAGCACCAATTGCGTACATGGCCTTTCAGGCCCGGCCTGCCCTGTGGGAGTCCAGCTGTACTCTGGTATGGGGCGTGGTAGTCTTGAAAGCTGTGTATGCCATATTTTTTCACACAAAGGATGCTTATCTGAGGTCAGGCAAGTCAAAGGAAGGCAGATGAAAGAAAAAAAATCTTACAAATTCTCTGCAAAATTTTGCCAGACCCAAAAACTCTGTACTTCCTTACAGTTAATGGGCTCTGGCAATAATGTGGCAGCCTCAATTTTGTCTGGTGACATGACAAACCCTCCCTTCAAAACATGGTAGCCAAGGAACTCTACTTTATCTTGAAAGGATTCACATTTGGGTAGCTTCACAAATAGCCCATGATATTTTTTGTGTTCTGAGGCACGGCACAGATACACAACAGAGAATTCTAACATTAGGATTAGATTGATACTAAGTCTTGGTTATAATGGCAGGGAAGGCTATGCAATTACCTTGTAGCCCTGATTGAATAATATCTACTAGACATGGTTAGAGAGGCGCCAAAGCACTGGGAGACACAAAGACAAAAATTGAATAGAACTTAATTTTTATTGGTGAATAAGAAATGTGATATATAGTGGTTGACAATACCACAAAACACTACCAGGACTTAGGATCACTTGCCACAAGCATGAGTGGGGCAAGTGAGTTGTGCAGAATTATTAAACTGAACAATTAAATTTCCCAATTTGGAGCCAGACTCATTTCAAGGGGTGAAAGCAAAAGAGAGAGATTTGTCCTCAAAATAACCCATCAAAGGCAAAATTGAAACATAGTGAATGGCGGCATTCACAATATTGCCCCCCTCTAGATTGGCCTTAGGAGGTAGTACTTGCAGAGGAGCCTGGAATAGACTAAGGAAAACAGATGATCACTGGAGAGGAGTTTCACAGTGTACTCTGACCCTCGTTTGAAGGTCACTTCTAAAGGTCTGACCCACAATGTATCTAGCTTGTAATTGTGTCCTCCTACTATATGCTGATAGTAGAGAATGTGGTCCCCAATTTTGAACTCAGGCAAGGGAGAGCGTCCAGCATTTTCAGAAGAGAGCTCAAGCATCTTGGTCTTTATTGCAGAAGTGTAGGCAGTAGCCTGTATGTCAATGATGCGGTTGGCCAGATATTTGATATGATCATCAGGGTTCATAGCCTTATCAGAGGAGAGTAGGGGCTCCCAGGAGCAATGGATTGGTATTCTCACGCCCATACAGCATAGCAAAGGGAGAATACCTAGTGAAACAATGATTGCTAAGGCAATAAGCAAAGAGAGCAGTGGGTAAGTATAGATCCCAGTTGACAGTGTCATAATAAGTGAGTTTCTGCATATTAGAAACCAGAGTCAAATTTGCACGCTCAATTGTCCCATTGGTAGAAGGAGCAACCGCCAGAATTAACTCATTCCCCAAGTTGAATTACTATATGTTGATAATCAGAATTAAAAATACTTTAATGTTGACAGCATTGAAAAGTCAGAATTAAGTTTTGACTCATGCAGACTACTAAATGTCAACACTTTTTTAATAAGCAGAAACCTGTTTCCTGAACATTTTACTTAATAAAATTAAGCTTCAAGATACTTTTTAGGGTAATGTGACAACATAGATTTCAAAAAGTTTATAAAAAATTATACATGAATAATAAAAAATTCATAAAAATACACTTTTATTTTATTTTACTATGAAATTAGCTATCTTTACTATAATAAATTTTTTCCACTTATAAAAAACAAAAAAATCCAATATACAAAAAGGTACTACATAAAATTTCACGTATTATAGAAAAATATAGCAATCAAAAACAGTAATATAAAGTTTTTTATATTGAAAACTACAAAAAACATATAATTTACTAGTAAAATACCAATATAGGCCATGTAATACAGTCTAAAGCATAAAACTATCAATAGAAAATTGATGATTTTATAAAAGCAGTATCATAAAAGATTAATGATTTATTTGGAAAAACTATTTATTTAAAAATATTATACTTAATATATAAGAACTATATAAAGAATTAGGCAATACTCAATAAATTTAATGAAAAGCTAGACTGTGATCACCTGGTTGCCATTAAGAACTGTGGCAATCTTCTTGATGTATTCCCCAATCTCTGAAAGCTTATATTTGGCCTTGACAACGTCCTTGATCTTCTCTTGATATTGTTTCTCTTTGGTGGTTCTCTTATTCTTAGATGGGCGGTTCTTAATATCTCTGATGGATGCAGCAGTCTTCCCCTGTTGGACTTTGAGGTGCTTGTAGAAGGTGTTGTATCTGGGCTTGATTCCAAAGGAGGACTTGATATGCTTATGCCAGCCCTCCAAAGATGAAGTAGTTTTCATCTCATTCTTAAGAACTGCCTGGTAGCAGTTCCAGTTGGCTTTGGCTCTGGGCTTGCTCCGCGCTTAATGACCTTACGTTCAATCCACTGTGGTTCATAATATTCAATGGAAGGGTAGAATGCACCATAATGTTTCTTGGCATATGGATTCTGGCATAGGAGCTCAAAGGCTTGTCCAGCATGCTCTGGCTTTACAAAGGCTAGTGCTACAAACTGCTGAATTAAGAACTTGCACTTTCCTGATGTATCTAGACGGTGGAGCTTGCTGAGCTCAGGTAGACCCTTTAGCTGCCTGTTGACAGCCTGTCAATAATGGAAAAAAACACCCCTGTACCTCTCCATCAAAGGTATTTACAAAAGCGTTATACTGGGCAGTTTCATAGTCCATGATTATAGTTGAGGGGCCAAGTGCTTTATCTTGAGCTTCTTTTTCTGCAGCAAGGGTGGCTTCATCCTTTTCATCATCATCTGGATTGGCTCTAGTGTTATGGCCAGGGGGACTCTTTCCATTACTGGGTAGGGCTTTGATGCCCTCCTGAAGGATTTTAAAGGCCCTTGTGTAGATCTCTTCTGTTGCCCCAGGAAGCAGAAAGTAGGCAAATGGGAGCAACTTGCCTTCAATGAGGGAATGTACAACCCATAGTTGGTAAAAAAAGGCAGGGGAATACTGCAAAGGTACCATCACATAATCAGGTCTCTGAATCCCTCAACTGCTCCAGGTTCTGTTGTGTAGCATAGCATATAATTATGCCTCTGCTGTAGGACCATCATAATGTAAAAGGAATACCTCATCACCATTGAACATCTTCAGCTCCTCTGTCAAGACCAACTCTCCTTGAACCATGGCTGATTTCTTATGGGGGACTAGGTCACGGCGTTTGTCACATATGTACTTCACTAACTGGTCGCAATCAGGGATGAGCTTCAGGTTCTCATTAATTAGGTGTGTGGTGGCCTTAACCGCCAGATCAGAAGCCTTGACATCTTTGAAGACTGGGACCATTTGGTAGAGGTACCACTTTAGAAGCTTTTCAATAAGATTTATTGGAGCATTGCATGTGTGCTCTCCTTTTTCACTAGTGACTTTATCCCATCCTTCTGTATTAATTCTGGCAGCACAGCTTCTATCTTCACATACATAATGCTTGCTTCTTCCTGCTCTCTTCTGATTGTTGCAATTGAAAACATAGCCATCACAGACTAAAATTGTACCTCCTTTGACAGACATTAGAGGGGAAACCCAAGGGAACTTCTTTGGGAGCTTAAACTCTCCTTTGATGTTACATATATTGTGAACTTTTAGGGGATCCCATGGGCCATTTAGTGCTTGATGATAGTCAGACAGGTAATCAGCAGGATCTTCTTTATTGATACTTGATAAGGAGGATGGAGGTGCAGATTTGTTGGGCAGTGGAGGGGAATTATCTGGAGTTGGATTCTTGCGCTTCTTGGACTGGGATGAACTTGATTCCTTGGGGCTTGATTCCTTTGAGCTTGATTCATCTGGGCTTGACTGGGGTTCTGGACTCTTGGGCATCTTCTTTTTTCCTTGCTTGTTTAGTGGACTTCATCTCCTTCTGATTGGTACCAGCTTGAAGAAGAGGAGGGGGCAGGGGAGGGCTCTTTGCTTTAAGGGTCTGGGGTCTTCTCCTCTGTCTTCTGTTTCTTTGAGAGCTTGTTGGATGGTTTTTTGTTGTGGTAGGGACTTTGGGCCTTTCCAGAGGCTTTGGGCACTTTCTTAGTTAACTTGGGGTTCTTTTGTGGCTTCTTGGAAGATTTGTCCTACAATAATTAGAGTATATTTCATAAAGTAAGAATAATCAGTTGAAACATGAATAAAATTAAATAATAATCACTTGTTTTAAATTTTATTATTAAGTAAAAGGTTATAGTAGTATAGAAAGTAATTTTAGAGCTAGTTTATTATTAAAGAATAGAAAAAAAACCATGCTTAAATAAAAAGTCAACATTCTGGTAGTCACAATAGTCAAAAATATTTAATTTAGTTTGTCAGCATAAAAAACGCTTTAATTTTGACGTCAACATACTGACAGTCAGCATTAAAGTAGAAAAACACTATGTAAATCACTTATAAAGCTTGGTTAATATTTTCTGGAGTTGGTTTTTTAAGTCTAAAATTGATTATTTTAAAATTTAAAAATTTTAAAGATTTGCATATGTAACCTATAAAAACTAAATAATAGGGATTGTAGAGGGAAGTCTAAAATACAGCCCTGGGTACTTTGGCCTGAATTACCATACCATTGTATGTGTGCTTTTTGTTAAGCGGCAGTGTTTTACTAATAAATAAGTGAAGGTGTTGACATTCAGGCAGTCAGCGTTCTTTTATAGCAATTCTCTTATTAAATCTTGCTTAAATTATGTCACTTTGTTTGCTTAGCCAAACCCCTTTGTTGCATATTAGGCAACGTGTCAAATTGACACAAAGTTGACATTATAATTACATATATAAATTCTAGTTTTAACATATGTGTGTTGGCTTAAGTGGACTTCTGGAAATAAGCTATAGTTTATCCAGTGAGTTTAAAATAACAGTAAATATCTAAATAATACAAAGAATGCTCTTAAAAATGACATATGTCTTTGTTCAATACTTATCTTAATATATATTTAATAAAAACAGTAGTATAAAATATAAAAAGTAGTTATTTTTAGAATATTGTGTATTTTATTAAGAAATTTATGGATTCTTATTTGGGGTTGACATCCAGATATTACTTACTGTAGTTGACCTTAATGTAAAAGTACAGAGAGACTTACATTTTCATAGTAAATTATATTAGTTTTTTGGCTTAAAATTAAGCCTTTGCTTAAATGGTGTTGACATTATGTCTGTTCCTTTTTAATTTTGCAATTCTGACTTAATAATTCACAATGAAAAATTAGCTTAGTTTTGGAAATTCCTGATTCCTGCAGATAAATACTAAAATAATGTTGACTTAATAAATGTTGACAAATTGTCAACATTCAGTAAGTCAACTTGCAGAATGAGTTAATTCTGGTGGTTGCCAAGTTAGCCCCATTGTCAGACAATAACACTTGAGGGCAGCCATGGCATTAAAAAACATCTTGCAACAGGAAAGCAGCCATTGTCTTGGTGGTGATGTCCTTAGTAGGGTGAGCCTCTACCCACTTGCTGAAGTGATCAACCGCAATTAGGATAAAGCAATAACCAGAGCAGGAGCGGTGGAGAGGCCCTATAATGTCAATGCTGACAGTGTTAAATGCGAGTTTAGGGGGGACTAGATTGAACTCGTGGGCGGCAGCTCAAGGCTGTTGGAGCTGGTAATCATGGCAACTAGCAATAGCATCTGGGATCAGCAGGCAAAGATTTTCCCAGAAGTAGTTCTTCTGGAGCCAGGCATATGTCTTGGCAACGTCTCCATGTCCTGTTACTTATGAGCTTGAAGTACCACTGACAGGCAAAGGCTAGGCCTGACGTAAAGCAAGTAGTGGTTTTGTTCTTTCATGAAAAGCTGATTGTCACTAATGAGCGTGCCTTCAGATAGTCTAGAAAGGGCAACTCAGACTTCTTCTGTCTTGTTCTCCCACAAAGAAGGATGTCTAATTAGTTTGTATAACCTGTCAGCCTCAGCAGGGTGGAGAGCAAGGATAGGCATTCTGGACAGTTCATCAGCATTCTGATGTTAAATCCTGGGATAGTGCAGCACAGTGAAGTTGTATCCTTGCAGGCAGAGAGCCCATCTAGTGAATTGTCCTTTGGGTTCCTTAAGTTGTTGTAGCCATTTGATCAAAGTGTGGTCAGTAACCACAGTAAAATGAGCGCCATACATGTAATGGCCAAACTGCTTGACAGCATGCAACACAGCAAGACACTCTTTCTCTGTTAAACTGTAGTTCTTCTCATTCTTATTCAGGACACAAGGCGTATAAGCTACAGGGTGATCCACACCCTCATCATCCAGTTGAGCCAAGATGGCTCCAATGGCCAGGTCACTAGCATCAGTATATAGGATGAATTCCTTATCACAGCCAGGATATACTAAGATAGGGGCCTCCTTAAGTTTTTTCTTGAGGGTCTCAAAGGTTTGCTGCTGGCTTGCAGTCCATTTGAAAGGGACTTGCGTAGCAGCTGAACCAAAGGTTTGCTAGTGTCAGCAAAATCAGGGATAAATTTTCTGTAGTATCCTATCATGCCCAGAAAGACTTGAACTTCTTGTAAGTTGGTGGGCGGAAGCATTCTGTTGATGGCCTCAACTTTCTTAGTCATGGGGCAAAATCCAGTCTGAGCCACCTCATGTCCCAAGAGCTCAAGGCGTTCCTTGAAGAAGGCACACTTAGATGGTTTCAACTTAAGTCCAGCTTCTAAAATCTTTATGAAAAATTCTATGAGATGTGTCAAGTGGTCAGTAAAGGTAGCACTAAAGACAATTTATTCATCTAAGTACACTAGGACACACAAGAGCTTCAAATCAAGGAGAATGTAGTCCATAGCTTGTTGGAAAGTAGCTGGAGCATTGCAGAGCCCTTGCAACATTTGTGTAGGCTCAAAAAACCCCTCAGAAGTAATTATGTCAGCCTTCTGTCTATCATTGGGGGAGAGGTCAACTTGTCAGTACCTAGAGGCTAGGTCCATAGCAGAGAAGAACTTGGATCCCCCAAGGCAGCAGAGAGCATCATCAATACACGGAAAGGGATAGAAATCCTTTTTGATTAAGGAGTTCAGTTGTCAATAGTCCATCACAATACAATGAACTCCATTCTTTGTCTTCAGTATGAGCAAGGGAGAGGCCCACAGACTTTGGGAAGGGGCAAGAAGTCCAGCATCTAGAAGTTGTTTGAGCTCTTTAGACACCTGAGCATCTTCTACACAGCTGCAACAATAGGGTTTAGCGTGAAAGGGGGGAGCATCACCAGTATCAATCTGGTGAATGACGCCTTTGATTAGATCATAATCAGTGCTATCCTTAGCAAAGATATCTGAAAACTAATCCAGTAGGTCAAGCACCTCTTTCTTCTGAACTGGGGACAGCTGTGGGAAATCCTGAGCAGTTAACAAGGATAGGGCTTGAGGCTCGTCTTCAGGTAAATTAAAGTCTTAGAACGTACCAAAGGGATGTAGCAATAGGACGTCAGGAGCATTTAACAACTTGTCATAGCCAATGAACTGTTCTCTAGATACATGTATGGGAAGAGAAGCTATGTTGGCAACCAGCAATTGAACAGGGTCTTTATGAGAGACATCCAAGATTCTTGGGCAGAGATAGGGTTTGTTGCATCCTAGTGAGAGAGAGGATAATTCTAGGAACGTACACTCAGGTAGCTCATATAATATTTGGGAGTCTAGGATAGCCTGGGATCCAGGAGAAATGGTTACAGTGGAATCAGCCAAGAGGGGAACCCCTTTGGATGCAGGAAATGCCATAGGAGGGCACTTCATGTTGGAGGAATGGGTACAGTATTTTAGAGAGAAAACACTAGTGGGATATTCTAAAGCACTTGTCTTAAGGCACTTCCTGGGAACTTTAACTGGCTCTTCAAAGATCAAAGGGACTTCATACCCTAAGATAGAGAGGTAGCCGTCCTTTAAGTTGGTAATCCCATCATATTCCCTAAGGAATTGAGTACCAACTAGGAGGTTGTAACTCCCATTCTCCAAGACAACGGCAGGCGCAGCCAAGAGTAGTTTGCCAAACTGCATGGGAAGAGCAGAATAAGCTCCTATAGCCTGAGTCATGGATAGACCAGCTGTGCCATATGACTGGTGATATTTAAGGTTGGGGGAAAGTTTGAGCTTCTTGACAAGCTTTGAGGAGACAACATTAACAGGAGATCCAGTGTCCAAGACAGCCTTGATTCTCACTTTTTTTATGGATATCTCCACAAAAGTGGTAGTACAACCTAAGAGTGGAAGGACAGCTAAGATTTACTGGTCTTCTGCTAGCTCTTTGTCCTGTTTCTCAATCATGTACCTCAAGCCTGGAAACTCCTTATAGACAGTCTGGAGAGGGATTGAGACTGAAACATTTTTTAACACAGCGTCAGCAACCTCAGCAGCTTCCTCAGAGGATTTGAAAAGCACAGGAGATCTCTTGGCTTGAGTGAGGTAGGAGCAAGAGACAACCTCTTTGGCCTCAGGCAGAGATCTGGCGGTTGTTGTAGTTTTCCCAGAACGTAGCTTATAAGGGACAGCAATAGTTTCAGGGACAGCAAGAACTGAATACTCATAGGTGTTGGGGTCCTCAACATCTGAATTTTCCATTTCAGAGCTGTCAGAGATGTTGTGAAATAGCAGCAGAATGGGATGAGCCTCAGTATCAGCAGGCTTGGAGTTGTTTATAGAGAGAGGGATTGAAGGAGACTGGGAATAATTGTCAACCAAGAGCGTCTCTGACTCTAGGTTGACTGTTCTTTTCTTGCCTGCTCCTTGGGATCAGCTCCTTCAACCCAAGGATTGGTGCAGACTCAAGAATGGTGACCTATATGGCCACAGTTATGGCAACCTTAGTGTCTAGGAGGATTTTTTGAGTTCATGGTGAGGATGCAAGGGCCACAAGAAGACAAACCAAAATTAGAGGCTGCACAATTCTCCTGCACAACTGCCCCAAATGGATAAGGTGTATATCTTGCAACAGTGTCTTTATGCTATTTAGGGAAGAAAGCATGGCCTTATGGGCTTTGAAGTGAAGACACAGGAGCTGGTTAACCTTGAGGGCTTGAGAGCAAGCCATGCACACTTCATGTGCAGTCAACTGGCATCTTGTGATCATTTGTTGTCCTTCCATGTAGAATCTATCTTCAAATTCAGCTAGAGTCTCCTTGGGTTTGAAAGCAATGTGCATGAATGTGTCCTTCTTCACTTCAAACTAAGATCACCACCAAATTTTTCAATCAGTAGTTGCTTCATATCTTCCCAGGTCTCAATGGTGGGCAGCTCTGGCACTACTAGCTCCTTAAAGGTTGGTTGTAGACAGGTTAGGATGTGTTCCTTCTTGACCTCATCCAAGGCTCTTCTCATGGCATTTTAATAGATAGTTAGTAAAGCTACAATGGTTGAGGTTCTGGGGCCAAAAACTTGCTTAAAGGTAGGCTTGAAATGTTCTTTGGGAGTTGTACCACCATTGTTGCTATTGAGTACATTTATGCGTGGTGAGAATTCTGCTTTGGATTCAGTGGGGGGCTGTCTGGTCCACAGCTGGCAAACACTTTCCTCAAGAGTAGTCAAGGTTTCAGCAGTGCAGGTGCCTGTATTATTAACTAGGGTGGTCTGTTGCTCAGTAGCTTCTAGGTGTTGGCCCTGAGTTGTTACTACTGTGGAAAGCTCAGCCAGTCAGGAGGTAAGAGAATAACCCACTGAGAGGCAAGGGGTGAACCTGACATTCACTGAATTGATTAATTCATTCATTTCTTGCACGTCTTTATCAATCTCAGAGTGATCTTGCTTCAGTAGGGCAATCTTGACTACATGTAGATGCTCACAGCTCTTGAATGGCATCCCATAGCCTCTGTTCTCTATCCATCAAATTGTCAGATGAGGGAAAGGTGGAACATCTGGCTTGGGTGTAGCTAATTCATTAACTTGACTCTGGAGCTTGGTAATGGCAGCGTCAGTGGCAACCCTTTCTTGATCAAATTCTTCACTGAGCTAGCAGAGGCCTGTTTCAGAATGGACTGCTACTTGCTGTAGTTGATTGAAGGAGTAATCACTGAACACATTGAGCTGTTATACAATTTGTTCAAAGTTGGTAAAATAGGTGTTCAAGTTAGAATCTACTTGGGGTTTATAGGGTTAATCTAGCTGGTGGAACTCATGTAGACACTCCCTGACATATTTGGGGATGGACTGGTGCATCTGCTTGATGGAATTAACTAAGAAAGTTTGAGAAGTGACATAGTTGCGCTGATTGTCTGAAACCAAGGAAAACAGGGAGTGATCCACTGCTGATAGTCAGAAAACTGATCCCAATGATGAGTGACAGCTGCATGTAGAGACAAAATCTTCTGAACGTGGAGCCCTAACACCATTTGATGGTGGGCTAAGGAAGATTGTATGAAGGATTAAAATAGGTGCTAAGCAGAGCCAGCTACTGAGAGGAGATGCTGTGGAAATTGTTGAGCCACAATCAATTCATAGTATTCTGCTTGGCTGAACTGAAGCTGGAGGCAAGGGATAGCTCCATCACGGGCTAACCCAAGGGCTACCGCCATGACTTGTTCCAAGTCAGGGGTATCTAAAAGGTAAGTCACTAAGCAGGGACCACTCCTGAGTTTCAGTACAGTAGGGACAATAGGCAGGTCAGCAATGTCTTCCTCAATAGGAGTACTGGTAATTTCAGGCAAATTTGGCTCTTGTATGGGAGAAGGCAAAGGTCCTGAAAACGTTGTTTCAAAGGGGGTAACCAAGAGGCTTACAGCCCCTGTAGTGAGCATCATTTTTGTCTTTTATGAGGCGCGGCACAGACACACACCAGGGAATCCTAACCTTAGGATTTTATTTGTACTAAGTCTTGGTTAGAATGGCAGGGAAGACCATGCAATTAACTTGTAGCCCTGATTGAATAATATCTACTAGACATGGCTAGAGAGGAGCCAAAGTACTGGGAGACACAAAGAAAATTTTTGAATAGAACTTAATTTTTATTGGTGGATAAGAAATGGGATATATAGTGGTTGACAATACCACAAAACACTACCAGGACGGTAGGATCACTTGCCACAAGCATGAGTGGGGCAAGTGAGTTGCGCAGAATCAGGAAACTGAACAATTAAATTTCCCAATTTGGAGCCAGACTCATTTCAAGGGGTGAAAGCAAAAGAGAGAGATTTGTCCTCAAAATAACCCATCAAAGGCAAAATTGAAACATGGTGAATGGCAGCATTCACAACAATATTGGAGTATCTGCATTATTATTTGTAGGTGTTTCACGTGTTCCTCAGGAGTTTGGCTATAAATGATGATATTGTCTAGGTAGGCTAAACAGCAATGATTCTTGAGGTCACCCAACACTATTTTTACCATGGGCTGGAAGGTGCTAGGGGTGTTGCATAACCCAAACAACATTAATAGGTACTTGTAGAGGCCATAGTGGATCTGAAAGATGGTCTTGTACTTGTCTCATCTTTGATGTGTATCTAGTTGAAGGCATTGTAGAGGTCAATCTTGGAGTATACCTGGGCTTCTGTTAGGAAGTTACACAGGTCTTTGGCATTAGAAATGGGGTATCTATACTTCGTGGTAATGTTGCTGAGCTTTTGGTAGTTTATGCATGGGGTCATACTGCCATCTTTTTTCCTTAAAAATAAAAATTGGTGAGGAGCAGGGTGTAAATTTACTGCCACCTTTGGCTTTGGATTGATCCGTCTTTCCTCGCCATACCAAAAAAGGGCCAAAAATTGCAGCTTGGCCACTCAACTCTTTAGACAATTTAGCCATACTGTTGACAAGAGGGTTGTCCTGGCTTATCCTGCAGGGCCCCTGGCTTTGATAGTTCTCTCCTGGGAGGAAACATTAATTGATTTGGACTACTTACTGGCCTGGTGTTGCCCTCTCCTAAAAACAATTAGGGACACCCAATCAAAAGACATCACACCAATAACCACAAAATCAATCAACTCTGAAATGTGCAAATTCTTCTCCAACCAATCAGATGCACCAGCGGAAATTAACTTGAAACTCTCCAGTCCTCATGGCTCTGCTCTGAAAATTTTATGCACCACCCAATCAGATCCAATTCCCATGGTCATGTGATTCTTGTCCTACAAACTCACTCCTTTTATGCAGCAAGGGGACTTTCAGTCCCCTGCTTGTCTATTTTCATGCATTAAACTTTAGACCTTGTTTCTTTAAACTTTGCTGTAAATTTTAAAGTGTTGACCTGTTTTCAAGTCTCCCTAAACATTTTACAAAGTGTTGGTAACTTTCGGTTTTGTTCTTACCTCAGACCTGTCCCGTTGCGACCCGGTCCCCTATTCAAAGCTCTTTAGCTTAGTTGTTGTCTTTGAGCTTTCTGCTAGCGCTTCTTGCTTTTGAAACCATCATTTGAACCTAGATTTTCATTTAATACACTTTATAAATCTTAGTTCAAGTTTAAGTCTTTACCTGATTCTCTTGGTTTTTGAACCAGTTTTTTATTTCTTCACCTGTCAAGCCGCCTGAACCCAAAGCCAAAGCTCCCAAGTGGTTGCTATCATTTGTTTCTGGTTTCTCCTTGTGGCTGCCCTCCCCTCTGGAAATTTTACCTCTCCAAGGACTAAAAATTACTTATTTTAAATTCAAATTTTGTGGCTGTTCTTACCATGATCCTCCCGGCCTTAAAATTTGTAACGTTCACCTTGGCACTCCTTGTGATTCTCCTCTGGACCACTGCCCCCAAGTTATGGTCATGGTTCTCTACCTCTGCGCAACTTGTGGGAAATAATCCCTCCAGTCTTCTGTACCTCCCTGGCAAACTTATTGTCTTGGGTGAGAAGATTGTTAAGAGTCTGACTTGCAACAACCTGGAGTTTCCCATAGTAGATTATACCAAGCCTGTTCCCGCGTTGGAGATGGTTCCTACCTCCCCCACCTGCGACTTGGACAAAGGCAACCTACCTCCCCCCAGTTCTGTTAGGGCATTATCCTGCTCCCACTTGTACACCCTGGCTGCTCACTGGGCTAGCTTTGATGGGATTGAATGTGTACTTCCCTCAGCTGTCCCCCACATCCTCCTTTTTGTCTCCCCTCCAAGCGGCTGTTCCAGTACTCCATTGGGCGGCATCCTGGTGGTTCATCTTGCCAGGATGGGAGCCAAACTTAGTTAGTTTAGCCCCCCTCTCTCACACAGGGTGCTTTGGACACTCTGATAAAGTCTTTGGAAATTATCTCTTCAAGGTAGGTTTTCAAGACTATTTGTTCCCAGTGGTTGCAGCTATAGATTAGCCTGTGGCTTGGTTGAGTGCCTGGTAGGAGGTCAATGACATGGTTGTATATAGAATGATTTGGAAGATGGTCTGTGGCATCCTACCTAAACACATGGTTTCACTTTTCTAAGAGGGAAGAGATTACTTCCACACTGGGTTTCATTTTGACAGTCAGGAGTGTGTGGGCAGGTGGTACTTTAGGGTTGATAAAAAAGGTACAATGTTGTTGTTCTGGTGTTCCCCCAAGGTGACTGTTTAGTCTCAGTAGTTCAGGATGACCATGTGCTTTTCAGACCAAGATTCTCTAAGGATTAGAGGGTGTATTGTGTTCTGAGGCACGGCAGACACACAACAGGATATCCTAATATTAGGATTGGACTCATACTAAGTCTTAGTTAGTTGGCAGGGAAGGTGAAGCAATTAACTTGTGGCCCTGAATAATAAATCTCTATTAGTTGTGGCTAGAGAGAAGCGCTGAATAACTTGAAAACACAAAGACAGAAATGTGAATAGAACTTAACTTTTATTAAAAATAAATAATTGTATTATATATTGTTTGGTGTTATTACAAAAAAATACAAGGACAGTAGGATCACTCACAACATGCATGAGTGGGGCAAGTTAGTTGCACATAACAAGGAAAATTAATAGATGAATTTACATCTTTTTAAATAGGCCCATTTTTAGGAGAAAAGGCAAAAGCAAGGGATTTGTCCTCAAAACAACCCAGTAAAGGCAAAATAAAAAGAGCGTGAATATTGGCATTCACAACAGGGTGCAGAACCCTTTCAGTAGGATGAGGGACAAGGGATAGGTATTGTTCCCTATTACCAGGGGCAACTTCTGCTTGCATTCAAAACTCTTTTTGTGGGCGCTGTTTCCTGTGATGATCTACAGGAAGTCATCAGAAGATGTCAATCCCAACTCATATTCTAAGTCTGCATTAATAAAGCTCTCATCAGCCCCAGTGTCTATGAAGGCTTTTATTTTTGCAGTGCCATCTACCTCAACAAAGACTAAGATAAACTTATACAACTGGGAAGATGTTTTTATTTGAGCTAATGATACAGGTGCAGCATTTTTCTTGGGGAAGGCTCTAGTTAAGTGGCTTGCCTTGTGGAAATGAAGGCAGAGCCCTTTGCAGTAGTGTCTTTGAAGCTCATTGGGAGTCATTCCAGCTCTGTTTGGTGTAGGGGTCTGGCTGGGACAGGACTGGTTTGGTACAGCATTCTCACAATTCATAATGAGGCCCTTGAATAGGAGAAAACTTATCCAGGCTAAGGAAGGGCAGGTGATGCTTCAGTAAGTCCTTCAAAGCTAGGTTGACTCCCTTGCAGAGAATAATAGCTGCTAGCTTCTCCTTGAGTTGGGTGCAGATCTTGGGTTTGAAGAATTTGTCAATGTACACTTTTATGAGGTGAGCTCCTTGTCTAATCTCTAACAAGGAGTTCAAGGCATAATATTGAGTGTCAAAGTCTTTTCATGTGGCTGTCACAATAGGTTCTTAAATTCCTTGGATTACCTGACCTAGTTGCAAGGCTAAAAAATTGGGCAACCTGTTAACCAGGTTAACCAATTTAACTGATTTGAATCAAACTGTCAATTGTAAATGGGTTACTGGCGCTCCAGTTTGCCATTTGGATTTGATTCCCCCTTGTAAGTTGACCCTGATTAATAGACATAGTCCAAGAATCACTTGATACAATCTCATTTAACAGAACAGACACCATAAATTAGTCACTCAAGGGTTTTTTGCATACTGAACCAGGTACTCTTTAGATGATGCAAACAGTATAGGAGCTATGGATCCAGGTGGTATTGCTTAGTCAAAGTTTAGTACATATTGGAAATTTTCACTGTTCAACTCTTAATAGTTGAGTCTTCTCTAAAGGTTCACTCAAATAAAATCAAATATTCTCCTGGCTTAAATTTTTTATCATGCATCCTGTAGTTGGCCTACTGTGCTACATTCCCTACAATTTAATTCTTAGTCAAATAATTATGGGAAGATGGGGTCCCACTGTTGGTACTTTGTTGTTGCCTCTGCCCAATGTTAATCTGGTGCCTGCAAATCTTGGTGTTTTCCCTGCCATATCTGAAGCTGAGACTCTTGTTACATCTCAATGTACCGAATTCTATGTATAAGATACATTGATTCTCTACCAGGCCATTTACCTAGGGCTTCTCTAGTTGGGCTTAATCATTTTTCTTAATCCCAGTGTATCCTTTGGAAATTTTACAGAACATCAATTGAAGCTTTGTTGATGGTTAATAATCAACTCCATGGGGATTTGGGTGGTGGTTACTCACCACATGAAGACTGTTTCTAATTATCTATCAATTTCTGTCACAGTGGCAATCAGTTCAGCCTCAAACTCAGCGTAGTCAAGACCAAATTCTATGGTACTGGTGGTGGCCTTGCCAAAACGGTCAAGGGCATCTCCAGAGAGCATGACAGCTATCCCAGGATTTTTCTCAATATCACTGGAATAGGAGGAAGCATTTTCTTGAAAGTGTAGGCAGATTACTGGCATTGCGCGACAGGTTTCCTCAAGGGTGATTTTGCCCATCTGGTGCATCTTCACCTTGGTGATAGATTTTTTGACTATCACACTCTGTGCCTGGGAGAAGGGGCCTTTGGAGGATTCAGCAGTGGTGTCAGGCTTTATAAGATCAGTCAGGTTCAAACTCTTCCACACAGAAGAAAGCAGGCTCTTGGTCATCATAAAATGGAATAAGTGATTATGGTTACAATAAACATACAAGATGCCCTAAGAATAATCAACATCTTGGGGCTCAGGCTATCAGGTTTAAAATAGATCCCCATAATGTCAGGGAACCAGCATTGGGCGGCTGGCTCATCATTTTTGGGGATTGGCTGGGTGGAGAAAGCCATCATAAGATTAGTGCTAGCTTATATGGGTACAGCATAGCTTTTTCCACCCAATACCACAGCCCAGAAGCCAGGATGATAGTGTCAATCACCCCCAGAAGGGTTATGTACAGGCATCTGTGGTAAGTTCAACTCCCTGGTGATTGACTCCCTGGTGCTTGACACTATAGTAAAGTGAGAATTCAGCTTTTTCCCTGAGCAACAACTGGAAATTAACACTTTTTTAATTAACAGATCTTGATGTACTGAAAACTTTTAATATAAAAAATTAAGCTATACAGCTATGGTATACTAAATTAAAACCAGAAGCCTCAAAAATGCAGTAAAAAGTGTATCTTAACTAACAAGAATAAGGAGACATAAGCAGCTATATCTCATTTTACTATGTAATTTACACTCTTCATTATGAAAATATTTTTGATTACCATAAAAATTAAAACTCCAATGAGAAAAAAATAAACACAAACACAACAATAAAAACTATGCAAAATATGAAGAAATATTAATTTTTGTGCTATAGTTCATATAAGTATAAATGTGAATATCTTTTGTTTTATTAGAAAATTAACAAAAATCAAGATATTTCATTCACTTTCAACTATAACTATTCATTTCAAACTTACCATGTATATATAAATTAATCAGTGCTATCTAATTAAATCCAAAAATAGAAAAATTAAAAGCAAAAACTAATTGATCAAAACTAAAAAGTAAAAATTAAAGCTAAAAAGTTAAAAGTAAAAATCATATAAGCAAGCAAGTTTATTCTTCACACTTCTTCCCCTTTTTCATTTTAGTCCCTTCCAGAAGGGCAGTTGCAATGAGCTCAAGCTGCTTCTTGATCTCTGAGGCCTTGTATTTATGCTTGGTTACATTTTGAATGGCCTTGGTAAATAGGGTGGAGCGGGTTGTGGGCTTGGTAGGGAGACGCAGTTTGCCAAGTCACACAGCTTGGAGATGGTTTTCTCCTGCTTGTGCTGCAGGAGGGAAAAGAACTTATTGAATTTTGGGTGGAGCCCAAAGTTGGCCTTGAGGTGTTTGTGATAAGCCTCTAGCGCTGAGGTGGTCTTGAGCTCCCCGTTGATGACCACCCAGTAAACGTTCCAACTGGCCTTGGTGTGGGCCTTGCCTTACCTCTGCGTGACAGCCTTCTCAATCCACTGGGGCTCAAAGTTTTCAAGGAAAGGCTTAAACTCCAAGTGCTTTACTACATAAATATTCTTTGAGAGAACCTCAAACCCCTTCACAGTGTGCTCTGGCTTTAAAAAAGCCAAGGCAGTAAATTGTGCAAGCACAAATTTGCAGGTGTCCAAAGTGTTCCTCTGGCTCAACCTACTTAGCTTGGCATGGGCCTGCGCATTCCAAGCAACTGCTTGGCGGAAGTGAAAGTGACACACCTGCACCTCCCCACTGAAAAGCTGCTCAAATTCATTGAACTGAGCAGGCTCAAAGTCCATTACACAAATGTGAGGCCCCAAAGCTCTCAGCCTTACCTTTTCCTCCAAGTCCAGGGTAGCCTGGTCCTTGTTAGCGGCAGGAGGGTTGGCGCGGGTGTAGGGGGTCTTCTTGGCATTGTTTTTGTTGGGAAGGAGGGAAAGCGCTTGGCAGAGGATGGTAAAAGCATGGGTATAGATGGTCTTGGTGGCCCCAGGAAGAAGCAAGAACATGGGTGGAATCACCTGGATGTCAATCTGGGCATGGATCATCAAGAGCTGCTTGAACATCCAGGGGCAAGTGGCAAAGGTACCATCAACTAGCCAGATTGAAGCCCTTTTTAACTCCAGCAGGCTCTTCTGGGTGGCATAGCAGATTATGCAGTCATTGCTGCCAGGCCCATCATTATGGAGGAGGAAGCGCTCCCCACTTGGAAGCTGCTTGAGCTCGTGAGTGAGCGTAAGCTCTGAGAGGACGTCTGAGTCCTTGGGGGAAGAGGATTGACAGCAATATGCCTATTGCTTATGAACTTAACCAACTGTCCCTGGGTTGGTACCAACTTAAGATTGTTGGGTTTGAGATGTTGCAGGGCCTTTATAGCCAGATCAGATGCCTGGAGGTGAGAGGATGTTGGGATCACTTGGACAAGGTACCATTTTAACATCCAGGTTATAAGATGATTGAGGGGCTTAAAAAAGTGCTCCCCCTTCTTGGAAGTTACTTGCTCCCAGCCTTCAGTGTTCAACTGGGCCCCACAAGTCTTATCCTCACTTGGGAAGTGCTTGCTCTTGGTAGCACGCTTTTGATTATTACAGTTAAGATGTAATTGTCTGCACTATAGCCAGGGCCACCCTTTACTGAAATGATGAGGAAAAATGGGGGAAGCACTTGGGAACTTTGAGCTCTCTGTCCACATTGCAGATATTGTGGATGGCCAGTGGATCCCAAGCCACGTGACCAGAAGCTTTGAACTTCTTGGAATATTCCTCAGGCTCATCCTGGGGGTCAGATGAGGGAGGGGGGAAGAGCCATCAGGGGGAGGAGGGGAAGGGTTCTTTGAGGCCTGCTTGTTAGCCTCCTTTTTCTTACCAGAAGAAGAGGTGGGCTCCTTGACAGCCTTTGACTTCTTGGTATGTTGCTCCTTGGTGGGCTCAGAGTCAGCCTCTGAGTGGTAAAAGGAGTGGTTGGTAAGATCACCATCAGATTTATTGGGGGAGGATCTTTGGGGGAAGGTGAAGGGGATGTGGAAGATGAGGATGGAGTGGGAGGAGATGGGGTTAGAGACTTTGCCTTTGCAGGCTTCTTGGCACACTTGGGAGTGAAGGCAGTTTCTTTGGAGCCCTTGGAGGCTTGGCGCTTGGGCTGTTGGCTGTTCTTGCTTGATCTTTTCTAAAGAAAAGTTTAGTTTTGTAAATAAAACAGTGTGAAAGATATGAAACACAGAGGTAAAGCAAAGTAAAAGTTAAATGAAAAGTATGCAAATAAAGGTTTATTTATCCAGAAAAAAATATAAAAAGTAAATAAAAGCAAAATAGAAACTCAAAGTATAGATATAAAGGTTAAAACATAGAAAATAAGTGAATTTATGATGAAGCATCAAAGATGTTAGGTTCAGCATAACATCTTAGTGCTAAATCAATGTAAAGGTATAATTAAAAATCAATATATATATATATATATATATATAAATTATATGGAGAGTAGTAGGAAAAGTAGTAAATTATAATTAAAAAAATATTATGTAGAATTTTTTATTGGGAGTTGAAAATTTAAAACATAGTAAATTGTCAAGTTTGGCACTGTCAATCAGCTGGGAAAAGCTGAATTCTCACTGTCAAGTATGCCAGAGTTGAGCAGAAAAATCAAATTTACTATGTTTTTTACATATAAAGCCTGCTTAAATTTAAAATGGGTTCAAAAGTTAACCCAAAAGCAAGACAGTTTCATATGCTCAAAAATAAACAAAATACAACATACTGTAAATTCAGAACCTGAATGTAAAAATGCGGGATTGTCAAATCCTAGGTCCAAATTTCAAATCACTTTTGTGGGCAACTCAGCTGAGTGAAAAATAAAATATTTAATAAAATTAACCATTTAATTTGACTTTTTTGGTTTATTTAAATTGGCAAATTTCAAATCTCTTGAGCAGATAACTCAACTAACAAAAGACAAAACCCAACAAACAAATGCGGGATACATGAATCAGAAATGCGGGATTCTTATGTACAATTTGAGATTTCCTGTATTTCAAACAAATCATAGACATCATGTGAAAATTAATGAATATGAAATTGCGGGATTGTCAAATCCAAGAACCAAGTTTCAAATCATAATTGCAATGAATTTGAAATAAATATAATTTATGGGTGTCTCAAAAAGGATGCCAAAGGATCTAGAGTGGATTTGTGCAAATTCTTTTAGGAATCACAGGCATTCTCAAAAATCACCCTATTCCATTTTAGGTTGGCTAAAATTTAGATCATAATATTCACAAAATTAACATATATAACAATAAAATTGACTAAAATATACATTCCTCTTCTTGAGTTTAAAATTATAATAAATTTTTTATTATTTCTTCTTTCAACAACAACCAAGTCAACAAGCTGTTCCCTGGCCTTGACAAAATTATGCAGGGCTACACTGGGTCTCTTAACAGTGAAGCCTCTGTCTATGGCCACTCCCAACCCACAGGCCCCTCCGCAAGCACCACACAGGAGTCTGTTCTTTCCCCTGCTACTTCCAGCATGGCCCTGTTTGCCCACTATGCATAGGCAGCTGCCAACCCAAATCCCTTATCAGCAATGGCATCTGGAACCAGCCATTTTAGCCATGGGGTCACCCAGAGAGCCCAGAACCCCAAAACAGCCAATCAGATGGCATTGTTCAGTTCTCAAGATGGACATATCCCTCCCCCAGCCAATCAGCCTGCAAGACGCAGAAGAAAATTGATCACCCCAGAGATTTTTCTTGAAATGGTTGAAAAGTGAGGCAAGCTTATGTCCCTTGGGGAAATTGCGGCCACAATGGGTTTTGCAAAGTCAACTGTGGCTGCAACCCTGAGAGCCCACTCCAACTGTGGTCCCCCTACCAAGAAGACCCCAACTGGTGCCCATTCTTCAAATGAAGGTGAAAAAGTCCACCCTCTCATGATGGCTATTATGGAACGTGACCCGCAGATGCCCCTGGTCCAGGTACGTCTCCAGTTGGGACTCCACGGCATCTTCACCAACAAAAGAACAGTGAATTCATGGATGCACAGAGTTGTGGTTGCCGCCAGAATCCTATCCAATCAGGTTCTTGGTGGCCCCATTTTGGTGGATACCAACCCATACAATACAACCATTATTAATTTTATCAAAGGGAGGGCAATGAGGGCCCATAATGACGTCATCTTCCTATCATATGCTAAGATCTCAACCAGTATCCAAGACTTTGGAGAGAAGTGCATCCAATCTGATGTGTACAAGCGCGGCCCAATCTTGTATCATTTTGTCTTGGTTTTATTGGCAGTTTTCCCATTGGGCGTCAATTATTACTTGGCAATATTGAACACCGCAGATGGGTATGCCTACCAGACAGAGCTCAAGGCCATGCTGGAGGAGTGGGCCACATAAAACACTGTGCACACAGTTGTACTGAGTGCGGAGATGGAGCAGCAGGAATGGGCTAGCCAAGAAATCAGGGCTGTGGGGAATACCTGCTGGTCCTACCCCATCAACTACGCCAACATGCATCTTGCAGATGTATGTCTCTACAATTTTGGTTCTGCTCTCAGGTGCTTGAAGCCTACCACATACAATGAACTATGCACCCAGATTGATAAGAGGTATGAGCTTTTCCCTTCTGCGTCCGTCCAGGACTTATTTGATCTCAACATCTTCTATGCAAGTGATAGTGATAAGTCCAGAAAGGACTCCTGCTGCCCCCACGCCCATCCATTTGGTTTATCAAGCCCACATATGTGACAGAAGAAGAATTTGAGCAATTGAAGCAATCTGCTCTTGCTGCCCCTTCCCAGTCAGCAAACCCTGCCTCACCAACTCCCCCATCAAGATCAAGCCACCCGCCTTCCAACCCTGACTCCCAAGCCACCACCCATTCCCTCCCCACTATCTCTGATGCCGCCCCTTTCACAGGCGCAGATGAAGGCAACGTCCATTCCGCCCATTCCCTTCCCTTCCCATCCTTTGATTAGTAAATAAACCTTTCTTTGTGATAACTTATTAAAATTGATATCTCTATTTCAATTTACAATTAATAATACTTTTCTTTTACTTTATCAACATTTCCCATAATTAAAACAATGTTGTACATTTTACAAATAGCTTAAAATTATGAGCATACATATTTTTCATCATCATTAATAAATTAAAGACAATAAACGTAAATAGTGGATTAAATATTGCAATTAGACGTCAACTCTTGATATTTTGATATTATGTGCATAACTCTTTTTGCATTTTGTTTAATAAAATCCACTGTAAACTTGGCCTTTTCCATTATAATTTAACAAAATGGATTGTGTTTATATTAGGGCCATTAACACTTAGTACAAATATTAATATATAGTGCATTTTACAGCCTGTATATTTACCTATTGGTAATAATTCTATAAACTTTTCAGTCGGATTTTACGAGGTAATAGTAATGTAATGTGTTATAAATTACAGTTTACTGTCATTAATTGGCTGATTTTTTTGCTGTGGTGATTGTGCATTTTCTGATATTTCCACACTAGTATCCAATTGGATGTGAAGCCAACCAATTGGATACTAGTGTGGAAATATCAGAAAATGCACAATCACCACAGCAAAGAAAATCAGCCAATTAATGACAGTAAACTGTAATTTATAACACATTACATTATTATTACCTCGTAAAATCCGACTGATAAGTTTATAGAATTATTACCAATAGGTAAATATACAGGCTGTAAAATGCACTATATATCAATATTTGTACTAAGCGTTAATGGCTCTCTAATATAAACACAATCCATTTCAATAAATTACAATGATAAAAGCCTTGTTTACAATGAATTTTATTAAACAAAATGCATTGTGTTATGCACATAATATCAAAATATCAAGAGTTGACGTCTAATTGCAATATTTTAATCCACTATTTACGTTTATTGTCTTTAATTTATTAATGATGATGAAAAATATGTATGCGCTGAATATAGTACTATAAAAACTGGTTTTTGATGGAATTCAAACAATATGTCAACAATCTATAACTTAATCAACAAATTAGAAGCACACCTTCAAAAGTTTGTTGAGATAGAAAGAAATATCAGGGAAATAGTGACAGGGAAGCTGGGTAACAAGGACCAGCCACTGATACAGTCAAAAGAAGATGCTCTGGATAAGTTGGGAAATATTATAGATGAAAAGAATAAAGAAAAATTACTTAATCTACAGGGAACTATTTTATCAAGTCTTGAATTCAACAACGCGGCCTACAATTTGTGGGAGTTCTGGCAGGGGGCCAAAGAAAATAATAATAAGATCAAACTAATTGAAGGAACAGAAATTCAAAAGGAAATCAACACCAATGAAGAGGAAACTGACCAAATGGAAACAGATGAAAATGAAACACAAGCAAGAAGCAGAAGAGCATCAAGAAATATAGAAGCTTTATCAAATGAAAATCAAGAGGAAGCACAAGTTGCAAGAAAAATTAAGCCTAAGAAAATTAATGAAGAGCATCCAACACTCATGAAGTTTGCTGATATGGCGCCTGTGACTGAGGGGGCCACAGGGGAAACAATCAGTAAGTTTTTTATGTTTAACTTATATTTAATTTAGTCATCACCAGGGATGGGGATGAGGTCGTGGAAGTGGCGGCTTTTACACCAAATTGGTTTTATGGGGGTTACCAATCACTGGTGGCCTCTATAAAACAAATAAATAAAAATCAAATAAATAAAATAGTTCAACAGAATATGAATATGTTTTTTAATAGTGAAGCTCAAGATAGGGAATATCAACCACCTGTGGGGTGCTTGCCATGGATAAGGGAAGCATACAAACTAGGATCAACAATCAAAATCAAAGAATTGAATGAAATTTGCAGGGATATAAAACTGAACTTTGATGAATCATATATGAAAGCATTCAAAGGTTCCCCTTCACAAATATCAACAAATACAAAAAAAATTAATAAAAACTGACTTTCAAATTGGAAATAAATATCTAAAATCTGCAATTTTTAATGAAATTTTTAAAGCTCTATCAAACAAAGTTGGGGATGCAGTCCTCGTGAATAATTTTAAGCCTTTATTGATATTGTTTGCCGAGGCCTGGGGGGCTGATACAAGTTGGGCGCCCCCCCAGAACCCTCTTCAAATTTAACCAAATATCCTATATTAATAGGTTAGTACAAACTTTCAAAAAATTGTGCATGTTATCAGAAAAGTATACCTTGCAACAAATCCACGTTGCGGTGTACCTGGGAATCCTGCTCCACTGCATATTGAAAGCCAACGTGAAAAATTAGAAGATGTACCTATACAGATTGACATATGCTGCGTAGCCCTTGACAGACAGAAGACACCGCAGGGATACAGGACAGTCAAGCACGTCTTTTATGACTCATTTGCAATAGCAACACTATACAGGTACTATGTGCCCCCCAAAAAAATCTCCTAGTTGATTCTCTCACCTGATTGCCTTTTATAAGACAGTCGGCCACCACCGGGGTGTTGAGCGCCACCCCTCTAGCAATTGGCGCCAGAGTCATCCACCACATACAGAAGAGTATGTGGTCCCAATTGGACACATTAGCAGAAAATTTGATTTTGGGGTATAATTCCCTGGAATAATCACATTCCCTTTGCAATTTGCATTCCCCTAATAAATTATTTTCCCTTGCAACTTAAAAGTTTTATTTTATTTTATTATTTTTTATTTTAAATATTAAGGTTTTAATACTAAATACTTCACTATTAAAATTTTACTGGTAAAATTTTAATTGTGGAATATTTAATATTAAAATATTTAATATTAAAATATTCACTGTTAAAATCTTTAATATTGACATATTTAATATCAAATATTTTGATATTGAATAAATCACAATTTAATAAAATTGTTATATTTTGATTATTTAAACTTTAATAAAGTAGTTTTAAAAGCTATGGCGACAACCAAAATGAACTCAGATTTAAACAAAATCATCCAAGTTGCGCGAGATTCAGGATTCAAATAATTTAAATAGTGTCAGTTAATAAATGAAATGTCAAACCAAAAACAAAATTTCACTCACCTATTATACAAAATTATATCAAACATCAAGCGGTGTAGTTCAAACCACAAACAAAATGAACTGACACAACAAGTGAAATGGATGGATGCTATTCTGGAGTATATTATAATCCAATCAGGATTCATATGAGACACCAACAGAAGGACCAAAATGAAACAAAATCTGAGTACTCTAGAAGCGAGATTACACAAACACAAAACGAAATGAACTCACACAAGATGTGTAGTATGAGCATCCTAAAATAGAAAAATAACAGTTTAACAGCCAATCAACAGCTATCCAATTTAGAAACAGAGGCATTTTATTCATTTTCATGGCTCCAGATTTGTATGGAATGGTTTTGAGAACCTTCCAAATATGAACTCAAGATTACAATAAAAATAAATCATTAATTTTTAAAATTTCTACTTTTAGTGATTTTATCCTAGGTTTTAGTTCAAGATGGTTTTCAACAGCAACATTTTCAACCGCGCCAGCAGCCAAGCCAGCAGCAGTTAAGCCAGCTTCAATGGAGGCAAGGCTCAGAACATGGAGGCACCCGTTTACACCCAAGCCTTTGAGGCGGGTAACAAGGAAGCTGACCTGTACCTGACCCCCAACTCATATGGCTTTGACTTGTTCAATAGTCACTTGGCGCCTAGCGCTACCCCTGCTCCCGTACCTACTCCCACACAAGCTGTCCGTCAACCAACTAATCAGGATGGCAACCTCAATTTGGAACAACTTCCTGCCATTTCCCAACCTGCCCCTCCCTCAGCCAATCATGGCTTCAGCTCCCCCCGCCCAGCGCCCCAAGCGACAAATCATCACTGCCCAAATTCTTCAGGAAATTGTGGCTCTCAACCTGCAGGGTCTGTCCTGGGATCAGATTGCTGACCAATTGCAATTTACCTGTGCTACTGTCATGCAGGAATTCAACAGCATGATGAACAGAGGGAATCAGATCAGGGCGGCCAAGAAGCCCAAGAAGGCCCAAGAGTCCCAGATAACTGAGGCATACCCAATCATGCTCGACCTCCTCCAGCAGGACCCCAAGCTTTCCCTGATCCAGGTCTGGAAATAACTTGCACACTATTGCATTCAGGTTTCTGAGCGCATGGTGCAGCTCTGGATGTATGGGAAAGTGGCTTTGGTCCAGGTACTGACCAACTTTGCAATGGGGATCAATGGGATGATAGAGAGGATTCCCCATATGATCCTGCCATTGAGTCCACTCTGTTCCAATGCCTGACAAGTTTGTCAGATGATGTCATTTTCATCTCCTACTACAAGCTATTGTTAGCTTTTGATGATTTTGGCAAGTAAGAAAGAGCCGCCACTCAAAAAGGAAGGAAGAAGGTCAAGAAGGGGACGTTTATTGGTGCATTTCTGGCTGTGTCAGCCAAGGGTTTTGTCTATTATTAGACAAACCCTGATTTCATCAATGGGTACTCGTACGGCCACATCCTCAGTGGATTGCTCAACTCCTGGGATGGCTTGAATTCCAAATACTGGGTTTTCTTGAGCCACCAGATGGAGGGAAGCTCCACTGCCCTTGAGGCCATCCAGGGACGCGGGCACCAGGCCTCAGTCTACCCTGCTGGCCATGCTGACGTCCATCTGGGAGATGTTGTCTTCTTTAACATGGGATCCACATTACGGGAGCGCCGCCCTCAGGCTTTCAACAACCTCTATCTTGGGGTCCTTGATCACAATTTTCTCTTTAGTTGCCAAATGGTGGCTGACTTGTTTGCGCAAATGGTTTTCCATGTGAACATGGGCAGCCAATCACGTAAGGATAAGCGCCTTCCACCTCAGGCCACTGCCACTTACCAGCTCATCCAGCCAATGACTGATGAGGAGTACAACAAGCGGTATATGGCAGCCATCACGCAAAATCCTCCTGCCTTCACCCCCACCACCAACACCCCTAACCCGCAAGCCCAACCCACCCAATCCCAGACCCCCCAGGTCAGCACTGCCTCTATGTCTTCCTTCCCGCGTTATTCTGCCTCCTAGGCATCACTCCCCCCTGCCTCAATAAATCCCCTGTCATCAAACATTTTATATTTATATTATATTTATATTATATTTATATTATCTTTATTTTGAATTTCAATTGTTCATGTTCTCTTTGTTTATAGTTGGTTTTATTCTTTATGTTCAGCTTATTTCTATAAAATCATATATTTACTATGGTGTGTATCTAGATCCAGAACACAGTTATTTTTAGCACCAAACCATAGCCTCTTGTGAAAACATTAACAACAATTTGGTGATCAGCTAAAATTGAATTAGAAAATTATAGTGTTAACTGTTTTTAGATAAAGTTGTAACTGATCCAAATTCAAAACCTTAATGATAAACTTTAAGCCAATCAGGAGCCAAGTGATAAAGTGATTGTTGTGACATAAAGGGTCATTCAATAATGCTTTGATGCATGTGCGCTAATGAATATGATTGGCTGGATGTTTTGCCATTGTACGACATTGCCGCTGTGGTGAGTTGCTGATGGACTAGTGCCCAATCAGCTGCTGAGTTAACACTAGTCCATCAACAACTTGCTACAGCAACAATGGCGTACAAGGGGCAAACCATCCATCCAATCATATTCATTAGCGCACATGCATCAAAGAATTATTGAATGACCCTTTATGTCACAACAATCACTTTATCACTTGGCTCCTGATTGGCTTAAAGTTTATCATTAAGGTTTTGAATTTGGATCAGTAACAACTTTATCTAAAAACAGTTAACACTATAATTTTCTAATTCAATTTTAGCTGATCACCAAATTGTTGTTAATGTTTTCACAAGGGGCTGTGTCAAGCGCCAAAAATAATATGGTAACCAGGGAAACAATGCCACACAAAGCAAACGACACATATTGAGATGTATGTAAAACATATACAAAATGGGTAAAAAGATGGGATAATGTAGTAAATGGGAAAACAAAAAGGAATAAACAAAGAGGCAATTGTATCAAAATAACATATAGTTTATTGGGGGGAAAGCTATAAAAACATATGAAAAGGTTAGTAAAAAATCAATGAGCAAATTGAAAAAACTTCTAAAAGACCTTGACTTGGCAATTGCCAAAATCAAAGAAATTGACCACAAGGTCAAGGAAAAAGTGAAGTCTGCCATCCTTGAAGGGGAAAAAATTGAAAAGGTGTCCGCCAAGTCACTCATGACCAAAATACTGGACACACCTGAGAAGACAATAGAGCGCCTACTCAACATCCAGAAGACAGTTGTGGATGGCTTACAATTCAAGTCCTACACCCTTTCTGCGCCGTCTGTCTGGACGGACCACCCTGAGATGTATGCACATCTCAAACCCACCAAGAGGGCCCACAAGGAGGACACTGAGACGCCTGCACAGCTGCTTGCGCCAAAGATGGCAAAGCCTGCCAAAGCTGCCGGCAAAGAAGAAACCCAAGAAGGTAACCTAAGAAAATAAATTTAATAAAAATTCATAAATACTTACCTTTTTTTAGAAGATGTTGGTGGCAAACTCTGCCAGGTCCTGGTTCCTTTTGTCCCCCCCACCTTCTACTCAATTTTTGCCACTCACGTGACAAAGCAGCTTTTCCTGTCCCCCCTGTCTTACAGGAGCTCAAAGATAGGATTCACAGTGCATTCTCAATGTCCAGGGAGGCATTGGCTGGGCTAAAGCATGAAGAGGGGGCATCTGAGTGGGCAGTTACTGCCTACAAGGATGCTCAACTGGTCCACCTGGATCCGGTGTCCCTCAGTGGAGTTTACAAATTAAACTCTATTGAGCTTGTTTGGGACGTCCTGGCAACGCTCCCATTCAAGAATATACTGGAGATGGGCCGGGCCCATGCGGCTGCTTGCTTCTGCTTCCCAGTGGAGCACACCCTGTCCTACTTGCTGGAGAACTTTGGGCGCGCGGTAGAAAAACTGGCTGTTGCAGATGCAACTGCTGTGAAGAAGACTAAAATCCTCCTGGCGGACTTTGGGCTGGCCTGGAGTGCTGACAAGACGGGGGTCCCAGAAGCTATGGATCTTACCTTTGGAAAAACCAAGCACAAGAAGAAGATCAGCGCGGTCTACAATAAGATGTGTGAGTTCACGGAAGCCTTTGCGGGGCAAAGGCTTCACTTGGTGGTTTACCTGGGGTTCTTGTTTTACTTTGGAATGAGCGCCAGTGTGGAGGACCTGGATGGGGTCCTTCTGGGGATTGACAAGGCCTGACTTGCTCTTGATGGGAAGAAGGTCCCCCACAGATATGACTCAGTTGACCATGTTATCCAGGACGCCCTGGTCCTGGCTGGAATCTACAGGTTTGCGGCCCCGCCTGAGAAGCTGCTGCTTCACTCACACCTCATCATCCTCCCTTTCACCAGCAGGCGAGATTATTTTAACCAGGGTGTATTCACTGTCCACGGTGTGGCGGTGGAGATTGTGCACCACCTCCATTGTGGGGTGGGTACATACCGCTGAACCCATTATAGGCGCTCCTAAAATATTCTCTATACCAATAAATATATTTACCCTTTAGATTATTTTTATTATAATTAATAATTTTATAAAATAATATTTTAGCAAACATTACTTACAAAATAAATTCCAGGGAAGGTTTTAATAAAAGCATATAATATATGTCAATAAAATCTACTTCTAATTTGTATGATTTACATTTATTTTTTTTAGTTTGCTTTTTATATTTATTTGCCAGAAATGATAATAATGTGTTTGCTTAATCCATTATCAAGCATTTGGGATACCCTTGGATGCAATAATAAAAATGATTATGAATAAATAAATTACTAACCTTCATTGATGGTGCTGCTGAATGTGATTGCGGGCTTGGAAACATCTAAATATAAAATGTTAGTTAATGAATCTTGATTAGTAAATTAGAGGATATATAAAAAAGTGGGATAAGCTAAGCCTTTAATTGATTGGACTGATTTGCAAGGCACGCAGGGATAAACAAATCAGCGTGGCCATAGAATTTGGCCACGGTCTCAGCTGGGAGGGTATGGATCCCAGCCTGCAGCAAATCAAAAAGGTCCTCTGTCCCAGTTGGGGTTCCTTGCTTGACAACTTGCTTGAGCCACCCAAAGACTTCCTTGATGGGATTTAGGAAGGGCAAATAAGCAGGGAGGAAGAGAAGGCGCATATTTGCCGTGGCCAATTGCTGGGGGGCCCACTGCAATGCTTGTGTCAATTGATGGAAATTCTTCAAGAATATCTGCCACCTTGTGAAGACCAACGTTGTCCAGCATAACTATGTTGGTGAAGCCCGGTCTTGTGCGCCTCAGATGCTCCTGGACCAATTGGAGGAATGATAGGAAGGTCCGGCTATTGTGAGATCCCAATATCATTTGGTAGAGCTCAACCCCCTTTGGACCAAGGAGAGCCACCATCAAATAGGCTGTGGCGCGGACTGCAGCACGCCAAGCCATCCCGTCATTGGAGCCTCTGGGGACATACCCATAAACATTGCACATTGACAAGGCAAATGCTGATTTGTTGATGTAGTAAAATTTGACTGTCCCCTTGGCTTTTAGGGCAGTATACGCCTCTGTGTATTTTCTCCAGGTCTCAATATTGGCTGGGCTGTTCCGATTGTATGGGGATACCCCAAGTTTTTTCCAGGAAAATTGCATTCCCTTGACCAAATGATTATAGAAGGAAATTGAGGCCTCAACCCCAAAAGTGGACTTGACCATGGCCTGTATATTTGCCAGTTCAAGATGGCAATCTTGGGTTATCCACTGGCGGATTGCCCATTTGTGCTCCTTTGTGAGCATGGTCAACACGCGCAAGGATTTCTCTGCGGCAAGGACTTGACCCATGTTGAGGAATTTGTTGAAGGTCTTTGAGGAGTACTTGGGATCCACCCCAACAATGGCTGCAGCCGCCTTGTAATTGCCTGATTCATGCATTAGATTAAGCAGGATGATGCATTTGGTGTCGGGGATGCGCTTCTGAGCGGGCTTTTTAGCGGTGGGGATTGACTCATTGGCATTGGGCAAGGCACAGGGCATAGGCACTTTGTTGTAGAAGGCTGCAACTTTCTTGTGCACCAGTTGTCCCTCATCAGTTTGAAAGAACTCGGGCTCCTTGTTGTCCTCCTGATTGCCATTGCTTATGTATGGCTCATAGCTAGTATCAAGTACAGGCTTCACCTTCTCCAGCATGGCTGACGGGACCAACTCTTGCCGGTACACAGCGTCAAACACATATGAAGTAAGTTCTACCTCCTTGTTTCTAACCATTTTGGTAGTGGTGACTTTGGTTGGCTTCTGGGTCAGCTTTGGGACCCAAGGGTTTATGCTCTGCACCCTAGCAGCTTGTGCTCCTTGAACTAGCTGTGTCAGTGCAGCGTCACTATGGAACTCTCCTCTTCCGCCTACCTCCCGAGTAGGCACTTGTGTTGTACTGAGTCTATTCTTTGACCCACGGGGGCAACCGCGTCCACGGCGCACAACAGGTGCATTGGTACTCTGGTGTTGTGTTCCTTCCATTTTAAAATTTAATATTATACTAATAAATTTTAATTAAGTTACTCCCTAATTTTAATTTTTGCTTTTATCTGAATATGGATATTTAATTAGAGGTTTTCCCACCCATTATCCCAATTATAGATTTTTTATTTCTTAATTAGTTGTTTCTGGTTTACAACGCCCATTTTTGAATACCCAAAATAATTCCCACCCTTTTTCCCAGATTTTATGCCAAATATAAGCACCCAACACAATATTTTTAAAATTTATGTTTCAGATCTTGTGTCTTATTTTGGATGCCTTGGTATCATTCTTGATTACAATCTATTGCACAAACTGTGTGAGTGATTTTGTTTGTGGTTTGAGTTCCTATTGTGTTTTGTTTTTGGATTGAGTTTTGACGCACCATGTGTGGGTGTATTTTGTCACCAATTCACATAGTAAACATATGTACACCAAAAGCCAACTCACACCATTTTGTTTGTGAATCCATGTATTTTGGATTTCATTTTGAATGGTTTTGCTTTGCGTGTGAGTACTTTGTTGCTGTGTTGACCCATTTTGCCTATTGGCGCCAAAAATCCCTGTTAATGGAGTGTATATTTTAACCTGATAGTTGGATTTCATTTAAATCTGAAATGATTTTTTTTAAATCTGAGTTCATTTTGGTTGTCGCCACAGCTTTTAAAACTACTGTATTTAACTTTTAAGATTTATAATTAATATTTTACTTTTAATATTTCAATTTTTATTTTAAACTTTAGTATGTAAATTATAATATTAATATATCTAAGTATATTAAAAGACATTAGTTATAGTTGCCAATACATCAAATAAAAATAAGTTAAAAATGTTTTTAGTTACTACTTGTCAAGTATGGGTCCATTTATCACAAAGATAAACATGGAGAATTGAATTTATCTGCATCATGCGGCCCACTCCACTATTGTTCTAAACAATAGATTGTTTAGAACTCAAATTATCTTTCTCTTGTAATATGATTTGATAAACATATTTGATATACTTGAACTGTGTCCTAAGTAAAAATTAGTAAGGAATACATAAAAATCATTGGTTACCGTGTTGTGTGGCTATAGTGGCACTGAAATAACAAGGATCATATGATGACACGCAAGGTCCAATTTGTGGTGTAAAAAAGCCAAAGTACCATCAACAATTAACAATTATTTAAATAAAATAATTCTATTTCTATCTTTTTTTAATTTATTCATTTTTTAGCTCAACAGTCAATACAATATTTAGTGCATTATAATAAAAATATATTCTTCATACCTAGTATAGTTAATTTTACTTACCTTTTCTATGTATTCTTATATGTCTATAATACAATCAAATGTCACATTACTATATATAAATAATAATTTTTGAGACCTAATAAAAACAAAATAAATAAAAATAAAAACAAATAAAACCTGGAGTGCCCATTTATCTGATTGGCTTGGAGGCCAGGGCTCTTGGGAAGAATGATTCTGAGTGCTTGTAGAAAGCCGCCACCACATCAGGTGGCATCACAAATTGGCTGACCTCAAGAATATTGAATAGGTCCTCAGTGTCCTGAGGAAGGCCTTGTTTCACCTTATTCTTGATCCAACCAAAAACCTCCTTGATTGGATTCAGGAATGGGGAATACGGTGGGAGGAAGAGAAGTCTCATTGGACAATCAGCAAGGCGGTGGCTGGAGGAGTGGCTATTCTTGTCAATGGGGGGAACTTGGACACAACCAGATCCACTTTGTGGAGCCCAACATTATCAAGCACAACAACGTTAATTATGCCGCTATAATTTATCTGAAGGTACTCCTTGACAGCTTGGAGAAAATCAAGAAAGGTCCTGCTGTTATGGGAGCCTTTATTCATCTGGTATTGATCTAACCCACAAGGACCAAGAAGCGCAACCATTGAATAGGTCTGGGAACAGACAGCTGCACAATGGGCTACGCCGTCCTTAGACCCCTTCTCAACCCACCCATGCCTGGACCTGAGTGAGGAGGAAAACAACAATTTGTTGATATAGAAGAACTGGACATTCCCAGTCTCCTTTAGTGCCAGATATGTCTCAGCATAAATGCGTCAATCCTCGATGGTCTTTTCACTGTTTCTATTGTATGGAGAAACTCCAAGCACCTTCCAAGAGAAGCCCAAATCAACCATTGTTTTGTAAACAAGGGTTTTAGAAACAGAAAGCCTGAACTCTGTGGCAAGCATTGATTGGACAGCAAGCATGTCCAGGTGGCAATCCCTGGCTACTCACTGCTTGATTGTTTCAATGTGTACGGGCTGAAGGAGTTTTGGCTGTCTTTTTGCTTTGGTGGATTTGGCAATTTGCTTGGTATTGCCATACTTGGTGTTGATGTTGGCAATGTATCTGGCTGTGACACCAAATCAGGACGCAATATCCCAAACCGCCATTCCCCCTTTCAAGCAGTTGAGGAGAGCTTCACGCTCACTATCAGTCAACTGACACCAGCCCTTGGCAGGTACCACGGCATCCTGGCTACCAGGCTCAACACAGGGGATGAAGACCTTTGTGTAGAAGGTAGGATCACGCTTGCTTGCAGTGGTGCCGTCAATAGTGGCATATGACACAGGCACAGGTGGCCCATCAGTTGTGGCCAATGGCTCATAGGTGGTGTCAAAGACACAGGGGCAGGAAGTAGCAACTATTGGGTCAAGAGTGCGGGGTTGGGTGACAACTGGGTATACAGTGGAGGTGTAAGTGACCTCAGTGTTCCCGGTGACCTTTGTGTATGATACTTTGGTTGCAGGCCTTGAGAGCGGCTTCTGTCTTGGATTGAGGCTACTGTTCCTGGCTTGAGATGCGGGAGGTGATTGGCTGGCAATAACACCTTGGGAGGCATGTGTATTGGCATGACTCCCCTCAAGTTGGGTTCTGGGTCTGTTCTTGGACCCTCTGGGATGCCCTCGTGGATGGGCTGCCCCGCGGGCTGGTGCAGGAGCAGGTAGGGAATGTGATTGAAGGTCCATAAAAATAAAATAAAAATATATATTTTAGATTAGATATTTTAGATTAGATATGTAGTTATTTGGAGTTATTTGGAGTTATTGGTTTAGCTGTGGGTAGCTATTTTCTCTTGAGTTAGCCTTGAATAGTAACAGAATTTCTATATCTGTGATTTGAAGTGAATAATATTGTATACGTTCCAGGTTTGGATAATTTTAAAGTCTAATAACTTTTTATGTCTAAACATGACTATTGATATTGAATTTTTAGTTTGATTTTAGTTGTGGTGGAGCTTCTTGATTTGGCTTGGTGTTTCCTAGTGTGCTTAGTGTACATTAAATTTGGATTCCAGTTCCCACAATTAATATCTGAGTTTACTAGTGGCATTCAAAAGTGATTTGAAATTTGGTTCTTGGATTTGACAATCCCGCAATTTCAAAAAACATAGTAAACTTAATGAAAATGGTTGATGGATTTGAACGCTTCAAATCTGATTCCAGTTAATTTATTTTGTCCATTGGAAATATGCAGCTTGACTTGAACTTTGAAAAGTGTCTATGAGTTCCCGCATTTTTAAAAATTCAAATAAAAATACAAAGAATTCAATTTAATTAAAAAAGGCTATCCCGCAAAAGTGATTTGAAATTTGGACCAAGGATTTGACAATCCCACATTTTTACGTTCAGGTTCTGAATTTACAGTAAGTTAAAAAAGTAAATGATTAGGAAGGTGTTTATTAGTGTTTAATTTGTGCTGTGAGGAGCTGGGAGTGAATTATTTACCATAGTGTTGGTTAAAACATTAAGAAGCTCTCTGTACTAATCCCCAAGTTAAATGTTGAGTGGGTGAGTGTCAAGTGGCGCTCATAGTGTGTCACATATTAATTTAGCCTTAATTCCGAGCCTTTGATTAGTTAAATCCAAAACCAATCAGGTGTCAAGTTGATAGAGTCAAACAAAGAAAGTGTTGAGTTTCAGTTTTTTATAAAGTACATATGAAATCTCTTAATAAATTAGGCTCAAATTATGTGGCACCACTTAATCCACAAACCTGGAAATGACATAATGTAAAACAAGTGGGGTATTTGATTTATGTCTATACCACTAAATCCAGTATAGTGGTGCTTGGGAGCCTAATTGACAACTATGGACACTAATAATAAAAGTATAATAGTAAATAACAATTTTTATATAAGTGCATATGTATTTTATTAATTAAATTAAAATATGGCTTAAAAAGCGTCAAACTGGTCACTTTTTGGTTTAGAGTGTTGAACACAAGTTTTTTCATTTCTATTAGTAAATTCACTTATGAACTGCCCCTTAAATCCATTTTTTAGCTAACTGAATTATTAAACGGAGTTGATTTCAAGTAAATTTAACCTTGGTTTTGGTTTTGAACCCCTTAATCACTAGTAAAAATTAGCTTAGAATCAGTTAAGCCAAAAATGCTAATAGATTCACATATGCGGCACTCAACTCCCTGGTACTTGACACTTTGTCGAGTACCAGGGAGTCAAACTTACCACAGTTGCCAATGTACACTATTCTAAACAGCTTATTGGAATGTACTAGGAGAAGTTTGGAGGCAGACACAGGCATTGGTTTGGGGGGTGAGAGGTGGCACCATCTCCAGTTAATGTACAGGGAGGAAGTTGTACCTATCTTTAAACAGTCAAGGTTCAGTGGTAAACCAAGGACTGTTTCTGTTAAATCTGGTCAAATCCTTAGTATGGGCCAAGAGGCTATGTGCAAGTAAATTCTTAGTGATGTATCCTCAATATTTGAGTTTCAAAGGGTACTCTGTAAAGTGGTCAGGACCAAATAGGGCACCTGGAGGACAAGAACTTGGGGGCAGGTGGGCAGGCCAGAAAGGTTAGAGTTGAATTGGCAGACAACTAAGATAAAATATGGCAATATTTGGTTAAACCAACATCTCATGCCCTTGATTCAAAAATTTCAATAAAGCCTGGTGAAGGGTCTAGGGGTTCATATAGCACCACATTGCCAGACTTTAAATTTACTGATCAGGAATCATCATAAGATTGGGAAATGGGAATTTGGGTGGGCAGGACACCCGCAGGGTTGAGGGTGGCAAATGATACAGGTGCAGGGTGGTCTTTCATTGGCGTATTTATCTAGAAGGATATCACAACCCTTCTTTTCTCAAGCATCATACCCAGGGGCAGCTTGTAGGTCAGCATCTTTCTGAAAGGGTGAATCCTGATTGGCTACCAGGATAGACCTCAGACTCATCAAGCCAATAGCAGGCTTTTTTGCTTCTATTAGGCAACTTAAGGAGCCTGTCCTTAGTTGCAATAATTGGCACTTCTATGCTGGTGTTTTCATCTTCAATATTACCTGTGGTTTGAATCAGAGAGTGTCAGGGCCCAAGGGCTCCCAACTCTGATCCATTTAAACTATAGTCTAAGAAAAGTCCTTTATTTATTATTCAGACCAAGAATGATCACAATGGGAAAAGGGGGAACTAGGTTCTTTTTATACCATTTACATTGGTCTTTGAGATTCTTCCAGATTCTTCCTGAAGGTCATTGTCTCTCTATCTGGAGGATCATGCTAAAAGTTTGAGACATCAGCTGACTAATTCTAGTCATATTCTTTTGGCCAGATTTGAACTTCGCGGTTTGCCTCAGTTGGTCATCTAAAAATACTGCAGATGGATTCTCCTCATCTGAGGCTTTCATTTGAGTGTAAGAACGTCCAAAACTGATCACTGGAAGCTGAGATATGGTTGGATTTGCCCGCTTACTAATTGTTGCTTGTCTTGATTTGAAATCCAATCTTGCGATCATTTTGGGACATGCTGACAGGGTTTTTGAACTCAGCTCTTTAAATTGTGTTGTAACTGTGCTGTTTTAGCAGAGTTACACAGGGAAAAATATTTAGAAGATAGATAATAATCTTTATTATGAGATTGTGATTATATAGCTATTGTGAATCACTGGATAGCAGGAACATGATTGGTGATCACATGGCTGGATGAAAGAGGGGGTGGCTTGATCCTGGTAATGAGTCAAGCGCCAAATCAAGATATCCACCGTGAAGGATCATCATCTGTTCAAGTTGATAGATTTGGTAATTTGAGTTGACTTCCTAGTCTGGCTTCGAGTGACCGGGTAATTGGATTGCGGGTCACAAAGCCGCTTGGTTGGAACCTTGCTGGCAGGTTGAGCCTGCGGTTTTGACAATTGCCATAACTTTTGATCTAGGGTACCTAGGGAGATCATCAAGGTAGCTTTCTGACAGCAAGAAGTAGCTTTATTGATCCAAGCTTTTAAAACGTGATTTTCCAAAGCTACTATGTCATGGCAGGCCATGACAGAGGATTTGATCCCAAAAAATGCAAATTAGTGGTGTGCGGGCAGTCATGACCAGGGGTTGAAACCCTCTTAAAGTCTTGAGTTCTGAGGGGGCAGAAATATCATTTCTGACCCACATTGCATCCAGTTAACACAAGGCACAAATATCAATTCAGTTAATCACAGGACAACCAGCAGGGCGCTGATGTGATTTGGTGTGTCCAACTCGTTCTCAGAAATCTGTTGGATCTGGGGTACAGAAAATATCAACCCTACAGTATTGCTAACCCAGTGGGGCATTAGAGCTATCTTGGAATAATACAGGCAACCAGAGACCAGCTGATTTAGTTGTACCCCAGTGTGTTCTTGATTGCCCTGACTTTCATAGGCCAGAGTAGTGATGTTAAAAGCTTCTTAGATTACAATGGCCCTATTCCAAAGCCTCCTATGCTGGCAGAGTTTGTAATAGGGCATCCACTAGTCAGGGTACCTTATTGCTTCCCAAGGTAAAGCTCAATAAAAAGGATGGGGTGTCAGATTTCTGATAACAGATATGATACTTTTGATTTAAAAAGTAAGCTTGATAAGAGGAGTTTGGATCTAAAAATTAGCTCATATACTTATATTAATATAAATATTTTCCTTTTGAGATAGTATAAAGTTAGGAACTTCAAATGTTATGATATAGGGAGCAGCCAATACACACAGCGGGAAATCCTTACGGTAGGATTAGGTTTGTACTAAGATGGGGGTTAGTCTTCAGGGAGGAATAAGGGAGTTACTTTAAGGCCCTGGGAGTGATAATTATCAGAAATCTCCTCTAGCTACAACTAGGGAGATGGTGCTGAAGTGTAATAAAAATTATAAAGAGAAAATGTGGATATAACTTAACTTTATTGGATAGATAAAATAATCATTTTATAGCAAATGTTTACCACAAAACGGTAGAAGGGTAGGTAGATCACTGGCCACTCTCATAAGTGGGTTGAGGATCAATCATGTCACCAGTTGGAAGGTAAATGAGTCCTTCACCCGATTTGGATCAAGCCCCATTTTGAGTTGAAAAGGGGAATTGAAGGATTTTGCACTCAAATGTGACTCTGCCAAAGGCGAAATCAAAAGAGCATGGATATTGTGATTCACGACATCAAACAACAGCCAAACTCTGCTTTGAACTTTGACTGCTGCGGATGTTTGGCCTATATTATATAGCGTGCTCTCTTTCTGCTTATTCACATAACCACACCACCCAAATTGTATTCAAAATATGCAGTGGGATTCTACGCTTCCGAGGCACAGAGCTCTCAGCTGTTTAGTAGAGTATGCTGGAGGGGATTCGTATTTCTGCAAACAAACTCCAACTAAACATTATTTAATAGGGTTGGAAATAGGATTTACATAAAGAAAAGCGATTATGTTTATTGTTAACTCAGAGGAAATGGTTGGTATTCTTATTGCAAATAAGATATGTCGTATTTGACAATCCTGCATTATTACAAACTAGTTGTTAGTACAATGTAGATTCTTTGCTAGCAGTTTTAATTGCTAATCGCCCCTGGGTAATGTAAATGAGTGACATTTCAAGCCCCTTGAGAAAGGCGATAAGATTGGGGGAGTGGATATTTGTGGATTCAATCTAGCCTGGCTGGAAACAAGGGATCCTTGATTTGAATTGTACAAATTCGAAAAAGAGGGGTTTAGTTTAGCATTGATATTTGACATTAAAAAGGGAGTCCATTGAGCAGCCCTTGATATTCAAGAGGGCAATCCGCTAGATAATATTTTTAACAAATTAAAGGATTTTTGACTATCGATTTATTATTTTTTCTGTTGCTGCCCAATCTACTTAAATGCTTTTCAGTAGGGGTTTGGCCAGAAATTCTGGCTTGTCCGCTAGAAATTTGTTGAGGTTTCCAAAAACCCATATCAACTTCCGTTTTGAAAATTTAAGTACATTTGCTTTACGGCAAAATGCAAAGGTTATTACCCATAGAAAAGTGACCAGCCCCTTAGAATGGGCTCAGGTTTTAGAGGAGTATAGTAGAGAAAAAGAATTTAAAGATAATGTCGAGCAGACTAAAACTTTGATCCTCCAGTATAAATCGGGGGAAGGAAAAAGGCTTGTCGCCTTGATCACCCTAGCTTCGGTGCCTACCGACTTGCGCGCTGTTGCCCGGGTCTTCAACTTTAAGGACCTCCGGTTTGCCACCCCTGATTTGCTTGCCGAATTCACGTCTGATAAAGAACCAAGTAATCCGCCACCTCTCTGACTTTTCTTGGTTATTTTGTTTGCGACTCTCGGGAAGCAAGAGGGTTACTTTCAACTTAGTTTAACTGGTTAATTGTATGATATTTCTATAATGCCTCGCTTCTTTGCTTTCTTTGGGTATTTAAGGGTTGAGTAGCAGTTCTTTTTTGCCAAGCCAGACTTTGAATTTAAAGCTCCTCCCTGTCAAGCTATGTCTGGCTCGAGTTCTGCTGAAAGTTTTGAGTGTTTTAAGCTATTTTATCAATCTAGATTTTCCAGTATAACTTTGCTCTAGTTTCTTTTTTCTCGAGAGACACGGTTCACCTTTTCAGATGCAATTCCTTCCAATCAAATAGTAGCTCTAGACCCCATTGCGAACATTTGTAACTGGATTATTTCTTATAATATTTATATAAAATTTAGAGAATATGCTTTGCAATACTTCTAATGTCGAATTTTAAAGAGAATAGTCCGTCCAATAAACATCTATTTATTCCTTTATTTTTATAAAACAATATGTGGATAGTTTCAGATTTTTCAAGGGAAATTCCAAACATCTCTTCTCAAACTGCATTTAAGAAGTGTAGTTATTTTACCCTTCGACTATGATTTTGGCCTAAATAGTTGAAATTTCTTTTTTAAAGATGGGTTTTGCCTATGGTGGTATTACCTTTGTGAATATTAGCTATTGATTCTTTTTAAAGATATGCAAATTCCGGGTTTGATTGATTATTTCGACTCACCTGATCCTATTAGTCTCGGTATTTGGGTTTAAAGATTTGACTCCTGAACTCAGATCCAAAGTACACATTCTCGTCGATGACTCCATTCTTAAAACATCCTCCTTGATTGCTCTGCAAGGGCACAGTTCTAATTCAACTTGGTTGATGTCTTCCAGTGACTTTTCGGCATATTTAGCCCAAAATGACTTGAAGTATGAGGCATTAAGCATGTTGAACATTTCTTCATCTTTAGGGAAGCCTGTGAGGAGGTAGGTTTAATACTTAACAAATACTTAACGTTTCAAGTCCAAAGGATAAAGGATTGGTTGAAAGTAAGAGGTGCATTGATGTCATGAGTCTCATTTATTTTAGAACCAAGGGGTAGCAAGATGGGGCTGGAATTTGGCAAAGCAGAAAAATTTTCCATGTGGTACACGCAGGTTTGTAATTTCAAGCTTTTCTGCTGACTGTCTAGGTTTTAGTTAAAGGAGAGATGATAGAATACTATAGTGTTTCGGGCTGCTACATTTATAGGCCTTGGTCTTACTCCATCTGGCGAAGAATCACAGGTAAAGAGAAGTGGCTGTGGAACTAACGGGAAGCCTTTTTTGACAAGGCCATTACGGACATGGGAGTTGAGCCTGCCTATTTCCCCATGTTTGTTTCGCAATCTGTGTTGGAGAAAGAAAAGGATCACATTGAAGGGTTTGCGCCAGAGGTAGCGTGGGTAACCAAGGCGTAAGGAGATAAGCAGTAGCGATGGTTCTGATCAGCTAGAGGTGAAAACGACTTGGACGTTCCAATTGCCATACGCCCCACATCCGAGACGGTCATGTATCCTTACTTTGCGAAATGGATCCGCAGCCACCGCGACTTACCTCTGCGGCTTAACCAATGGAACAGCGTGGTTCGATGGGAGTTTAAAGATCCTCGTAAGCTCCCAGTGTTGCCTTTCTGACATTTAGAGCCTTTCATCCGTACCCGCGAGTTTCTATGGCAGGAGGGGCACTCGGCATTTTTAACTCAAAAGGAAGCGGATGAGGAGGTGCTGCAAGTGCTTGAGCTTTACCGCCAAGTTTACGAAGACCTGTTGGCCATTCCCATCATCAAGGGATACAAATCCGAGAAGGAGAAATTTGCTGGCGGGTGCTACACTACGACATGTGAAGCGTATGTTCCCGCGACCGGCCGTGCCATCCAGGGGGCAACATCTCATTCGCTGGGCCAAAACTTCAGCAAGATGTTTGAAATTGCAGTTGAAGATCCTGTCGATAGAAGTAATAAGTTACATGCGTGGCAGAATTCCTGGGGCTTGAGCACCCGCTCCATTGGTGTGATGGTTATGGTCCACGGCGATGATAAGGGCCTTGTCCTTCCTCCTCGGGTTGCTGATGTTCAAGTTGTTTTGGTACCTTGCGGGCTGAAGGCATCTTCGTCAGATTCAGAACGACTCAGCGTTGAAGCAGCTATAAAGGATGCTATCGCCTCTCTCTCTTCTGTGGGCGTGCGCGCCAAAGCAGATCTGCGCGACAACTACACACCTGGCTTCAAATTCAACCACTGGGAGCTCAAGGTAAATTGTATTTTGATTTTCTCATTGTATAGGGTGTTCCTTTGCGGTTAGAAGTTGGCCCCAGGGAAGTGGCATCAAACTGTGTGGTTTCAGTGCGTCGAGACAATGGGGAAAGGCAAACGCTTCAGTTGAAGGATCTTCATGCTTCTATCCCCAACCTTCTCAACTCTATCCACAACAACTTGTTTGAAAGAGCTAGGGTCTCCTTCAAAGAAAACATATTCCTGGCAACTCGGTGGGAGCAAGTAGCACCTGCCCTGGAGAAGAAAAAGTTAATATTGATGCCCTGGTGTGAACAGGTATCCTGCGAGGAAAACATCAAAGCAGCAACTGCATCTCGTAATTCCAGCCCAGAAGGGCAGGCGTCTGTAGCAGGGGCTAAATCCTTATGCATCCCATTCGAGCAACCAGAACACTCCCCCATCATATACGGTGAAACAAGATGTCTAGCATGCAGTCACCATGCCAAAAGATTTGCATTGTTTGGCCGCAGCTATTAGAGCCATGTTCTTATACATCATGCTAATAAAGTTGGTTTAAATAGGTGAATAGCAGGAAAGGTTAGACTCTTTAATTGACACTAGCTTTTATCCTGCAGTTAGAAACTAATTTGGATCTGAAACCAGAAAATCAAACTCTTATGAAAGATAGTGATTAGATCAGTTTCCTGTGATAGAGAAGGGTTTCCTATCTTAACAACCCCAAAGGCTGGGTGCAAGCATGTCCAGCAAGTTCAAACCCTGTGGGGCGAAACATGGGATTGCCAGATTTCATGTCACATCTGCGGGTTGGCTTTTTTCTCGATGGAATCGATTTCTCAGCTTTCTATTTGAATATTTCAAATTGCGGGATCTCATAGACCCTTTGCATATCTCAAGCCGTGGCTGCATATTTCAAATGGACGGAATGAATCAACCGGAATCAGAGTTGAACTGTTCAGATCCACCAGCTATTTTCATCAACTTTGCCATGTTTTTTTGGAACTGCGGGATGGCCGAATCCAAGCACAAAATCTCAGATCACTTTTGAATGCCACTAGTAAACTCAGATATTAATTGCAGGAACTGAAATCAACTTTGAATACCCGTTAAGTAAACTAGAATACACTAGACCAAATCAGGAGGCTCAACTCCAGCTGGTATCAATCAAGAAATGCACCTTTAACCACCATATCAAGGCACACAGCTACTTAGAAGGCAAACCTTTCTAAAACAGGGGTTACCAGAATGTTATACACTATAGATCACTAAAATAAAGACCTTCATGCTATTCAAGCCTAAAGTGAGAAAAACTATAACTCAAAGCTAATCTAAAAATACCAGGGCCCAAGATGCCTCTGGCAAGCGATTGACCTGCATTGCTTCAGTATCACAAAAGGCATGGGAACCCTGTAACAATGCCCTATCAGGCGCAAAGCCATCCATCAGCGACCCTGAATGGCCCAGGGTTTGCCAGGCCCATGTGCTGCAAACCTAGAAACCAGCACCATAAGAAAAATTGTACCACAGACCTATCAAGAAATAGTAGATCATAAAAGTAATTGTTTTATCACACGATAGAATTGTTGTGGGTTTTAATAGCTGCTGTAGAACCTTGGCAAGAAAAAGCTGATGTGCCACAGCATGGCTGCAACCAATGTGCTGCCCCACATGTGCAGAAATGCAGGATTCTAAGCTAGATAGCAATGGCACCAAAAATAATGCCACCAGCCAACTGGTGGGGCAAGAAACTGATGCTCATCTGGTAAGTATAAAGGATGAGAAAGGGAAGCCTTCCTCATTGTTGACACTATCACAATAAAGGTCTATGCATTGTGAGCACCTTTGGCTTACAGGAATTTATTATAGTGTTGGGAATTTCCATATATTATTTGCTCCCTACGTGGAGCCCAACAGCAATATTCATTCTTCTGCCTGTTGCTGCCAGAATCTACTTCATCCCTCCTGGTTACCTCAGGTCACACCTCAGACCCCAAATTCTACCACCTCCACCACCTGGAACTCCCTCCTGGCTACCCATCTGCCATCTCAGGAGGCCAGCTTCCAACACCAATGATGAAAATCCCTACTGTCTCCCTCTTACCAGAGGCCCTCTCTGTCCAAGACTTCAATAAACTGGGGTTCATCTACATCATAGTGTTGGGGTTAGCCAATCAGGTGGTATCCCACACTAGAAGCTTGTATCCTTTGCTGCTACTGTCAACTACCTGCTCAAAATTTTCCTTATTGTCTATATGGTCTTTCAGGCCCGGCTGCCTGTAGGAGTACAGCCAGAGACCAATATGAGCTGTCAGTATGCCAACCATATTCAATCTAGTGACCCTGGGCTCCTATTCTTCTTTGATTATAGGAACATCTTTTATGCTATTATTTTTACTACAGATTTCTACCTGGGACAGTGCCTTACCAGTAAACAAGATAAAGAAGGAAGCTAGGTGGAATCTGGCACCAAAGTGCCCCAAGTCCAGAACGTGATAATCTCTACTCTGTTCTGCGCCCATCCTGAGAACTTCAGAGATGACACCCAGAAGGTGATTATGGTGGCTGCCCAGCTGAAAGCCGGCACTGGAGAAATCTTCTGGCTAGCTTATAAGAAGACCCAGGTCTCATCCTCTCCTATGATCAATTCTTGGAAATCATAAACTCTGTCATCACCCCTGCTGGAGCTAAAATTCAGGCCTACACAGGGCCCATATTCTTGCACCAAGGAAGAGATGACCTGGAGACTTATATACAATGATCCCACCACCTGGCAGAGGCCGCTGAGATCCCAGAAAATGCATCTGGATTGCACTTCAGAAATGGACTGAACCCGCAACATGCCAAGCTCATGGGACACTGCCATTGCAACTTGCCCAAAAAAGAGCTTCAGGCAAAGCTAAAGGAACGGATTTTAGTTAGCCCCAAGGTTAAAGATTAAGACAACCCTGAAGCAACCAGGTCTGTAAATTCACTTCTTCCTTTAGCCTTGAATAGGACAGTCTTTCCCTGTTGTACTAAGAAATCCCCTCAAAAACCAGCTAAACCTCTCATTTCTCTTGAGGACTTAGCCCACACAGTTGATGAGAGATTTGTGGTTGCATACCCCGTGGAGTCTCCACCCTCCTCTGCGCCCCTCATGGAAGAAATCCTAATTAATTTAGATTATTTGTTAGCCTGGTGTTGACGTTGTTGAAAAGCATTTGGATTGCCCAATCAAAGTGCCTCACATCAGTGTCACTAAAACCAATTAGTCAACAAGACTCTGAAGGCAATTCTAGCCAATCAGAGGTTGGTTTGTAAATTACTTCAAAAATCTCTAACTCCCCTGACTCAAGTCAGCAAATTTTATTGACCAGCCAATCAAAAACAAGCCAAGTCAGTCAGGTGACCTCCCCCTTACAACCCATTCCCTTTTAACAATACCAGGGGACTTTGGGTCCCCTGCTTGTCAATTTTCATTACCAATAAAGTTGTATAGCTTTCATACAAATTTTAGTTTTCTAATTGAGTGGAAACCCAGTTTGGAGTTTCCGTCAACTAGAGATTAAAGTGTTAGTAGTTTTAAGCAAACTTACCTTGTGCCAACCCACCTCAAACCTGGCGTCTTTCCTAGACACTTTTAAACAGGCTTGAGCATATAGCTGTTGTTGCTTTCGCTTTTGACTTCTAAAACAGTACTCAAAACCAAAGGCTTTAGTTAAAATACAATATAAAATCTACTTTATCTTGTTGTTTACCTTTAGTTACATCAGTTTTGAACCTGCTTTTTATTTAACTTCCTGCTCAAGTCACCCACGCCCACCTCCAAGCTCCCGAGTCTGTTCTGCTGTCCCTTGGTGGTCTCTTATTGTGAGTACCTTGCTTGGGTTAAATTTTACTGTTTACAGTGTTTAAAAACTTACAAATCTCACCCAAATTTTGTGAGGATTACTATTATGTTAAACCCTGTCCTAAAATTTGTGGTGTTTTCTGTGGCTCCGTTTCTATTGATATTATGGTCTACGTCTCCAGATCTATGGTCTAAAATCTCCTCCTCTGCTTGCCTTGTGGGTGACAACCCTTCCAGGCTCTTGGACCTCTCCAGTAGTCTCCTGTTTTTGGGTGAGGCTGTGGTAAAAAGTCTGACCTGTGACAACTTGGATTTAGACACCATAGACTACTCCTTGCATGCTCTTGTAAGTGAGGGAATTTTGGCGTCCCCGCCACCTGTCCTGGGGGAGAGCAGCTCAGAGCCCCTTTATGCTCCTGTTATGCCTCCTCCTGTCCTCTCCCATGCACCCTGGTTGCTCACTGGTTTTTCGCTGATGGCTCTGAATACATACTTGCCTCAGATGTCCTCTGTGTCCTCCTTGTGGTACCTCCTTTGAGCAGCTGTCCCAGTCCTCCACTGGGCGGCATCCTGGTGGATTGTTTTACCGGGATGGGAGCTGAAATTAGTTAGTTTAGCCCCCCTCTCTCACAAAGTCCCTGGTGCTAACAGATCTTTCTTGAACATGACCCCTTAGGAATTTAACACCATTTGAGAATCAGGCTATGCTTCTATTGCCACCAGAGTGGGCACGTATCCAAGGACTGTACCAGATGCTCCAAAAGAACCCAGGGTGCCACCATCTCAGCAATAAATAGCACTTCTCAGTCTTATCCTATCATTGATACTGTCCCATAAATCAAGGCCTTGAGGTGAACATTGTAGCTCTCCTAGACAGTGGAGCCACACCCAACTACATGTAACATATTCTAGCTAAGAAACTGGTATGCCAGTCCAAGAAAACTCCCAACTGGTAACCCTGGGCAACAAGACAACTGACCTGCCACATGAATGCAAGGAGTCTGTCTCCCTGAAACTGAATGAAATCCTCTTGCCAACCAGTTTTATGTCATGGAGAAGTTGCCCAAACCTGTAGTGATAGGTTTTAAATGGTGGTTTGACTAGCAACTGAACTTAGACTATAAGAATCATCAGGTGACTGTTACTCATGGGAGCCAAACCTTAAAGGGCACATACTTGAGCCCTCAGCAAACCCCAGAGCTAAACAACATCACCACAGAGTCTTGCAAAGCTGAGACCCCAAATTTTTGAAGCCTTGGGAGTCCTGCTTCTCAGAAGAAGAAGCCACCACCTTTCCCAAACACAGTCACTTTGATCATGCCATTGATCTCATCCCAGAAACCCACCCTAAACATGGAACTGTATACGTTTGCAACATTAAATAACAAGTTTCCTTAAGAGAGTATCTGTACAAGATGTTAAAGAAGGGATACATATGTGTCTCCAAATATCTCTGTTTGTTAAGAAGAAGAGCAGGGACCTACGTCCTTGCGTGAACTACCAGGACCTAAACAGCCTCACTGTGAAAAACAGATACCCTGTATCTAATGCTGAATACCTGTCAGACCAGCTTTCAGAAGCCAACATCTTCTCAAAGGTTTATTTTAGGGATACATTCAACCATATCTGTATCAGGCCTGGTGATGAATGGAAGACAACTTTCAAGAATAGACAAGGACTTTACAAATGCCTGGTTATGCTCTTTGAGTTCTGCAACACGTCCAGCACCTTTTGAACCATGGTGGACGTGGTCTTGGGAGAACTCAAGGACCAGTGTTGTTTAGCTTACTTAGATGACATCCTCACCTACAGCCACACCCCAGAAGAACATGTCAAACATCTTAAAGCTGTCCTAAAACGCTTCAAGGAATACAGAGTGTTTTTTAAGCTCCAAAAATGTGAGTTCTTCCAAGAAGAAGTAGAGTTCTTGGGGATAAAATGTGCTAAAAGGAGGATTTACTGTGACATATGACAATATAGAGGCTGTGAAGTCATGGCAAGACCTAAGAACCACAAGGAAGTCACAAGCTTTCTGGGCCTGGCAACCTTGTGCCGTGAATTTTTCCAAAAAATTTCTTCTATCTGCTTGCCCTTGACCCACCTCACCTCCAAGAAATACCCCTTTGTGTGGGATGATGCCGCCAAATCCGCCTTTGAGTTGCTGAAGAACGCTTTTGTCTCTGCGCCTGTCTTGGCAATGTCAGTTTACAATAAACCTTTCATTGTGGAGACAGACGCCTCTGACTTTGCATTGGGGGTGTTGCTTCAGGAGGGGTATGATAGTAAGCTGCACCCTACAGCTTACTACTAAAGGAATTTCATTGCCCCTGAGTTTAACTATCCCATCTATAACACAGAAATGATGGCTATTATTTAATTCTTGAACTCTTGGAGAAGATACTTGATTGACGCCAATCACCCAGTGAAGATCATGACAGGCTACAAGAACTTGACATACTTCTCCAAATCATAACAGCTGAACTAACGCCAAGCTATATGGACTTTATTATTAGCAGACTACAGCTTATCAATCAGCTAAAAACATGTCAAGATCAACATTGTACATGACGCCCTAAGCCAAAGAGCAGACCTTTTTCCTAGTGCCAAAGAGATTGAGGAATTCAACACCAAATCCTTACTATCTCCCAACATGATAGAACCAACACTCCTGTTCTTAAGACTGACTAATAGAAGGAAATAAATCCAGTCTGCACATGCTCTAGACAAGCATTTTACCGTCATAATAGAAATCTGAAACAGGACATCAACAATATTTACTATCAATCAGGCTACTCACTACACGGAAAAAAACTCCAGACACATGGCCTCCTATACATACCTGAAGGTCCACTGCGCTTAGAGATACTGAAGAAATACCACAGATCCCCTATTTCAGGAAACCCTGGGTGTACAAAGACTCTCAAATGGATCCAGAGAACCTACATGTGTCCCAAGCTGAAGCTAGAGATTGAGTAATACCTCAGTGATTGCAAGACATGTGGATGCACCAAAACCAAGCGTGAAAAGCCAGAAGGTTTAATACAATCTCTTCAGGATGCAGAAGGCCCTTGGAAGCTAGTATTTATGGACTACATTGTGGAGCTACCAAACTCAAAAGGATTTAATGCCATCCTTGTAATTGTCAATTATTTCACCAAAATGGCTCATTTCATTCCAACAACAACCAAAGTAACAGCAAAGGAAACTGCCACCCTATTCCAGAACCAATTATTCATGAACCACAGACTCCCACAAGAAGTGGTCTCAGACAGAGGCCCACAATTCACCTCCAAGTTTTGGGCCCAAATCCTAAAGGGCTTGGGAATAAAAAGGTCACTGTCTACTGCATATTATCCCCAGAGCAACAGGCATACCAAAAGAGTAAACCAGGTCCTTGAACAGTACGTACAATGCTATGTGAACTTGTAACAGAACAGTTGGGTAACACACATACCAATGTCTCAGTTTGTGTACAACAACCAAGACCACAGCTCCACAGGCATGTCCCCCTTCAAAGCCAACTACAGATTCAACCCTATATGGGATGCCCCCCACAGAGGAATCCAATAACCCAGAAGGACAGGTTTTGTTAAGCAACATCCACACATGTTGAGAGGAATGCACCCAGAACTTGAGAAAGGCAGTATAAGTGTAAAAATATTTTTCTGACAAGAAACAAAGCCCTGGTCCTCTAATAAAAATTAGAGATATTTTTTATCTCAGTTCTAAAAATATTAAGACTACAGTTTCATGTGCTATCCTGGGTCCTCAAAAAATGAACCCTACACGGCTCTACAGCACATTGGTCAAGTAGTGTACCAACTAGAGTTATCTTCAGGATAAAAAATCCATGAAATATTCCACTGTTCCCTGTTTTCCAAGAAGAAGGGATCTTTCTCTCACATTAACCAAAAATAATGGCCTCCCACCTATCCAAGAAGGAAGCTTCAAAAATAAAAAGTAGAGGACATCCTAGGATGTAAAATCCAATGCCAAAAACAACACTTCCTGATTAAATGAAAAGAGTACCCAAGTGAAGAGAATACATAAGAGTCCAAAGAAAATCTGACCAATGTTGAAACCCTGTTGAGAGATTAAAAATCCCGGAATGAAGAGTCAACCTCTGCAAGCACAATATGATAGGGGATGATGCCAGGGCCCATAATGCCCTTGACAACATACTTATCAACATCTCTATCAATTCATAAAAGCCTGTAGTTAGAAACTCCTTGGAACAAAACCTTCCCTTAATAAACTCAAATGGCCAGTAATTTGCAGGTTCAGCATGCAGAAAAACCTGAAAATCTGTCAGGATACCAAGCGTTAGTGGGAGCACTGTTTGATGCAGGAAGAGGGACTGTCAGGATAGGGGGTAGGGCCCACCATAGGATGGGAGCCAACTTGATAATATATGATAGTGATCAAATGGGTAAAGACCAGGGACTAATTTAGGCACCATCAAGTCCACCAAGCCTGTAAGAGTAATATAGAATACTCCTATCAGGTACCCACCTAATTTAGAACATACTCCCAATATAGTGAATGATTTCAGAATTGTTGAGTCCAGTTACCAGTAATCCCACAGGAAGGGATACAATTTCCAAATGGAATAGTTCACCAATTAATCTGTAATAACCCAAGAGAGTGTTCAATTGGTCCAAGAAGAAGTACGCCTCAAGGTAGCTAAGCAAGAAGGCAGAAGCCAGAGGGTGGAAACCTGTGGGTGTTTGGAACTTGGCCACTGCCTGATAAGACTTTGGGTTTTCTTTAATGGGTGGATTTTAAGAAAACATAGAGTTTTTATACCATACACCTGGAATGACATAACACCAGGATTGATCTAGATTACAAGGAGAGGAGGAACTATAATTGATTCTAGTACCTAATAGTACGCTGGCCCAGATGGCCTGCAGAAGAAGTAGCCAGACAATTCACTTACACCCAAGGGACTCCCCTATGGAAGTCTTGGGCAATATCATGTTGTTTTGGAGTAAGTAGTTGTAAGAGTAAGTAAAATGGTTGGGTAAAAGACTTTATTGATTGAACAAGTAATAGTTTAAGGCTTACAAGCTGTATATAACATGGTTAAAGGGAAATACTGTGGAAGTTTGGGAAATTTGGGGTAGTCAGGAACAGTTTGGGGAAGTTTGGAGAGTCACCAGGGACTAGGATAATCATTGGATTTGTAGTATCAGCTTGTTATTTTAAAAATATGTTTTTAAATTGTTATACCTCATTATGCTCCCCAAGTGCTCTTAAGAAGCTTGGGTGTATCAGCAACTGATCCCACATCTGCTGGGATCAGCGCTAGGAATAACAACAAAGCTTCCAAGAAGAGTGAAACAAGAAGTGTGGAGCCTGACTCTAATAAATCCTGCTTAACACTTTTGAACATTAATTCAAGATTCATATCAGAAACCAGCGCATTTGATTGACTGCTGCTTAAATTTACAGGTAACAATCCACCTTTACTTATATTCATATTACTAAAATCTACTAGTTGACTGCCTGTCTCTTGAGAAGACCCAGGTTTGATTCCTGTTTCTGAAAGTGGATTCAAATTTAATTCCAGTAATACAGGTAATTAAGGCTATATAAATATATTACAGTAGTTTTCAAACCTGTTGAGATAAAAAAATATTATTTAGTTTATAACACATAGGTCCAGTCACACAAAAAACTTAAACTTTTTAGATCTAAATATAATATAATTCCACAGAAAATGTGTGCTATTTGGTAAAAATGCCCAGTCACACACCAACTTATACAAACTGGAAACAAATGTATGATAATTTAACAACAATTGTACCAAATACTAGAGCACACAGTTTTCAGTCTCAGAAAAAATATATTATGATTACTATGTTTTTTATGAACACTGTCATATTTTGATTGGGTAACCTATTCCTCACTTCAAAATGACATTGATCCATTAAGCTCGGTGAGCAATAGGGCAACTAGCACTCTTGCCCTGGATGAAGAATAAGACAGTTGATTGTACATAGTTTTAATATTAGCCAATATTACTTATGACCAGCTGATCAAAAGTTAATGTCAGGCTAAGGTTGCAGCAGGGTTTAACTATAGTACAAGAGTATCATGGTGTTTGTGGTAATAATTGTATATCCCTTCACTATATAACTTTTATACTTGACACTTAAAAAAGGGATAATTGTTAAATTTATTACACATTATTATACTCACTAGGTTAGAGAATACTCAACTTAGTCTTTGATAAATAAATAAGTTGTGATTTGAGTAAATCAAAATATAACCCCATACCACTGTCACAACAAATGCATAGAACTCAATCACAAAAGTTAAGAACTTGATCCAACAACAAACCCCAATAGAAACCAAAACAGACAACAAAAATATCAAATATCAAAACAAATAAGTGAATCTATAAGACTGTTATCAGATTGTCCTAATTAAGATATACAATCTAGAATATGAAAAGAAAATAAATGTTCTGAGTTGTTGTATACTTGGGCGCGGCCAAGGGACACAACAAGAAATCCTAAAAGTAGGATTGGGGTTTTAATAAGCCAAAGGTTAGTCTTCAGGGATAAATAATGAGCTTATCTTAAGTCTCTGGGAATGATAATTATCAGAAACCTCCTCTAGACTAGAATAGAAAGATGGCACCAAATTACAAAGATAAACACAAAGAAAGAGTGTAAATGCAACTTAATTTTATTGGATGAATCATTTATGTTCTTATAGGGTAATAGCTTACCATAAAACAGTAGAATGACATTTAAATAAAGGGCCACTCTAATAAGTGGGTCAAGGATCACTCAGTTTACCAGTTGAACGTAAATGAGTCCTTCACCTAATTTGGAGTGAAACCCATTTTGAGGAGAGAAAAGAAACTGAAGGATTTTGAACTCAAAATTTGATCCCATCAAAGTCAAAATTGATAATACCTGAATAGCAGGATTCACAACATGAGTGTCTGTTTTGGGATTACAATGAATAAAAAGATCAAATTTATCAAAGCAAACAAGTAATAGTGCACATTTACAACCAAAAATAATTAATATAGAACTATAAAAACATAATTTAAAATAAACAATAGTGACTACAAGCTTTTATGCTACTATATATGAGCAGATAAAAATTACAATAACTAAATTATATAGATAGACATATTTTAATTTTATTTTAATATCAAAATGAACACTTCACAACAACAGAGTAACAATGGTCCTGTTGTGCGCTGTGGTCATGGTTGCCCTCACGGGTCAAAGAACAGAGTTAGTGCAACACAAGTGCCTACTCAGAAAGGAGAAGGGAGAGGATAAAATATTGGTGAGGTTGCACTTACACAACCTGTTCAAGTAGCTCAAGATTCAAGGGCACAGATCATAAACCCTAGGGTCCAAAAGCTGACCAGAAAATACACCAAGGTCACCATCACCAAAATGGTAAATGATGTCACCACTGAGAGGGTGTCCTTTTTATACAGCCCTTTATAACGCTGATGGTTTTTTGGCTACTATTATGAAGAAGGTAAGCCTCTGCTTGACACTAGCTACAAGCCTTACATGAGTGATAACAAAGGGCAAGATGACAACAAGGAGCCACAATACTATCAAACCACTGATTGGCAGCAGGTGCTAAAGAAGGTTGCAGCCTTCTACAACAAGGTGCCTATGCCCTGTTTTGTGGCTGAGCCTGCAGAGTCACTTCCCAAAGCCAAAAAGCCAAAGTATCATGTCATCCCAACGCCACCCACAAGACCTTTATCAGGCTCATCAAGGAGACATGGGGCTACAAGAAGGTTGCAGCAATTGTCAATATTGCGGCAAAGTCTCCACAGGCTCTATAGTAAGTACCTAAAAGCAGGTACTTTTCTCCTTTTGGAAAAATCTGAGTGCAAACCAACCATATTGGGCAAGGAACTCAAGTGGGCAATAAATTAGTGGATCACCTTATTCTGCTAGCTTGAACTATAGAATATACATTCAATGGTTGGGTCCGCTTTCAGAATTGAGGCTTTGGTTTCCACCTGCTACTGCGCCGTAAAGAGCCTACAATTCTCATGGAAAAAACTTGGGGTTTCTCTGTACAATTGGAACAAACCAATCAATATCAAGTACCATCAGAAATACTCTGAGATAGCCACTGCGCTAAAGGAGAAGGGATAGTCAAGTTCTACTACATTGAAAAATTGTCCTATGTGTTGTCCATGTGCAATAAATATGGCTATGTGTCTAATGGTGAAAAGAACGGTGTATACTGGTGTGTGGCTATCCATTCTATTACCTATTCAATGGTAGCACTTCTTGGTCCCCTTGGTATTGAACTATATCAGATGATCAAGGGTTCCCAAAATAGCAAGACATTTCTTGAATTTCTTCAATTGGCTTGGGAGCACCTCCAAGTCACTAGTTTGGGACTTACTAATGTTATTGTATTGTATAATTTTGGGCTCCACAAGGTGGCTGATCTTCTCAAAGAGTTTCCAATGATTGAGCCTGGCAAAGAAATTGGCTCCCAGAAATTGGCTACATTGCCTTTACGCCTGTTATTCCTCCCCACCTATTCCCCACTCCTTAATTCAATTGAGGAGGTATTTGGGTGGCTCAAGTGAGTTTTCCAGAAGGGCATACCATTTGGGCCAGATGATTTGTTCAATTTGCTGCAGGTTGGTGTCTATACCCTTCCAGCTGAAACCGTGGCCAAATTCTATGGTCATACAGATTTGTTTTTCCCTGTGTACCTCTCTAAGCAGCCAATCAATTAAAGGCCTTGCTATTCCAAATGTTTTTTTTGCATTTTAATTTTTGATTTTTGATTTAGTTTAATTTGTATTGATATTTTTCTGTTATTCTGCCTGTAAACTGTCAATTATAACAAAAATTAACTAAGCAAATCCAAATAAATGAAAAAATAGTATAAAATATTTATTTTTAATATTTATTTATTTTTGTAGATGAATAATGTAATGTTTTATTTTTAAAAGTAGACATATGTTAGGAATTCATCTGCTAGGAAACATACCACCAAGAAGGTGTATGACTGTGGAGGGATTCAAACCGGTAACCAACATGTCAATGGGAATGGAGACCATTCCCATGTGAAACATCTCCCCAAGTAAGCAATATCTCCCCAAGAGGGGATTGAATCTACCAAGGAAGAAGTAGGATCCCAGGTAGCTGAGCAAGAAGGCCAAAGCCAAGGGATGGAATAAGGTGGGTATCAGAGCCTTGGGGTTGTCCATAAACATACACTGTTTCTCCATCACAGGAGGAACTGGGGACAATGGGGTGGCAGTGTACCAGACGCCTGGTATCATGCGGCGCCAAGACTTATCAAGATACTGAGGGGGAGTTGAGGAACTAGAATCTACTCTAGTTCCTAGCAATACACTGGCTGCAAAGGCCTGCACCAGGAGTAACCAAACCAACCATTTATACCCAAATGGCTCCCATTGGGAGGACTTGGGTAATCTCATGGTTATTAGAGTGAAAAGAGAAGCAATAACAAGTATGTATCAAGTTGGTTTAGAAAATGTCTTTATTAAATGAACAATAATAAAGAATAGATATCTCAGGCTTATATAGCCTCTGAGGGGAATTAGATGTTTGGAGAAATAAGGGGGGAATGGGGAAGTTTGGGGAGTTTGTGATGGCTTTGCCAAGAAAGAAAAGTCAGTTATTCAGATTTAACTCAAAATGAAATGTTTGAATTAATTGATAGTGACCCCTGATCTATCCCCAAGGTGTAAATTCACTGCCCCATTTGGCTCTGGATTGCACTATCTTTTCTTTCTACACCAAAAAAAGTCCCAAAACCCAGCCAAGCCACTTAACTCTTTGGGATATTTGACACACATTGTGGACAAATAATTTGTATTGGCCTACTCTGTGGATTATTTGGCCTTTGTTGCTCCCCCCAGGGAAAAAACACTGGTTAATTTAGATTACTTATTAGCTTGGTATTACCTGCTTTTGAAAATAATCAGAAGCAGCCAATCATGTGATCCCACATCAACACCCATAAAGTTAAATAATTCACAAATGCCCAAAGTCAACTCCAGCTAATCATATGACACCCCAGAAATTAGCATAAAACCCTCCAGCTCCCCTGACTTAGGTCAGCAAAATTTCTCCTCTGACCAATTAGATTCTGGTCAGGTGTTCATGTGATTGATCACTCTGCAACATATCCCTTAAAACATAGCAAGGGGAATTTCAGTCCCCTGCTTGTTTCTTCTCTAATTCAATTAAATTGGAACTTTGTTGCCTATATCTTTCTTTTAAAAATCTGTTGGGAACTCTTCCCTTGAGTTTCTTATACGCTTTAAGAAAGTATTAGTCTTGTTCTCCTTTAATCTTACCTTCCTTTGGTTCATTTCAAACCCAGCTGCTCTTCTAAAGTCTCTAGAAGAAGTGTTAGTGTATAGTTGTTGCTTGACTTACGCTTGCTTTTGAAAATCTAATTTGATATTTGAAATTCAAGTTAAATTTATATATAAATCTTACTTTTATTATATATTTTTCTTGTTTTTACTTGACTTCAAGTTTGTCTTTGCTTTGGCTGTAGAAAAAGACTCTTGAGACTGCTCCTAAGCTCCACATAAGTCTCCAAGTTTAGATTTTCTCTGGCTGCTTATTGGTACCCTAAATACCAACCATTTTATTATCTTGAGGTCCCAAATTTGCACATCAAAAGCCAAATTTCTTGCATATTCCCACTATGATCCTCCCAGTCCTTAAATTTGTGGTGTTTTTCTTGGCTCCCTTCCTGTTGCTCTTCTGGTCTACTTCCCCCAATTTGTGGACTTTGCAAACCTCTTCAACGCGTTTTATGAGTGATGATCTCTCTAGCCTTTTGCATTTTCCTAGTGATATGCTCACTCCCAGAGAGCCTCTAGTCAAGAGTCCAACTTGCAATGACTTAGATTTGTACTCCACAGACTCCATTTTGCCTGCTTCTGGTGTGGAGGAATTGTCTTCCTCTCCTCCCCCTCTACAGGAGAGTGCTGATTCTGCCCCTCTGCTGGACCCTGGGGTGCCAACTCTTGCCCCCTCCTGTGCTCCTTGGTTGATCACCAGCCTTGTGTTGATGGCACTGAACACCTACTTCCCTCAACTGTCCCCAGTGTCTTCTCTCAAGTCCCCCCTTAGAGCGGCTGTCCCAGTGATTCACTGGACGGCATCCTGGTGGTTTGTATCACCCAGGTGGGAGCCAAACTTAGTTAGTTTAGCCCCACACTCTCATACAAGGCTGGTACAACCTTTGGGGATTATACCCACTGGCCCCACAATTATGGGGCCAAGGTGGGGCCACAACAGGCACTGGAAGAGGCTAAGACAGAAACTACAGAGCTTTTCTCCCCAGGCCTGGATTTAACATTGTTTAATGTTTGTAAGGTCTTGCCCATAATGGTGCAAGGTTATAAACTAGGGCGTGCAAAGCATTAGGATTCAAATTTAAAAGATATAGAAACATAGGAACTGTCTGTAAGATAATCTTAAAGAACCCTGCTAAAAACCTATATTGTGTTACAAAAGGAGTGATTGAGTGTAAAAACCCTAAGCAAATAAGATAAAACAAAGTATTTAATAGTGAACAATTTGTAACTAAGGGAATGTCAATATTAGGATATTCTCCATCTGCAAATTGGTACATATAACTATTGAACGCTTCTTTAAGGGAAAACAATTGATACAACAAGCCTAAGGCTTTTTGTCTTACTAGTTCCATCTGTTTTAAAAGAAAGGAAAAACTAAAATTTTAAATGAAACTAATAAAAATGTGTAAATTATTAAAAATTAAGATCTCAAGTTAAATTTGGAAAAGATTGAAGGGGAAGAAATCACTTAGAATTTCAGCTTAAAGCCTACTCTTCAAAAGCTCTTTATTTATAGAAGAGAAAGCCTTTTCTTTTTGAGTATGATAAACAGGAGGAAGCAGCCAAGAGGAGGAGCAACTGGAGAAGTTTGGAGAACCAGGAACAGAAAAGGAGAAAACAAAAGACCAGTTCAAGTTTGATAGGCAGAATGAGACTGGGGAGAGCGGCAACGACTTGAAAAAGGGGTTTTGAAAAGGTAAGCAAAAATTAGAATAAATCTAACTTAAAGTAAAGAAATATAAGCTATTGAATAGCTGGGAAGACAGTGGGTGACAAAAACCACAACTCAAACGTGAATTGCAAAGAAACAAAGGTAAGTACTTTAAAATACTAAATTATTAACAATTTAACCTAAATTTTGGATATTAATAATTAACCCAAAACATAAGTAAAAACTGAAAAATAAATTAATTATCTCAAGAAGCCTGCCCTTTGGGGCAGGGCATGACAATGTTAAATAATCAATTTTGTTACAACATCTTTGATTCCTCCCTCTTGGGGAATTAATTCCCTGAGTGACTTGCCAAATAATTCCCCAACTGATCATTAAGTCAGTGGCACTATTATCATTTGACCATCTATTACGTGGATCAAACATTTCAAACCCTAAGCAGAACACAACTTGGACAAGACCTGTGACTTAAGAGGAACAATTACTTGGATAAGCCCCATGACCACCATGACGTACATGGACAGTATGTGGCTTCCCATGATACTATATAATACCCTACATAAATATTCAATAAAGTATCATTCTCTTCTTAATTTCCCCTTTATCTTGTTTACTATACTTTCCGAAAGTATATACACGACAGTGGTAGAACAGGTAGGTTATCCACACCTACACAACTTAAAGGAAAAATTCCTCCCAAGAAAATAATCCAGCAGATGGCACTCCCCCAGGCTGGAGAAACTACAAAGAAGGACAGGATGTCCCTGCGGGTTTTGTTGTCTTCAACAACGTCCTTGTCTCTAGCAAACAGTATAATCTCTTCAACTCTTGTGGACTCCTGAACCCGCCTCCAGCTTCAACGTTGCAGAAAACTGAGATACCCAACATTGTATTTAAACATCTACGCTCAGCAAGGATTGGGATGCTTGCAGGACTACGCCAAGAGAACTCCACACTCTGGATCCAAAGCATACAAAGAAAGCTTACACAAGTGGGCTATCCCCACAGTCTCTGGACCAATGAAATTTCCCTTCAAGTCACTGGGGACGTGTCACACTTTGTAAGCAAATGGTTTGATCAACATCCTGATCACAGCAAAAACTGGGATATGTTCAAAGCCGCCTTCCTCAAAAGGTTTGTCATGAAGAACTCTGGTGTGATGATCATGACAGAACTCAGAACTTTTGAAATGACAGGAACAATTGGGGAGTACATTGCAGCTTACAAAGACCTACATTACTGAGCCCCAAACACCATTAACTTTGACAAAGCCAGACCACAACTGGACTTCTACAATGGCCTCCCCACACACATTAGACGTCAGTTTTTTGACCCGCTGTAAGAACCTTCAAGATGTATTCTTAGATAAAACAAGCTGCACAAAAATCTGACAACCTACATGTGACAAACAAAAGAAGAGTCCTACAGCAAGGAAAGATCCTTGAATTAACATTCAGAACAACCAAGCTAATAATACCCATCCTCAAACTGGGAATCACACTGCACAAGCTAACCAAGCAAGCACTGATGATATCAACAAGGAGGAAAAAGCTCAGAGGAGTGCTTAGGCAAGCCGCCCTCCCCCAACCTACAAGACTCATACAGGGACCAAGACGTGGAATCAATCACCATGATCCAAGTACCCTAAAGCAATTCTCTACTGTTTGCTGCCCAAACTGGAAATAAACTCTTCATTTATCTTTTCTGCTTTTGCAGATATCAGGGCACAGAACTATTCTACACTGGAGCATACCAATCTCTTGTTGACAAGAAGTTTGCCAACCTCATGAAGTTACTGTTGTAACTGTGCTGTTTTAGCTGAGTTACAAGGGGAAAATTATTTAGAAGCTAGATAATAATCTTTATTGTGAGATAGTAATTATATAGTTGTTGTGAATCAAGGATAACAGGAACATGATTGTGTTGATTACACGGCTGGATGGTGAAGGGGGTGGCTTTATCCTGGTAATGAGTCAAGCGCCAAAACGAGGTATTCACCATAAAGGATCATCATCTGTTCATGTTGTTGGATTCAGTGATTCAAGTTGACTTCCTAGTCTGGCTTCAAGTGGCCAGATAATTGGACTGCAGGTCACAAACCTGCTTGTTTGGAACCCTGCTGGCGGGTTAAGCCTGCTGTTTTGACACTACCCATGGTCCAAAGCAACATTAAGAGAGCTATCATGGCAGATAATAGAAGTACACCAGTCACCAAGGAAGAAAAACCTTTCTGCATCAAAATTGGAGACGTACAGACTACTCTTAGTAGCCCTAACATACCAATCCTCAAGTATGATGTTAAACTTGGCCTGGATTGGATGAGAAATACCAAACCCCATATCAACTGGGATAGTGCTACCCTCACCATACAACAAGGTGAGATGCACCACCATGTCTACCCAACTCATCTTGATATACTCATTAAGGACCAAGTATTTGTAAAGATTATAAAGACAGAAGAGGAAACTGACCCTAGCAAAATCAATTGGAACACCTGCAGGTATGAAGTTATCCACTTTAAAAGTACAGAAACTGTACACGAAAGAGACCCAATCTGTTAGAGAAAAATAGTGAGCTGCATGATTCAAGGACAAACAATGAGGGTACAGTAAACAAATTTTGATTTGCTTGAGCAACAGGAGACCAAATTGGGAGGACAGTTTAATCATCTTGGAACCAGTGGCAGTGTAGCAGAAGATGGAGGTCAAGATTGTCTGGATGCAAATGATTTGCAGGGGTAAATTAGAGAAAGAATCAGAAGGCGTCATCATGTAAAGGGCAGGCCAGGGCGCGGCCATGGAATTGATGGCAACCTTGAAGACAATAAATGCTAATCTTTTGAAGACAGGGTCAAACAGCCCCAGATGATCCCACGTTTTTTGTTAAACTTTCTCTTTATTTGAGTGTAATTAAGCTATCTAGAAGCAAGCTTCTAGAGGAGAATGGGGAAAGTCTTAAGGGAGTTCAGGATTAGAGGGGATTCTGTGGCATCTGATTGGTTGGCAAGAATATTTTCAGCAGTTGAAGGGCCTGCATTGGAGTTTGATTCAATGACGTCATATCCCAAAAAAATTCCAGCGTCCAGCGGGTTGAGCACTGCCATCCCCAAATAATGAATAATGTGTGATTTTCTTGTCATGATTATTTGGGCGGAAATATGGCAGGTCCAGATTTTCCAGGGCTATTTGAACAACCCCAGCTTTGACCCATTTTTTGTCAATAACAGCATTTAAGTCATCTATTTCTCTCAAGGGTTTGGTGGCATTTCTTTGCTGGTTTCTGGTTTTACAAGGGTGCACTATCCCTTTCATCTGATTTTCTACCTGTCAGGGATCCACTAATTGGGCAATCTCTCTTCAATAGAATGAAGGAGAGCACCCAAGTTGAATTTGACTAGAGTAGACCCTACTGGAATCCCTACCATTAGCATGTGAAGAAGATGACCAAATAAGCAAAATCTCCCCAGGAAGGGAGTAAAATGATTTAGAAGGTAATAGATACTGGTGTACCCCAAAACCAACGAGGGGGCCTTGGGGTGGATAATATGATGAAATTGTGCAGTTTCAATGTATGGGGCATGGTGGTGGCGTGATCTGAAACAATACCAAATGGAGTCTTCTGATTTATTGGTGGGAGTTGGTTCAGGAGTCTCAAAGTTTACATTGACTTGCCCATAGCTGATTAACACACAAAAGGTCCACAAAAGGAAGATGAGCTTCATGCTGTTGAAGAGGGAACTTTTGAATCTACTAATCTAGTTTTTTAGAAGCTGAAAATATAGATTTATTGGTTGATAGGATTAAGAAAATTGTGGTAAAATTTGAAAGGGGAAATTTGCCAGTTTAAATACTGAGCTCAAGTGATGAAGGGAACATTGTGGTTACCAGGTGGACCTGCAAGAGTGATTTGAGAAGTATTGCCTTGCAGGACTGCAGCATGCTGCAGCCTGCAATGCAAGAAGAGGCAGGTTGGAATATTGCATTGCAGTATTGTACTTCCCTATGGTTGTTGATGGTTTCTGGGGTTGTATGTGATGTACTTCTCTGGCTTGGTTGGTTTGCTGGATTTGATTGGTCTCTTGGGTCCCTCAATATCTGTTTTGGATGATTTCTGCATTTACTTTTAATTTGATTAACTGTTGTATATTGATCAGAGCCAATTTTACATGCTGAATTGTTGTTCCTGTCGTTTTTATCATTGTTTGAAGATTTAGAAAAAAAATTTGAAATAGAATTTATATGTCAGTCTTTGTTTTTATGCTTGCTTTTGTTTTTGCATTCAAAATTGAATAAAACACATTTGTTTATCAATTTAGAATGTGTTTTTGGCTTGATTGAGTTAATTGTTTTGTTTCTTTTCTTGATTTCTAAATTTACATTCAAAAATGCAGTTTCTGGTTTTTGGATTGTACTTAAGGCCCTCAAGTCTGGTTTCTTTTTTGTGTGAGAGATGGATGTTGTGTTCTGAGGCGCGGCACAGACACACAACAGGGAATCCTAACCTTAGGATTGGATTCATACTAAGTCTCGGTTAGATGACAGGGAAGGCAATAGTGTTTACCTTGCGGCCCTGGAAGAATAATCTCTAATAGTTGTGGCTAGAGAGAGGCGCAGAAGTACAGAAGACACAAAGACAAAAATGTGAATAGAACTTAAATTTTATTGGTGAATGTGAAATGGAATATATAGTGGTTAGGAATACCACAAAACACTACCAGGACGGTAGGATCACTTGCCACAAGCATGAGTGGGGCGAGTGAGTTGCGCAGAGTCAGGAAGCTGAACAATCATACTTCCTGAAGCGGAAGCCAGTTCATTTTGAGAGTCAAACACTAAAGCAAGAGATTTGTCCTCAAAATAGCCCAACAAAGGCAAAATTAAAACATGGTGAGTGCCGTTATTCACAACAATGGAATCCCTTATACTACCGTAACAAAGCCTTTGTCTTTAGTTTGGAGTGCCAGGAGGGGCCAGTCTGGGTTGAGACTGTTTTCTCCTCTTGTGGCCCTAACATACAAGCAAGAGAGTGCATCTGCCATGGCAAGCTTGGGTCCTGGTTTGTATTGTATTATCATGTTAAATATTTTGAGAAGCTCCATCCAGCGCTCCTGGCGCCTGGCTAGATTGGCTTGTGTTTTAAAGTATATGAGGGACTTATGGTCCGTTAGGGAGGTGAACTCCTCTTGACGTTCCAGGTAGCAGCGCCACTTGACAAGACAGTGTAAGATTGCCAACAGTTTCTTGTTGTGGATGGGGTAGCAACATTCACCATCTGTCAGTTTATGCCACGGCCCATACCAGAGTCTGGCTGGACTCTCACAGGGGAGGCAGGCCAGGCCTGAAAAGCCACGTACACAATTAGTGCTATTCTGACTAGGTAATTCACTGCTGTAGCTAGGGGATGCCAACTTCTAGTATGGGGCACAACCTGATTGGCCAGCCCCAATACTGTGATATAAACAACCCCCAACTTAATGAAGTCCTGGGTAGGAGGCACATTGGGCAGGAGGAGTAATAGGAATCTCCTTCATGGTAGGCGGATAGGTCACTCTAGGGTGGCCAGGAGAAAGATCCAGGTGATGGGAATGGAAGAACTCCAAGTCAAGGGTGCAAGGTGGTTTAACCAAGGTGAAAGGAGCAGAACCAGGAGGGGACAGATAGGTGCGGTTATATTGTGTAGTGGATTCACAAATAGATGCAAACAGAATAATTGTATTGGTGCAAAAATAGATAACTCCTGCAAGAAAATAATTGGTCCTGGACATAAAGTTGTTTATTTTATGATTTCAACAGTGAGGAGGAGTTTTCCCCCTCACTACTTATACTTACTGGTAAATGTGTAGCCTTTTGTGCTACCAGGGATATGGTGGCATCAATTTCAGTAATACTTGTGATTTTGCCAGGAATTTGCACACTTGAGTCTGGGGATGGGTAGACATTGGCTGGTATATCATAAACATTAGTTTGGATGCAGCATACCAAGGTGCCACAGCTATTATAAGAACCTGCAAGCAATCAAGCACCCAATCAAATGATCAATTTCCCAATTTACTATTTCCCAATAGCAAATGGGCCTGATTTCATGTTTTCATTTTGATGCCAGGGTTTTGTGGCACGTGGGCCTCGCAAACCCCTGGTCATTCACTGTCAGGAATATTCTTGGGAATATTCCTGACAACAAAAAATTGGTGTCACCAAGTATAGAGGATGGGGCTATTTTTGGTCCTTTAGAAGTTCCTATAAATGAAGAATTAGTAGGTAGTAAATGCTCAATATTGCCTATTTTTGAGGTTCTGGATAGTTTTAATTATTCTTGTGATGCAATAACAGGATTTGAACCTGGGTTTTTCCTGGACCCAGTTGCTTTGGACCTAGTTGAAGTTAGCTTAAATTTGGATATCAACCAATTGTTACCTTTTGCTCTCAACTCCAGCCAATCAAAGACAAAGAACTTAGATTCAGATGGATGTTTCTTTAATCCTGGTGATGTTGTCAACATTTTTGACTCTTCTGGTTTGGTTCCAGGTCTGCTGTGTTTAGTTTCTTCTGATGAGAATGGTCCTGGCCTCTATATTCCTTGTGGAGATAACCATTGATATACCAAGCCTTGCCTGTCAGTAATGTCCATCATGGGATGACTTTTTAACTATTTTGATCTAAGGAACATAACTATGATGGGAGTAACTTAATTCTCCAGTTTTAAGTTATTAACTTCTTAATTTCTCCAGAATCATCCCCAAATTCCTTAACCTCTTTATATCTTGCTCTCCAATATTTTATTTGTACTATGTTATATAGGTCTGGTAATTTAGCTTTATGAATTTGTTCAATCAATAAAGTCTTCATTAACCCAAAGTGAATTACTGTTTATTTTAGTTTGACTTAAACCTTTTAATCCAAACCATGAGATTACCCAAGACTTCCATTTTGGAGTCCCTTGGGTATAGATGGCTTTTCTGGATGACCTTGTTGCAGGCTGTCAAACCAGCATTTTGATGGGTACATGAGCTGACTCTGGTACCTCCCCCAAAGCTCATTTCTTAGATAACTCCTGACGTTGAGTAATACCAGGAGTCTGGTATACTGCAACCCCCTTGTCCCACAATCCTCCTCAAAAGGAAGAACCTCAGAACTATCAGTCTGCCAAGAAGCTCACCGAACTCCAGGTCTTCTGTCCGTTGGCTTCAGCCTTCCTCCTTAGCTATTTAGGAGCGTACTTCTTCCTAGGTTGCTTCAATCCACTTTTGGGTTGTTACCGCCTGATCGGAGAGCTATTTCACCTCAGAATGGTGTTTCTGCCTGTGGGATCTCTTGTGACTAGTCTAAATCCCTCTGCAATAATTTACCATCTTGGAAGATTACTTCCAAGTGGTTGGGTGCCTGACATTTATGGTCAGAAAGGGGCTTTCCTTCCAGGAAGGCAGTTGGCAATGCTTTCCACACTGTTGGTTGTTTTATCTCCAGGCAGGCTAGCTGATTGTCTAGGGCATTCTGGGCCCTGACACTTTTGTATTGAAACTATCATTGATATGTTTTCTAATGGTCAGTCTTATATTGCTATTACTTAAGCATCATATTGTAGTTATGCTAATAGTATCTCTTGATTTATCCTATCCTTATATCATGTTAAAAATATTGTTTGCCTTGAAGCTTTTAGTATTTTCTTTAGTCATCCAATAAAAAACATTAGACTTTGATTTAAGTACTGGCTTATTGCATATAAAGCTTTAGCCATTGGTAAATACTTGTGGAACTTGAGTAACTTTTTCTAGAATATGTAATAGGTGGTAGTTTCGAGAAATGTGAACTTATTGGTTGTCCTCCACATCAAAAGCTTGGTTTGATGATGTTATTGGTTGACAACTCCAATTTTACCTACAATGTGGTTAGCGTTTTCAGACGGTGCCGGATAACAGCACGATTATTAATTCGATCAAACAAACCTCGAATCCCAGTTGAGTCGAGGTTTGGCGATATGAAGACAACGTAATGAACCCCTTTAATTCTTAAGTGGGCTAGATTAGAGCTAATAAATTCTAGCTTCACCACACAAGAAACTTTTATTGGGCCTGACGCGAATTGAATCTGACTGGGGCAGGAAGGGATAGCGTTCAACCATAAAAACCTTTCACGCGTGTTTGAACCCTGGAACTTCTTTTGACGCGACGCGAGTGTTCAAGGGGAATTAATAGTTAAAACCTAACCTCCACGCGCCTGGTATAGTTGTTTTTTACTAGTAAGCCACCACTACTACTATAGTTTATAGTATAGTAGTGAAGTTTGTAGTGTTCACAGAAATGTTTTTTAAAGTTTGGTGTTTGTGTCATGGAAATTCTCAACTTTCTTAAAAAATTAGATGTGCTTGAGGATATTTGATTAAGTTATTCACTGTAGAACCTTGTATACTGTGCTGTTGAGTAAGGCTTCCCGCTTTTCTAATAAAGTTACTTTATTCTCCTTTATTTTAGGAGAACTTTAATTTTTAGTTTGAAAGTGTAATTTAAGCCAAAAAGTAAAAAACCGTTCCTCGATAGCAAAGATATATGTTTAACTTTTCTTTGTATTTTTCATGGATTTAAGAGTTAGGGATATGCAAGTTATTTGAACTAGAGTTAGTAAGCTTGCTTTGATTATTTTTCTTTGGCTCTTTACCTAGCCTTCAATCATTTTTCGGATTGTCTCTTTCTTTTAGGCTAGTGAATGGATTTTTCATTCCCTTCTTAATCTTGACTTTCTGTTCAATACTGCCTTACCAAATTTTTAAAGGTTATATGTTCATCTTTTTTACTAGTAAAAGCCTTCTTATTTTTATTACCGGGACTAAAAATATCTTAGGCTTTCACCACATTGTTTTCAGTCCCGAAGATGTCAGAAAACTTTTCCATGGGAGGTGAGCTCCCTGCATGCAATAGTCAAGTGAATCACGACTACAATTACTTCCTGTCGCCTTTGGCTCCATATCCAGGCACTAATTTCATTTATCCTCCAAATCCTCAGCTTGTTTCATACAATCGAAGTTGGACTCAAGAAGAGGACAAGAAAATTTTCCAAGCTACCCGAAAGTACGGAAACAACTGGGCAAAGATCGTCACCCGTTTTACGGATCGCACTCAAAACGAGATTAAAGGCCGCTGGGAGTATCTGGAGTCACTTGCTCAAGAAAGAGGCATCACGATTAAGAAGCCCAAGACTGAACATGTGTTTGATAATTCACACTATACGGAGTCATTGCTGCCTTCAAACGTGGGTTTTAGCGCAGCCCAAAATCCCTCTACTTTTCTGTTAGAACACCCATACATTTCAAACTCCTCGGCTATGCTGGCTCCAAATCAACTTGGCTTTTTAAATGACTCAACGTTGGCTCAAAATAATTTTCAAACCAGCGCAGAATCTCAAGCGCTGCATGCTGAGTACTCCAAAATAATTGACCAGCTTTTACAAAACCAATTAGTAAGCCAATCAGCCTTCATGCCTAGTAGTACCAACCAATTATATCCAAACAACCAAGGAATAATGGACAAGGCTCAATTTCAGCCGACTATACAGGAAAGTACTAGTGCGACGGAGGACTCACCTCAGCAAGATGATGACCTTGGTGAAGAAACCCTGATGAGTCTGGCAACCAAGATCTATAACAACCCACTTCTCATCGAATTGCTTTTGAAATTAAGTGACATGTGCATCAATAATGGGAGGGCCCCAGAGCCCATCCGCCGTCCTTCAAAGCGGAGTCGTGGCGATCAGCCAGCATATCGATGTGACGGAAGTCTTCTTCTTTACCAGTTGGCCAACTCAGACTTCCCTGAGGAACTTGAAGGCGATTGTGACTTTGAGGAAGGCGATTCGGAATATGATTCCGATGGTAACTTCAAATCTACTGTTTCAGGTAAGCATTACAATATTAAAAGCTGACTGCTTCTAGTGGGAGAATTGAATGAGTTGATGGCTGACACTCTCAATTCGCCAGAGATTGACAAAGAGTAAGGTGGTTTATGACATATCTAACTTTTAGTGACGATGGCCTGTTCACTCAAAATATCCTGCGCCAGATCCGCCTTCAACAGAAACAAGTATTTGCTGCTCTTGACTCACCTAACCTTTAGAACTTGCAACTGGTCTTGCAGTCGTATGCCATGGAGTGTTCTTTCCGCGGTCCCAACTCGAAAATGGCTTTGCATTGGAGAAGCCAAGCGGTAAGTATTTGCCAAATTCTTCTCATCTTGCAGCTTCAAATCAAGGAGCTCAACGCATTCGGCATGCGTTACTCTTCCGATGCTTTCAACTCTTCGCAAGACCCGTTTCTTTCCTTTTTGGCTGTGGCTGGCGCAGAATATATTGAAGAAATCCTGGATATCCTAGCCAACCCTCCTGAGAATATACTTTGCCTGCCCAACGACGTGCTTAGTTCGCGTAGCCAAGGCCTCAACCTATCAATCGATAAAGGCCGCGGGCTTGCCTATTTCTTCCCAGATGATAAATTCGCCGTTAGTGGCTCCCCTAGAGTGCTTGTTGAGAAGGCCCGTATCATCTACATAATCTGCAAAACTGTGCTAGAGCCTATCTTTGTTGAATCTCTTCTGCCGTATTTCTTCTTTTCTAACAAGCGCACACGCTCCATCTTTGTTACCGCTGAAGACAAGTAAGCCTGCTTTATTTCAAATCTAATCCTTTAGTCTCTTAACCCTTGGATTACATATCTTTTCTGATGACTGGGCCAGTATTCGATCACACATTCTTCCGGTCCGTCTTGACCACCAGCTGGCAAATCGCTTCAACAACACAAAGTCACGCAAGGTCAACTTCCACCCCATTCAGGTAACAAGCCTAATATTCTAGCTGACATTTGAAGCTTTACTATGCTGAAGCTACCCGGCCACTCACTGCTGATGAAGCATGCATTCTTCGCGAGGTACTAACTGCATTTACATTATCTTACTTGACTAGGGTATTAAAAAATATGGCAAAAACTATCGCTTAATCCAACAAAAATTGCTCCCCAAACGCCCCACCTTTTTCCTCAAGAGAGCTTTACGTGATCAAGACTCCCGCAAAAATACCACCAAAACTACAAAATAACTTTAAATGCCCAACTGTGTATTCCCATGTCTCCTTAACTGCTTTGTCTCAATAAACAAGTTAAAATGTACAGTATTTTCTTATTGTTCCGGCTAAAATATAATCTTTTAGGTTTCTTTTGTACTATTAAGACTGTCAAGGTTTTTAGATTTTATAGAACTATATTTATTGTTTATTTAGAATGTCAAGCTATTGATATTTCTCTACTGTAAGAAGATAATAAATTGCTCTAAAAATGATTTAAGAAAATCACCTTGATCAGGCAGAGTGCTAACTATCAGATCCAAGTGAGATTTAAGAAAGGAAGGCAAAGGGGCGCACAACTGTTTAATCTTGTCTATAGGGAGTCTAGTATGTAATAGTTCTAATATAAAAGAGTAAACCAAGAGTACTGAAAAGAAAAGCCTTGCACCTCCCTCTAACTTTATCCCTGCTGTGAAATTTCTACCTTATATCTACTTTCATTGTAAATCTGCTGACTTCACATTGCCATCTTGAAGGCCTTATATTTTACAAGGCACAAGCCCTCCTGTCCAGTGACTCATTTTTGCTGCTTCTAACTTTGCTAGGCCAGCTTATTTGTCTCCCAGACATCTAGCTTGAATCATAGAGCAAAGCTGATTTTTTATTACAATATAAGTGTTTGGTTGTCTGTCAGTGTATGATTTGATTACATTCTTATGTTTAGAATTTAATAGCTATTTTTTATTCAAAAAGACAAAAAAGATCCATTCATCTCTCATGGAATTAGAAATCACAACTTAGCAGCACCCAACCATCACTTTATATCTTATCACAGTACTTGTATTAAGGGTTTATTGGTAAAATATATATGCCATATTAAGAAAATATATTTTTTATAATTGCTTCCATTCATACTCTGGATTGAGATGGTCCATACTCTACTTTCATGATATAAATGTGTCAGGACTCACCTTCTTTACCATCTTGCTATTATGAAGACAGAAACAACATTTTCATACTCTCCTATATTCTTTACCTTCTTTCCCCAGTTTGGGACTTCTAAATTCAAGTGTTAAGTCATTATCATCTTTTCAAAGCTTATCTTTAGCTCCAATGGGGTTTGAAACTAGAACCTCTGTCAAGATTTCTGGTCTTGAATGTATTATCTTTATTGTTTATCATTTATGGGAATGTTGATAGGAGATTGTATGGTGATGATCTGTAGCTACCAGTTGGGTCTTGGGGTTTTGTAGGCTGGTGATTGCTTGTTAGCCCGTAGGAGAATTTCACTATACTGTGAGTGGACGGCAGCACACTCTCACTTGGATACTTCTGACTACTAGGCGGCGGCTAGTAGTGATACACTAAGATAGAGATGTTAGTTCTCTATCTAGTAAGGGTGAATGATCTGTTCATCTCATTATTAAGAGAACTCCTTTTATAGGGCATACTTCCATGGTAAGTTCCATAATGCCAGGGATTATTTGGACAAGTAGAAAAGCTCAGAAAGCCAGAAAACCTTTAACAAAACTGACTGATTTAACGGATTTGAATCAAACGGTTGATTGAAAATGGGTTACAGCTTCTCCAGTTTGCCGGTCAAATTCAATTCCCCCATTTAAGTTGACATTGATAAATTGATGTAATTTAAGGGTCACCAGATATGAACTTGTTAATCAGCATGGTCATCAGAAGTTGGTCACTCAAGGGTTCTTTGCAACCTGGACTAGATACTCACTTGGCAATGAGGAAGGAATAGGAGCCCAGGATCCAGGCGGTATTGCTTAGTCAATTTTTGATATATATTGAATAATTTTCACTGTTTCAACTCTTAAGAGTTGAGTCCTCCCAAAATTTACTCAATAAAAATCACATATTCCCTGGTCTAAATTAACTTTTAAAAATGCACCCTGTAGTTGGATTGTTACGCTACATCCCCTACAATTTAATCCTTAGCCAGATTATTACGGGAAGATGGGGGCCTGCTGTTGGTACTTTGTTGTTGTTGCCACCACATGTTAATTCAATGCCTGTCAATCTCAGTTCTGTTCCTACTCCCGTAAAAGCTGAAACTCATGTGCTATCTCAATGTCCTGAATTTTATGCTGAAGACACTCTGATTCTCTTGCAGGCCATTTATCTAGGGCTTTTCTGGTTGGGGTTAATTATTTTACTTAACCCTAGTATCTCATTTGGAAATTTCACAAAACGGTATCTGAAGCTGCGTTGGTGGTTAGTCATTAACTCTATGTGGATTTGATGGGTGATTCCCCACCACATGGAAACAGCTTCTTATTATCCTGTGATTTCTGTCATACATCTAGCCTTCTTGTAAGGATTATCTTCTAGCGCTTCTAACTCTTATTGGCCATTCCACTGTTTCCCAGATTGCCAATTTCAGCCCCCAGAGCTAGGCATCCATGCTGTGCCAGCATGGGATTACAATTAATTGCCAGACCTCATGTATGTGCAACAGGGTCCTGGCGGCATCTTGTCTACTTATCTATATGACTTCAAGTATTGGTTACCTGTTGAATGGGTACTTCAAATCTTACATTGGTGGTTAATCAACCTTCCATAATTAGTTCATTCTTGGGGTTGAATCCAGATGCTTGAGGGTTTGGTAGAGGCACATCTCATGAGAATATTCTTTCATATTTCCAATCCTTCAATCCAATTAGCTCTTTTATCAGACAATTAATGGTCTCATGCTTATATAAGAATCAGACTTTGGAGTAATTTGCAGTATTCTTGACTATATGAATCTATAGGTAAGATCCTATCAATACTTTATTAAGCTTGATGGCAGAGTGGCGCCCAGTTGTTGGCAGCCAATGATTCAGAAAAATGATGGTAAAGTCTATCATATTATTCCAAATTCTTGAAAACCTCTATGCTAACCATTAACTTCACTTCTTTGGATCACATACTATTTGCTTTAAACAAGCAATTCAAATCTGGGTTTTGGACTAGACTTTTCTGCTTCTTCAAGCCTTTTTGCTCAATCTAAGACTATATCACCACCTGTTCTTGCTTCTTCTTCTCTCCTGATGCTGTAGTTTAACTTTTTTAAGTTAAAAATTCTGATTTTTCACACCTATCTTCATTCAAATACCAGGATTATTAGTAACCATTTGGTTAATCTGTTTTCTCTCCAAATGCACCTCATAATTTAAGCAGAATAAATAGCCAAATTTTTTCTCTCAACTCCAAGTTGAGATTATTTGACTTTCACCTTCAAAAGGTACCTGTTAGGTTTTGTGGCTTGTTTTTTTTAATTTTAATTCTGTTATTTACATACTTTTAAATTTTCTTGTTATTAGCTTCACAATCTTCTTTGATTATCTTTTTCATCATTTAGTTAGTCTATATAATGATACTCAACCCTTGATTGTTAATAGTTTTAATTCACTTGTAAATGCAGATCAATTTCCAGACCTTGAAGTAGAGTTTTTAAGCCAATCCTCCATTGTTAAAATCAGTTGTTTTTCAGGGATTCACTCATTAGGTAGCTTCTCTCCAATTGAGTGAAGAAGAGATCTCAAGTTAAACTTAACTGGAGTAGACCCTACTGTAATTCCTATCATTAAAATATGGAGTAAATGGCCTAACAATCAAAGTCTTCCTAAGAAGGGAGTAAAGTGAGCTAAAGAATAGTATACACTAGTGTATCCCAAGACCAACCAAGGGTTGCAGCTGTCAAAACAGCAGGCTCAACCCAACAACAAAGTTTTGAGTAAGTGGGTTTGTGACCTGCAACCCAATTACCCAGTCACTTGAAGCTAGACTAGGAAGTCAACTCAAATTTCCAAATACAGCAACATGAACATATGATGATCCCCTACAATGGATACCTTGTTTTGGCGCTTGACTCATAACCAGGATCAAGCCACCCCCTTCACCATCCCACCATGTGATCAACACTATCATGTTCCTGTTATTCATGACTCACACTAACTATATAATTGTTATCTCTCAATAAAGAATATTATCTAGTTTCTAAATATTTTTCCCCTTATAACTTTGCTAAAACAGCACATTTACAACATTGGTAGCAGAAGTAGGCTCTCCATCCTACTTTTTATTCCCAAAAGTTCTGCTTGTTGCCTGTACTTGCTGCGGCCAACAAATCCTTGATAGAATCATGTCTGGCCTCCCAGCAGACTGAACCCTGTATGCACCTGGTGCCGAGATACCTGATGGGTTTGTCCTCTACCAAAATATGGTGATACCCCTTCCCGCGTTCAACACCCTGTCCGCCCAAGGGTTCTTCCAGGCTCCCTCCGCCATGCCTTGTGCAACTGACATAAATACCACACCATCCTACGTAGCCCAAAGACTTCAAAGTGCTACCCTGGAATCCTTTGCCAGGACCAACAACAACAACAATGCTGCCACATGGATTTAGTTTGCCCAGAGCAAGCTGGCCCAAATGGAATGCCTGCAGCAATTCTAGATTGCAGAAATCTCTATCCAACTGACTCACAACGCTGGCACCTGGTGCAACAAGTGGCACAAAGAGCATTTTGAGAAGCCCTGGGATACGTTCAAGCAAGATTTCTTGGCAAGATTTGTGCTTAAGGACACCACACTCATGATCATACATCAAGTAAATAATTCAACCCAGATGGGCACCGTGAAGGAACTCACCTGCGCCTACAAGGAACTCTGACTACGCGCACCCTCTGACATGGCCTTTGACATCCCAGCCACAAACCTCATGTACTATGACACAATCAAGTTGCATATAATGAGACACGGGAACCTGGATCAAGTGACCAACCTACAGAGTCTGTATTGCAAAGCAGAGAAAGCAGAACAAACATCCAACACTCTTCACAAAGCGCAAACCAAAAAATGAGAAAGACCCAAAGACTCTCACTCAGCTGGGCGCTCCAATTGACCACCCCCTGGGAACAATGGAAACAATACAAATCATAAACCCATGGGTTCAAATGGACATGGAAACGGGAACAGTGGCCAGTCAAATTGTACCCATTTCCGTATCACTGCCACACAAGGCAACCAAGACAAGGGAAAAGCCAGGGAAGAGCACTAAGCAAGAAAGCTCTCCCTGCACAACTCCTGACTTGCCCAACAATGAGTACTGACCCAAGAACGTGTGATCAATGTCCAATGATCCAAGTACCCTAGGAAGACCCAGTACTTTACACCATTGCCAGACATCCCAATAAACTGATGTCATATCCTTTCTGCTTTTGCAGTTACACCAGCTCAGCACTCCTGGACTTGGGCGCATACCAAACCCTTGTCAGTAGCAGCTTTGTGGACAAGTTCAAGCTAGCCGCTAATCCTTTGCAGATTAAGAACATTGTTTTAGGTGATAAACATCACATTGTCGTGACAAGGGAAACTGCCCCCTTCTCTGTCATGCTCAAGAATCTACACTCCACCATCCAAGATCCCGTCATTGACTTTCCAAAGTTTGACATTGTACTGGGTTTGGATTGGTTGCTAAAGAACAATCCTCACGTAGACTGGGCAACCTTGGTGAAGACGTCAACCACCAGATCTACCCTGACTCAGTGGATCAACTCTTACGTGACTACATCTTTGTGCGCATTACAGAGACCCTGGATAAAAAGGAAAACCTGAAGGCAATTGACTGGGACTCCTGTCAGTATGAAATCATACACTTTAAGAACCACCAGGATACCTCCACGCCTCAAGACCGCGACATTGTGGCCCGCCATCCAGAAATCTTTAAGGAAGCATTACCTGGGCTGCCCCCTGAGAAGCATATTCAACACTCCATCCAACTCAAGGGGGCTATACCCAAAGCGCGGCCCATCTATTGCCTGACCTCAAATGAAGACAACACTCTACATGCCTACCTCAAGGAGGCCTTGGAGAAAGAACTTATCTTTCCCTCACAATCTCCCTTTGGGGCTGCTGTATTCTTTGTGGCCAAGAAGGATGGCACCCTTTGTCTGGTCACAGATTACTGAGCCCTAAACAAAAAAACCATCAAGAATTGTTACCCACTACCACTTATTGACAACCTCTTTGATGCCCTGGGCAGTGCCACAGTCTTCTCCAAGATTGATCTAACTGCAGGCTACAATCAAATCCGTATCAAGGAGGAAGATATCCCCAAGATGGCCTTCTGTACTAAATACGGCTCATACAAATGTGTGGTACTCAATTTTGATATGACAAACACCCCCCAACCTTCATGAAAGAGAGTGTTTGCACCTCACATAGGCAAACATGCCTTAGTCTACCTGGAAAACATTATTGTCTATAGCCCCTTAGTAGAACAGCACCATAAGGACTTAGAGGCAGTCTTTGCTACCCTGGCACAACACAAGCTGCTAGCTAAACCCTCCAAATGCCAGTTCTTCCACAAATAACTGCCTTTCCTAGGGCACATAGTCTCAAAAGACGGCATCTTGCCCAAAAGTCAGAAGATACAGGCCATCTGCAAAATGCCACCACCCAAAGACAAGTCAGAACTCCGCACATTCCTAGGAATGGTGGCCTACGTATACTGTTTCATACCTGACTGCAGCGTCTTGGTGGCACCCTTATCCGCCATAAATGGCGCCAAATCCAAGTTTGTATGGACCCCCCATTGTGACCTCTGCTTCAGACGCCTTAAGGAGAAGCTCACAACAGCACCTATCCTGCAGTACCCTAAATTTAATCTGGAGTACCAAATGGAAACCGACGCCTCAGACGCATCCATTGGAGAAGTACTACAAATTAAAAACAATGATGGTGAATTCCTGCCTGTAGCCTAAAAATCACAAAAACTGACAGACAGCAAGTGTCTATATCTTATCCACGACAAAGAACTGTTGGCCATTGTACACTGCCTAGCCAAATGGCATCGTTATCTAGAACAACAGGAATGATTCACGGCGTTGACCAACTAAAAGTCACTCATATATTTCAAAACCCAAGCAAACCTATCCCGCCGTCAAGAACGCTGGATGGAACTCTTGGAAAGATTTAATATGCTCATAAAATACAAGCCTGGCCCAGAGCTTGCCATGGCTGACACGCTCTCACACCTGTACATTTGAGCCACAAGAAGAGAGAATGGGCTCAACCCAGACTGGCCCCTCTTGGTACTTTGGACAAAGAACAAAGGGTTTCCCCTTGGCACCACAGACATAACAAAGGAAACACTCATTAAGAACAAGCACTTATTTGCAGACGTTTATGGGACCCTACATCAAAAAATGTCTGACAGAACCACCATCCCTTATGTCCCCACACATCAGCAAGTTGACACCATCCTACGTTACCATAGGGACCTAGGGCACATAAAAAGTTGCAACCTCTGTAAGTTCCTTAAACACAAAAAATGGTGGCCAACCCTGTACTGAGATGTTCAGGAAGTCTTAGAACAATGTAAAGTATGTGAAAAGTTTGCAAGAAGCAAAAACTCACCAAAGTCAGTACTACCTATCCACACGCAACTACCCTTCAAGGTGTGGGCACTAGACATTGTAGGCCCCATGCCAGGAAAGAATAATGAAAAGAAGTACATCATCACCACAATAGACTTCACTACACAATGGCCAGTAGCACAAACAGTAAAGACACATACTGGCAATGACGTGCAGCGGTTCATAGGAAAATAAATCATCAGCAAGTTTGGAAAACCAGAACTCCTGATAACTGACAGAGGCAAAGAATTGACCTATGAAGATACCAATGTATATCTCACCAAAAATGGGGTCAAGCACACTGTGACAACACCTTACCACCCTCAGGCCAATGGACATGTTGAGCAGTTAAATGGCAGCCTTGTGAAAGCCTTGGCCAAGCTCACCACCAGGAGACCTGAGGACTGGTATAAGCAGCTGTTGTGATCTGAGGCGCGGCACAGAGTCACAACGGGAAATCCTAACTTAGGATTGGATTTGTACTAAGTATTGGTTAGAATGGCAGGGAAGAATATGCAATTACCTTGTGGCCCTGATTGAATAATATCTGCTAGACGTGGCTAGAGAGGCGCCAAAGTACGTGGAGACACAAAGACAAAAATGTGAATAGAACTTAAATTTTATTGGGTATAGAAATTAGGACTATATACTGTGTAGATTTACCACAAAACATTACATGAACAGTAGAATCACTTGCCACAAGCATGATTGGGGCAAGTTAGTTGCACAGAATTAGGAAACCAAACAATTGTATTTCCCAGTTTGAATACAGACTCATTTTGAGGGGCAAAAACATAAGAGAGAGATTTTTCCTCAAAATAACCCATTGAAGGCAAAATCAAAACAGTGTGAATAGCAGCATTCACAAAATTGCCCCCTTCTAGATTGGCCTTAGAGGGGTTAGTACTTGCAGAGAAACTTGGCATGCACACAATCAAACAGCCAACCACTAGAGAGGAGTTTTACAGTGTACTCTGACCCTTGTTTGAAGGTCACTTCCAAGGGCCCAATCCACAATGAGTCTAGTTTATGAGCACGTCCTCCTAATCTATGCTGATAGTAAAGAACATGTTCCCCAATGTTGAACTCAGGCAGGGGAGATTGACCAGCATTGTCAGGAGAGAGCTCAAGCATCTTGGTCTTATATGCAGACGTGTAGGTAGAGGCCTGAATATAAACAATTTGGTTGAATAGATCTTTGATATGGTCATCAGGGTTCATGGCCTTATTAGCAGAGAGTAGGGGGCCCCCCAGGAGCAAAAGGGTAGTGGCTTTACAACCATACAGCATGGCAAAAAGAGAATACCTGGTGACACAATGCTTGCTAAGGCAATAGGCAAAGAGAGCAGCAGGTAAGTATAGATCCCAGTTGGCGGCATCAGAGTAAGTAAGCTTCCTCATGATAGAAACCAGAGTTGAATTAGCGCGCTCAACTTCCCCATTGGTGGAAGGATTATAGGGGGCAGAGAAAGACTGGTGAGACCACAAGGCTTCAACCACCAAGGTCACTAACTTGGCCTTGAAGTTAGTCCCATTGTCAGATAACAACACCTGAGGGTAACCATGGAGGAAGAATACATCTTGCAGAAGAAAGGTGGCGGTAGTCTTGGCAGTGATGTCTTTAGTAGGACAAGCTTCTACCCACTTGCTAAAATGATCAACAGCAATTAGGATAAAGTGATAGCCAGAGCTGGAGCAAGTGAGAGGCCCTACAGCGTCAATACTGACAGTGTGAAAGGCATGTTGAGGGGGGACTAGCTTGAACTCATGAGCGGCGGCTTTAGGATGTTAGAGCTGGCAATCATGGCAACTAGCAATAACATATGGGATCAGCAAGCAAAGATTTTCCCAGAAGTAATTCTTCTGGAGCCAGGCATGATTCTTGGCAACGCCCCTGTGTCCCGTCTCCTTATGGGCTTGCAGCACCAACAAAAGGCAAAGGCTAGGCCTTACATAGGGCAAGTAGTGGTCTTGTATCTTCTTGAAAAGTTAATTGTCACAAATAAGGGTGTCTTCAGATATATTAGAAAGGGTGACTCAAACTTCCTCTTTATTGCTTTCCCATGACAAAGGGTATCCAATTAGTTCATACAACTGATCAGCTTCAGCAGGGTGTAGAGCAAGTATGGGCATTCTGGACAGTCTGTCAGCATTCTGATGTTGAATCCTGGGGCAATGCAGCACAGTGAATTCATATCCTTGCAATTAGAGAGCCCATCTAGCTAGTCTTCCTTTGGTTTCCTTGAGTTGTTGTAGCCATTTAAGCAAATCATGGTCAGTAACCACAGTGAAATGGGTGCCATACATGTAGTGGCGGAACTGCTTGACGGCATGTAGCACAGCAAGGCACTCCTTCTTGGTCACACTGTAGTTCTTCTCATGTTTATTCAGGACAAAAGAGGTATAAGCTACAGGGTGATCCACACCCTCATCATCCAGTTGAGCCAAGATAGCCCCAATAGCCAGATCACTAGCATCAGTATATAAGATGAGTTCCTTATCATATTCAGGATATACTAAGATGGGAGCCTCTTTGAGTTTTTGCTTGAGGGTTTCAAAGGCTTGTTGTTGACTTGTGGTTCATTCTAAAGGGACATTATGCAACAGATGGATCAAGGGTTCACTAGTATCAGCAAAATCAGGGATGAATTATCTATAGTATCTCATCATTCCCAGAAAGACTTGGACTTCTTGCAGGTTGGTGGGCGGAAGCATTTTGTCAATGGCTTTGACTTTCTTAGTCATGGGGTGGATTCCTGTCTGAGTCACCTCATGGCCCAAGAATTCAAGGTGTTCTTTGAAGAAGGCACACTTAGATGGTTTTAACTTAAGTCTAGCCTCACAAATCTTTATGAACACCTCCTTAAGATGGGCCAAGTGATCAGTGAAGGTGGCGCTGAAGACAGTTATATCATCTAAGTACACTAAAACACATGCAAGCTTCAAATCACGGAGGATGGAATCTATGGCTTGGTGGAAAGTAGCTGGAGCATTGCAGAGTCCTTGCAGCATTTGAGTGGGCTCAAAAAATCCTTCAGAAGTGATGAGCGCAGCTTTCTGTCTATCTTTGGGAGAGAGATCAGCTTGCCAGTATCCAGAAGCCAGATCCATGGCAGAGAAGAACTTAGAGCCCCCAAGGCAGCAGAGAGCATCATCATTGCGTGGTAAAGGGTAGAAATCCTTTTTGGTTAAGGAATTCAAGTGTCAGTAGTTCATCACAATACAATAACCTCCATCCTTCTTCTCCAGTATGAGAAAAGGGGAAGCCCATGGACTTTGGGAAGGAGAAAGCAGCCCAGTGTCTAACAGTTGTTTGAGCTCTTTAGATACTTGGGCGTCTTCCACACAACTGCGGCAATATGGTTTAGCACGGAAAGGGGGGCGTTGCCAGTGTCAATTTGATGGATAACACCTTTGGCTAACCCATAATTGGTACTGTCCTTAGCAAAGACATCGGAAAATTGGTCTAGTAAATCTAGCACCTTTTTCTGTTGAACTGGGGACAGTTGTGGGAAGTCTTGTGCAGTGAACAAAGATAGGACTTGTGACTCATCCTCAGGTAAGTTAAAGTCCTGTAACATACCAAAGGGATGGAGAGATAGGACATCAGGAGCATTCAATAGCTTGCCATAGCCAACAACCTGCCCTCTAGACACATGTATGGGGAGGGCAGTCAAGTTGGCAATCAGCAGTTGAACAGGGTCTTTATGAGAGACATCTAGGATTCTAGGACAGAGGTAAGATTTGTTGTGTCCTAAAGAGGGGGGGAGAGTACAACTCCAAGAAGGTGCGTTCAGGTAGTTCATAAGATATCTGGGAGTCCAGGATAGTTTGAGACCCAGGCAGAATAGTCATAGCAGAGGTGGTCAAGAGAGGAATCCGTTCAGACTCAGGACAAGCCATGGGAGGACACTTCATGTTGGAGGAATGGGTTTGGTATTTTAAAGTAAAAACACCAGTGGGATATTCCAAGTCACACGTCTTGAGGTGCTTCCCAGGAACTTTAACTGTCTCTTCAAATATCAAAGGGACCTTGTATCCCAAGATAGAGAGGAAGCTGTTCTTTAAGCTGATGATCCCATTATATTCCCTAAGGAATTGAGTACCAACTAGGAGGTCATAGCTCTTGTTCTCCAGGATAACAGTAGGCATGGCCAAGAGCAGCTTGTTAAATTGCATGGGCAGAGCAGAATAAGCTCCTATAGCACGAGTTAATGACAGCCCAGCTGTGCCATACAATTGATGATAGTTAAGGTTGGGGGCAAGTTTGAGCTTCTTGACAAGCTTTGAGGAGACAACATTAACAGTAGACCCCGTGTCTAAGACAGCCTTAATTTTCACTTTTTGGATGAATATTTTAACACAAGTGGTGATGCAACCAAAGGGAGGGAGGAGAGCCAGAATGTCTTGAGCTTCTGTTACTTCTTTGTCCTACTTTTCAATCATGCATCTGAGGCCCAGGAACTCCTTATAAACCATCTGGAGAGGGAGTAAGACGGAGACATTTTTGAACACAGCGCCAGAAACCTCAGCAGCTTCCTTAGAGGATTTGAAAAGCACAGGAGATCTCTTGGCTTGGGTGAGATAAGGGCAAGATACAACCTCCTTGGCGTCAGGCAGAGGCTTGGCAGTTGTAGTAGTCTTCCCAGAACGTAGCTTATAAGGAACTGTAATAGTTTCAGGGACAGCCAGGACAGAGTACCCATAGGCATCAGGATCTTCTACATCAGAATTGTCCATGTCAGAGTCATCAGATATGGTGTGGAATAGCAGCAGAATGGGAGGAGCCTCATTGTCAGCAGGCTCAGATTCAGCAATGAAGGGGGAACTGAAGGAGACTGGGAAGGGTTGTCAACCAAGAGCATCTCTACCTCTAGGTTTACTGTTCTTTTCCCGCCTGCTCTTTGGGATCAGCTCCTTCAACTCAAGGGTTAGTGCAGACCCACAAATGGTGACCTATTTTCCCATAGTTATGGAAACCCTGTTGTTGAGGAGGATTCTACAAGTTCATGGTGAGGATACGCGGACCACATGAAGACAAACCAGAGGTAGAAGCAGCACAATTCTCCCACACAACTGCCCCAGAATGGGTAAGGTGCATATACTGAAACAGTGTCTTTATGCTCTTCATGGAAGAAAGCATGGCTTTATGGGCCTTGAAGTGAAGATACAGGAGCTTGTTAACCTTGAGGGCTTGAGTGCAAGCCATGTTTGCTTCATGTGCTGTCAACTGGTGGCTTGTGATCAGTTGTTGCCCCTCCAGGTAGAATCTATCTGCAAATTCAGCTAGGATCTCCTTTAGTTTGAAGGCAATGTGCAGGAAGGCGTCCTTCTTCACGTCCAAACTAAGGTCACCACCAAACTTGTCAATCAGAAGCTGCTTCATATCCTCCCAGGTTTCAATAGTGGGCAGCTCTGGCACAACTACCTCTTGGCAGGTTGGGTTTAAACAGGTCAGGATGTGTTCTTTCTTGACTTCATCCAAGGCTCTTCTCATGGCGGTTTCATAGATAGTTAGGAAAGCTGCAATGGTTGAGGTTCAGGGGTCAAAAACTTGCTTAAAGGTAGGCTTGAAATGTGCTTCTTGAGTTGGGCCACCATTGTTGCTATTGAGTACATTTATGTGTGGGGAGAATTCTGTTTCTGACTTGGTGGGGGGGCTGCCTGGCCCACAGCTGGCGAACACTATCTTTGAGGGTTGTCAAGGTATCAGCAGTGTGGGTGCCTGTATTATTAACAAGGGCGGTCTGCTGCTCAGTAACATCCAGGCGCTGACCCTGTGTAATTACTACCAAAGAAATCTCAGCCTGTCGGGAAGTAAGAGACAGGCCTACCAAAAGGCAAGGGGCAAACCTGTCATTCACTGAATCAACCACTTCACTTAGTTCTTGTACGTCTTTATTAAGCTCAGAGTGATCTTGCTTCAGGAGGTCCACTTCATTGGCTAGAGCTATCAACTCTCTAGCACAATGGATGTGGGGGGCTCCTGACAAGCCAGGGCAACAACCATCTTTGCCCATAACTTCAGGTGGACTAACTACAGATGACATTGCCTCACGTAAAGTAGCAACCTCTTGTTGTAATTCAGCAACCTGAGCTGTCAGCGCAAGCACTTGAGGGTCAGGATGAGGGACTTTGGGGGCAATCCTGACTGCAGGTAGATGCTCTTAAACCTCAAATGGCATCCCAGAGCCTCTGTTCTGTATCTGCTAGCTCATCAGATGAAGGAGAAGGCGGGGCATCTGCTTTGGAGGCAGACAGTTCATTTATTTGATTCTGGAGTTTGGCAATGGTAGCAGCAGTAGCAGCCCTTTCTTGATCAAAGTCCTTGCCAAGTTTGCGGAGGCCCTTTGCAGCATGGCTTGCTACTTGCTGTAATTGGTCAAAGGGATAAGCACTGAACTCATTAATTTGTTGTACAAGTTGTTCAAAGTCAGTGAGATAGGTGTTTAAAGTAGAGTCTACTTGGGCACGCCAGTGTCACGGTAGGTTCCATCATGCCAGGAATTATCCGCCCAAGCAGGAAGGCTCAAAAAGCCAGGGAACCTTTATCAAAATTGACCAATTTAACGGATTTAAATCAAATGATTGATTGAAAATGGGTTACAGCTGCTCCAGTCTGTCAGCTGAAACCAGCTCCTCCCTGCAAATTGAAGTTGATAAATTGGCGTAATTTAAAAGTCACCCAATATGAGCTTGTTAATCAGCATGGTTGTCAGAAATTGGCCACACAAGGGTTTTTTGCAACCTGGACCAGATAATTACTTGACAATGTGGAAGGAATAGGAGTCCAAGATTCAGGTGGTATTGCTTAGTTGATTTTTGATATATATTGAATAATTTTCACAGTTTCAACTCTAAGAGTTGAGTCCTCCCATAAATTTCCTCAATAAAAATCATTTATCCCTAGTTCTAATTTACTTTTCAAATGCATCCTGTGGTTGTGCTGTTACAATATATTATGTACAATATAATTCTCAACCAAATCATTTCTGGAATATGGGGCCCTGAAGTTGGAACTTTGTTGTTGGTGCTGCCCAATGTTAATTTCATGCAAGCCAATCTTGGAGCTCCCCCATTCTGGAAACTGAAAATTGTGTTGCCTCCCAATGTCCAGAATTTTATTCTGAAGATACGTTGATGCTTTCTCAGGCCATTTATCTTGGGCTACTTTGGTTAGGATTAATTGTTTTACTTAATATTAGTATTACAATTGGAAATTTTAGAAAAAGATATCTGAAGCCACGTTGATGGTTAGTCATTAATTCTATATGGATTTGGGTGGCAATTCCCCATCACTTAGAAATGGCTTCATACTATCCTGAAATTTCTGTCATAGCCAGGGATGTTCCAGTTGGTTGAACTCATGAATGCGCTCTCTGACATACTCATGGATGGATTGGCGTATTCTTTTGATGGAAGTGATCAAATAAGACTGGGAGGTGACAGAGTTGTGCTGATTGTCAGATACTAAGGGAAACAGGGAATGAATCCACTGCTGGTAGGCTGCAAACTGATTCCAGTGATGGGTGACGGCGGCTTGCAACAACAAAATTTCCTGAACATGAAGCCCTAATACCATTTGATGATGGGCTAAGGCAGGTTGTACAAAGGAGGACAATAGATGCTCAGCAGAGCCAGCCACTGAGAGGAGATGCTGGGGAAATTGTGATGCTCCAATCAATTCATAGTATTCTGCCTAATTGAACTGAAACTGGAGGCAGGGGATGGCCCCATCACGGGCTATCCCAAGGGCTACCGCCATGACTTGTTCTAAAACAGGGGTACCCAAAGGGTAAGCCACTAAGAAGTAACCACTCCTGAGGTTCAGCACAGTAGGGACAATAGGCGGTTCAGTGATGTCTTCTTCAATAGGGGGACTGGTAATTTCAGGCAAATTTGGCTCTTGTATAGGTGGAGGCAAAGGTCCTGAAAACATAGTTGCAAAGGGGGTAACCAAGGGGCGTACAGACCCTGTAGTGAGCACCATTTTTGTTGTGATCTGAGGCGCAGCACAGAGTCATAAAAGTAAATCCTAACCTTAGGATTGGGTTTATACTAAGTCTCAATTAAAATGGCAGGGAAGGTTATGTGATTACCTTGTGGCCTTGAATGAATAATATCTACTAGACATGGCTAGAGAGGCGCCAAAGTATGTGAAGATGCAAAGACAAAAATGTGAATAAAACTTAATTTTATTGGAAAATAGGAAATGGATTATATAGTGTTTTGCAATACCACAAAACAATACCAGGACGGTAGGATCACTTGCCACAAGCATGAGTGGGGCAAGTGAGTTGCACAGGATCAGGAAACTGAACAATTGCATTTCCCAATTTGGAGCCAGCCTCATTTCAAAGGGAAAAAGCAAAAGAAATATATTTGTCCTCAAAATAACCCAACAAAGGCAAAATTAAAACATGGTGAATGGCGGCATTCACAACAAATACAGCGCCCAGGCTCCTGAAAATCTCCCTGACAATTTGCCCCCAGAGGAGGCTGACCTTCAGCCAGGGGGTGTCAAAACAGCAGGCTTGACCCGCCAGCAAGGCCCCAAGTAAGCAGGTTTATGAACTGTGATCTGATTATCCAGTCACCCAAAGCCAAGTTAGGAAGTTGACTTGAATTTCCAAAAACAACAAAATGAAAGAAAGCTGAGCTCTGTAGTGGATACCTTGTTTTGGCGCTTGACTTGTTACCAGGATCAAGCCACCCCCTTCACCATCCCACTGTGTGATCAATGATATCATGTTCCTGTTATCCAAAATTCAAAATGACTATATACTACCTATCTCTCAATAAAGAATATTATCTAGTTTCTAAATATTTTCCCCTTGTAACTCTGCTAAAACAGCACAGTTACAACAAAGGATATACAACAAACATGTCCTTTGTGCTTATGGCAACCCTAACTGGCCCATAATAATTATGGGGTATCTCCAGAAAAGGTTCCCACCTGGAACTCCAATGTCATCCAAGCAAAGGTCTTTAAGAACAAATACCTGTTCAAAAATGTATATGGTACTCTGCACCAAATACTTCTAAATGGTGACACCGTAACTTACGTCCTGTCAATACAAAAGATTGACACAATCCTCTGATACCACAGAGACCTGGGACACACCTGTAGCAGGAACCTACACAAGTACCTCAAAACACGCTACTGGTGGCCTAAAATGCTTGATGACATCAAAGAGGCACTGGAGCAATGCAAAGTCTGTGAAAAATATGCCCAAACCAAAGCACCACCCAAGTCAGTAGTACCTGTATCCATCACACACCTTTAAGGTATGGATTTTGGATATTGTGGGAAAAATACCTGGTGAAAACAAGGGAAAGAAGTACATCATAACAGCTTTCAATTATGCAACCAGGTGGTCTGTGGCACAAGCCACAAAAGAACACAAAGGCAATGATGTGAGACAATTTATTGGGAAAAAATCATATCCAAGTTTGGGAAACTTTACCTTCCGATCATAGATGGAGGCACTGAACTTAAGGCCATTGACACCAACATCTACCCCACCAAAAACAAAATAAAGCACATCACAACCAGCCCATATCACCCTCAAGCAAATGGACAAGTAGAACAACTAAATGTCTCACTTGTAGAAGCCCTCAGTAACTTATCTGCTAACAATCTAAAGGCCTGGGTCAACATGCTTCCAAAAGCACTCATGGTCTGTAGAACACAAGTCACCGCAACACAGGCAAAAGCCCTTATGAACTTATCTATGGGCAAAAGCCTGCCTTTTTTAGTACAACTGCAGGGCCACAATTACCTCTGCCAAAAAAGGTATCAGATGACAATAACCCTGACGTACAGCGTGCCAGAAAAGACCAAGAAGACATGAAGTGGAAAAGGATTGAGAGAGAGGCAATCTTACTACAGCAGGAAAGATTGCAAGTTGGGGATAAAATCTGGGTTGTCAACTACAATCAGTATAAGTTGGAGCCAGGGTTACATAAACCAGGCATTGTAATGGAAGTCAAGCCCAACAATACCTACCTCATCAAGGGAATTAGAGCCCAAACTGAACTAAAATGTATACAACACAACCAACTCTGCCTGTGTAAAGCAAGAACGGCCCAAAAAAATTCCAGACTCCCTGTCCCCAACGCCAAACTGGATCAATACCAAGCTCATATCCCCAACACACTTAAGAAAATTCCCAAGGCTCTGCCTTCCAGTACCCTAGGGGGAGATTTTGCAACATCTTCAATTACTCCTTCTTGATTAATAAACGCCCAAGTATATCAAGAAATGAGTCACCAAATGACTCACCAACCAACCACTAGGTTGGTGGCACTATTATCAAAATGGCCATCTATTACAGGGATCACACAATCCAGGTCCAAAATATAACACAACTTGAATAAGCCTTGTGACTTAAGAGAAACATTACTCAGATAAGCCCCATGACCTCCATGATGTACATGGACAATATGTGGCTTTCCATGATACTATATATTATCCTATATTCATATCCAATAAAGTATCATTTTTCTTCTTAATTTCTCCTTTTTCTTATTATTATACTTCTCAGAAGTATATACTTGACACACCTCTCCTTTCTTCCTTGAAAAGAAGTTTTTTGGCCCCTGGCTACACCAGGGCCAAAAAACTTCTAAAAAATTCTGTGTCATCAGGAGGGTAGCTCATATATCATTGTATGGTTTTCTGGTTGCTATATTAGTGATTTAAATTGCAGAATATTGCATCATTTCCAGTTTAGACAATTTTACATTTCACTTAATTTCATGTCTAAACATGGTTGTTAAGATTGGATTTTTCATTTGATTTTATCCAGAGTGGAGCTTCCTAATTTGGATTGATTTGTCTTAGTTTCTTACTGTACATAAAATTTGGATTCCAATTCCTGCAATTAATATCTGAGTTTACTAATGTCATTCAAAAGTGATTTGAAATTTAGTTCTTGGATTTGACAATCCTGAAATTTCAAAAAACATAGTAACCTTAATGAAAATGGTTGATGGATTTGAACACTTCAAATCTGATTCCAGTTAATTCATTTTGTCCATTGGAAATATGCAGTTTGACTTGAACTTTTCAAAGTGTCTATGAGTTCCTGCATTTTTAAAAATTCAAATAAAAATACAAAGAATTCAATTTAATTAAAAAGGCTATCCCGCAAAAGTGATTTGAAATTTGGACTAAGGATCAGACAATCCCGTATTTTTATGTCTAGGTTCTGAATTTATAGTATGTGAAGATTCCCCCAGGAAAACCTCCCACAGTAGAACAGGCTCCAGCGCTAAAACACATACACTTCAAAGCAAAGATAGCAGAAACCAAGAGACTCAAAGTACAAAAGGTAACCTCTGCAGAGGAACCACTCCCAGTCAACTCCCCCGTCTGGATCCTTGCTGGAAACAGAAAGAAGCTGGATTCAGTACACAGGGGACTGGGAAGAGTTATCAAATACAGAACAGAAAGAAATACCTACCTGGTCAAGTTCCAAGGCGCTAAAGACCCCATCATCAAAAATTATCACAGATCCTTTCTTTGCCTTAGAAAAGGGGAACACATGAATTGGCTAGTACCTACTAGAAAACAACTCCAGGAACATCAAGCGACAGCCGTCAAGAGGAAGCCTCCTTCTGATCTACCAGAGTAACCCCTTAAGGGGGTGTCATGGAGCTGAATATACTGATATTCTGGTTGTTGCCAACACACTTAACTTCCAGTCATTGCCCAGTTTGATGCCAATCCAATAAAAAAGTTCAACATACCAGAAATAGCAACAAACCAAAACCATATGACTATTCCAGGTATCCAGCAACTCAAATCCATTCTGCACATGACCGTTCTTATCTTTGATCTAACTCAAATCCCTGCCACAGCGCAAGCTATATAAGTATAAAATATTATCCAATAAAATATACTTCTCTTCTTCTTGATTCCATATTTGAAACTTCCCCAAAAGTTGCTCCTCATCAGAGGTAGGCAACTCTTCATCAGGTTCTTTCAAAACACATAGCATTAGCACCTGGCTGTAAAACCTGGTGATCTTTTTGAGCACATGAGTCATAGTACAGGTTGATTTGAGGTGATCCTTTGATCAAAGGAAAAGTCCTGGCCTGAAAATCCCAGTAGATGACTGGGCCATTCTCATCACATAATTGACAGCAGTAGCCCAAGGGCACCATTCTCTCATATAGGGAGTCACTTTTTAAGTAAGCCTCAGAATAATAAGATAGTCAAACCCAAGTTTGCTGTAGTCATATGGAGGGATAGAAGTGTTGCATCACCTACAATTACTCTCTCTTAGAAAAACAATTCCACAAGAAGTCCTCAATTAATGAATAATTGGTGGCACTCTTATCTGGTGTTCATGTTATATGGGAATAAATTTTTTTGAATCTTAAGTGGAACATTACCTGGACAAGCTCTATGACTACCATGACATACATGGACAGTATGTAGCTTCTCATGATGCTATATTGTTGCAACTGAACCAATGAGGATTCAGTATTTGAATTGGGGAAGACAACAGTCCAATAGAAAGGACAGGAATAATAAAAATAAGGTATTGTTTATTGTAGAATATTGTGATTAATATACTATACAGGAAAAGCCACACAGCCACAAGGGGGTGGCATGGTGGCATGTTCCATGTAAGGATTGGAGCCAAGAAATAACTCATGTGGGGATTAGCAGATCAAATTAGGAACACTCCTAATTAGGATAAAGTGCCTTCAATTTGATATTGCCCTCATATGAATCCATGCCGTTAGATACATCAAGGGGTGACTCATTGAGCACCCCCTGTGTATTGTGAGATGTGTTGGCAGATGAGTCTGAAAACTCAGTTGCAACACCCCCCTTGCTCCCTGCTTGTTTTCAGACACCAGGATTGGAGTCTGCAGAAAATCTGGGAAGGTTCACACAAACAACCTTTATGTGGGGATGGCGCAGCAGGGGCGCAAGCAATTGTGGTAGAGTGTCTTGGTGTTTCCTTGGGGGCATCCTCAAGCTGATAGGTGTGATTGTCATAGACTGTGGCTATCTTGAAGGGCCCCAGGTGGTTGGGTTCTAATTTGGAAGAATTGGGGTTTAGGGCATAGACAAGGTCACCTACAGTGTATCTGGCCTTGAGGTGTTTTATACCCCCTCAATTTGCTTGTGTTCAATGTCTTGAGCTTTGACACACCACTGGCTCAGGGAGGGGGTAGGCAGCAAGGGGGCTTTCTGGGAACTGTAGACTGTAACTTCACCTGTTCAACCCCTGTCATACTGTCAGGTGTTCCAAAGGCCAAAGCGCTGGGGCTGAACCCGGTGCCTTAGTTGATTCTTGCTTGTAAAATAAGTAGAGTGGTGGGCAAGTGTTCAGTCCACACAGTATTAGGGTGCTCCTGTGAGAGCTTGGCAATCAGTTGGACCAGCAAGCCGTTTAATTTTTCAACGCGCCCATTGGCTTGTGGATGGTAGGGGGTGGCAACTATTTGTTGAAGGGCATTCTTGGCACATTACACCTTCATGACCTGTCCAACAAGTTCAGGGTCACCATCTGTGATAAGAAATTTGGGTCACCCAAAGGGGGCCACAATTTCCTTACCAATGAAGTGGGTGATGGTGGTGGTAGTGTAATTAGTTGTTGCCCAGGCCACTGGCTAGCAAGTGAAGTAGTCAATGTTGGTTATGATGTATTTCTTTCCCAATCTGTCTTCAGGAAGGGGCCCAACCACATCAAGGGCCCACTGCTCAAAGGGTTCCATGGCCTTGATGGGCAGGACAGACAGGAGAGGTGCAGGTTTGGAAATATTCTTTTTTCACAGCACACATGTTTTGAGGAGATCCAGGATGTCCTGGCGCATATGCAGCCACCAAACCTTTTATTTCACGATCTCAAAGAGGTTGCGTCCTCTGATGTGACCCAAGGTGTGATGGTAATGCAAGATTGTGTTGCCTTGTTGTGTGGTGGAAATGTAAGGGTATTCTCACCTGTCTCCTCCTGGCAGCAGACATTGCCAGCATTGGTGGTGAACTGACTTTCATTGTCTTTATCTTGGAGATAATTACTGAGTTAAGGCCTTTGTAACAAGTTTCTTCAGGATGGAGGTACAACATTGGCCAATCTGGGTCCAAGCCATTGTCCCCAGTGATGGACGCTACGTAGAGTTGTAAGAGGGCGTCAGCTGTGACAAGTTCCTTCCCAGGCTTGTACTCAATGTGCAACTGGTAGGGGGATAGACACTTGACCCAGCTTTCTTGGGGCGTGTCAAGTGGGACTGTGTGTTGAAATACTGGAGTGACTTATGATCTGTCAGGACACGGGGTGGAAAGGTTGCCGCTTCCAGGTAACAGTGCCATTTCTCAACGCAGTGCACAATTGCTGCCAATTCTTTATTGTGTATAGGATAACATTGTTCTGAGTCAGTGAGCTTCCTGGACTTGTATGCCACGGGGAGGAAGACGCCTTTGTAAGTTTCTACCTGTAGTACGTCCCCTATGGCCCTTTCAGAGGCGTCAGTCTCAAGTTTTTACTAGTAGTTCCAATTGAGGAACTGCAATACAGGTGCAGTTGTAAGTCTCTGCTTCAACGTCTCAAAGGCTTGATCTCTGGTAGGAGTTAATGGAAGCGCTGTTTAGTGTTCAGGAGCTTGGTGAGAGGTGCAATAAGTTCTCCACAATTGGATGAACTTACACATGTAGGAAACCATGCCCAAGAAGGTAAGCACCTGACCAACATCAGTGAGAGGTGGCATACTGATGATTGCCTTGATTTTGGCAGGGTTGGGCTTTATCCCTTGAGAAAAAATGGTGTTCCCAAGGAAAAGCAGCTCTGACTTAAGAAAATTGCATTTGGAGGGTTTAGATTTTAGCTGGTTTTTCAGAAGGGTTTTGAGAAAGCACAGAGGTGTTGGAGGTGTGTGGTTTGATCTTGACTGAAGACAATAACGTTGTCAAGGTACACAATAACATATTTCCCAATAAATTCCTCAAATGCTTTTTTCATCAACATGGCAAAGGTGTAAGGAGTGTTGGTCATTCTGAAGTTCATGACCCAACACTCAAACAACCTGTAGTGTGTGCATAAGGCAGTTTTTGTCTCATCCCCTGGTGCAATGTGGACCTGGTTGTACCCCACAGTAGGATCAATCTTGCTAAAGACCTTCACACCCACAAGTGTGCCAAACATGTTGTCATTCAATGGCAGGGGGTATTTATTATTAACGGTCACCTCATTTAGGGCTCAGTAATCTGTGACTAAGCAAAGGGACCTGTCCTTATTGGCTAAAAAGAAGACAGTTGCCCTGTATGGAGAGAGCAAGAAGTAAATGAAGCCCTTTTCAAGCGCGTCCATAAGGTGCTGGCGGAGGGTCTCATCTTCTTTTGGTGTGAGACAGTATAAGGGGTGTGCCTTAGGTAACAGCCCTTGGAGTTGCACAGAGAGCTGAATTTCCAGGGGAGGAGGTAGTTGTTGAGTGTCTCACTGAAAACGTCTTTATACTCCTTGAGGAGTGTTGCAAGTGTTGGTGAAGGTAAGGTGGTCAAGGGAGGAGCCACAGGTGGTTCAGCGCAGATAACTTTGACTGAGCATTGATTGAAGTCTAGTTTCCCCCCTTGAAGTTGTATGAGCCTGTCTCTGTTAATATGACAAAGACAGTATTGTGAAGTAGCTTGCTCATTTTGACAGGGTAGATCTGAAAGCCCACCCCATTTCTATTGAGGGTGATAACAGATGTATCCCAGTCAATGTAGGGACAGTTGGGACAAAGCCATTCAAGACCATCAATTACATTGTGGATGAGCCCTGCCATGATTGGCCCAGAGAGCTTAACCTGAATGTTCCCCATTCTCACAGAGAAGGGAACTTTCTTGTGGGTAATTGCCACTCTATGGGAGTCAGATACTTGCACTGCCTTGAACCTGCTTGGCACACAGTCTAACTGTTGAGAATCAGCAAACACCTGGTCAACCACATTGTGGTTGGCCCTGGTGTCCACCAATAATTTGTGGGTACTCCCACAAAAACATAATGGATCAGCCATATGGGTTACTTTATTGGGAGAGTGGCTTGCTTGAAGGACAGTGTTGTCACTATGGACCTGGAAGACGTCAAGGGGTTCAACTTTGTGTATGCTGTAGTCACATGGATTCTTGGCGGGGAGGGATTGAGAGTGCAGGTCAAGTAGGGTTGTAGAACATCTTGTAGCTACAACCCCTAGAATTTTCCCGGGTCCTCAATTTGGGCTAGCTAGAGCTCCCCCTTGCGGGGGCGTTTAGTCCCATTATCTTGCTGATGGGGCTGGCGGCGGCCTACTTGGTTGTGGGCACTGCCAGGCGTTGCACAAGGTTGAGGTGGAGCATCATTTGTGCAGCAGAAACCCATTGAGGCCTGATTGTTGGCTTCCACAATGGCTTTGTAGCAGTCATCAATGGAGGTGCAACAACCCATGGGCACCCACTTGCAGATATGGGGTTTTAACCCATTGATGATGAGAGTGAGTAGCATTGCATTTCCATTGGTCACAGCTTTGGGGGCGGCAGCAAGAGCTTGTTGCCAGGCAGCAAGGTACTCAGGAACGGAACCAGTTTGTTTGATTGCTAGAAGAGGAGTCCCCACAACAATGGGGGAGAAGGTTTTGCTATAGCGGGACTTGGCGGCGTCCCAGAATGCCGTCCAAGTAATGTCAAGCTCCTGGCTGGCCCAGTTAGTGAATCACACAGCAGCAGGCCCTGTAAGGCGCCCAGATACCGTAGCAGCCCACATGGGCTCAGGTACTTGACAGATATAGAGGCAGGTCTCAGTGGAGTGAAGCCAACTGACAATGTTGGCTCCTTTGACCCCACCCACAAAGGGTTCCAGCTGGAGATTGAGCATGCACTGTGAAAGATCCAACTGAGGCGGAGTGATGCTGGTGTCATGCTGTCCAAGGCAGAGTTAATTGTACACACTTGTAAGAACTAGCTGGTCTTGGTAAATAACATACCCATCAGGGATGTCCCCCTTGGAGATTGGCAGGAAGGTCTCTTAATGGGGAGTAGCCATACAGCCCGTACTCCATCCTTTCTTGAGGGAATTTTCTCTTTAGGTAGGTTGTTAACCTACCGCTGCTACCACTGTTGCAACTGAACCTATGAGGATTCAGTATTTGAATTAGGGAAGACAACAGTCCAATAGAAAGGACAAGAATAATAAAAATAAGGTATTGTTTATTGTAGAATATTGTGATTAATATACTATATGGGGAAAGCCACACAGCCACAAGGAGGTGGCATGATGGCATGTTCCATGTAAGGATTAGAGCCAAGGAATAACTCATGCGGGGATTAGCAGTTCAAATTAGGAACACTCCTAATTAGGATAAAGTGCCTGCAATTTGATATTGCCCTAAGATTGATCCATGCTGTTAGATACATCAATGGGTGACTCATTGAGCGCCCGCTGTGTATTGTAATATATGTTGGCAGATGAGTCTGGAAACTTGGTTGCAACAATATAATACTCTAAACCCATATCAATAAAGTATCATTCTCTTCACAATTTCCTCCTTTATCTTGTTTTATATACTTTCAAAAAGTACACACTTGACAGAAGGGACAAATAAGAGCTCTTGAGTAACAGCACCCATGGGTTTGCTTGATAGGGCAAATTGGCATATCTTGGCAAAGCTTTGGTATGACAAGGGAGTACAGAGAAATGATCTAGCTTCTGATCCAGGTGTCTGATGGAAGAAAATGGTGCAAATATTGGTTTCATTAAGGAAGTAGGGATCTTCTCAGTTTCCCAGTGCTGGTGTTATTTAGTATATACTTCTGAGAAGTATATATACAAGATAAAGGGGAAAATTAAGAAGAGAATGATACTTTATTAGATATGAGTTTTGAGCATTATATAGTATCATTATAAGTCACATGTCATCCATTTATGTCATGAAAGCTATGAGGCTTGTCCAAGTAGTGTTATACTTAGGACTCAAAATTTTTGATCCCCATAATAGATGGGCAATTGATAAGAGTGCCACCAACTTGATGATTAGTCAGTAAATCATTCAGGGAGCTATTTGGGGAATTACTTTCCCAAGAGGGATTAATTGAAGATGTTACGACAATGTTAAAGCTGCAAGTACTCTCTATTTGGAAGTACCAACAGTATAAAGTTAATTACAATATAATAAAATTCCTGCAAATTTAAGATGCTCAAATGTATTAACTTGCAGTTGTTTATTGAAAAATATCAACAGGGAGAGAGCTCACAACTTTACCATATATATACTGCTGAAAATTGGCTTTTGACTAGGTAAGACATCTTGATTGACTGGCTGGTCATATGCTACAGTTTTCTGGTACTGGCGCCATCTGATTAGCTGCTTAGAGGAGTCAGTTTGTTGTTTTTAGGCTCTAAGAGTTGGCCCAAACCTTGGGATTCACTTGATCACTTTTGGGTGCCCAATTCTCTAAATTCTGATAATTTTGGCCAATTAGAGTCAATTCTGAAAAATAGAATTGTGTTTTTGGGTGCTTACTGGTGCAGGTGCTCCTGGGCATTGATTTTATTTTTGGGACAATAGTAGTATCAATTGCTGAAACCTTGATTGATGGCCTAATTAAGTTATCATGCAATTATGAACTTGCACACCTTAAATTTGATATAGAATAGTACTTTTCTGTGCTCATTTAGGGCCCTGGCAACCTGCTTCTCTTTCAAAGTTCAATGATACTGTGGCTCTTTGTTTTTATCTTTCCCTTTTTTATCACTCACGTAAGGCACATAGGTAGTATCCAGAACAGGCTTTACACTATCTATAATACTGGTGGGAATACCAACTTGGCGGTATACAGGGTTGTATACCAAGGACACCCTCTCAGTGATGATGTTGTTTACCCTTCTGGTGGTGATGACTTTGGTGGCCTTTCTAAACAGTTTTGGAACTCTGGAGTTAATAATACCTGTTCTGCCAGTCTGGGTTCTCTGGGTTTGTTGCTGCACCTGTGTAGCTTGGTTTTTGCTTCCTGGCTCAGAGCTACTCTCACATTTCACTTCCTATGCTATGGTCACTCTTTTTTTGACCCACAAGGGCATTCACGTCTGCAGTGCACTCCTTCAGCCCCTTGACTCTGTTGTTGTGATATGTCCATTTTGGTGTGAAATAATAATAAAAAATAAAAGTAATTCACTTTAACTATATAATTTCTTTAAATTAATTTTTATTTTCTAATATATAGTTGCATAAAGGCTTGTAGTCACTACTATCAATTCCACATTGGGTTTTTAAATTTATATTTTAATTATTTCTGGTTGTAAATGTGCACTTTTAACTGTATGTATTGATAATTTTGATTTATTAGATAATTTTCTTCCAAAACAGACTTTCAGAATATGTATTTCCTTTTTATGATCTATATTATATACTGTAGATTCAGAATCTGTTTGGAAAATGTGGGATTGTCAAATTCTTTTGCGTAAACTCACCAACCTACTGGAATATTTTTCATCCTTTTATATAAAAAAGTAAGTTGTGCTGGGATGAAAATTACTCCATTAAGTTGGTGAGTTCATGAAAATAATTTGACAATCCTTCATTTTTCCCAACAGGTTCTGAATCTACAGTATCTTAATTAGAATGAACTAGTAATATTATTACTGTAAATCCAGAACCTGAATGTAAAAATGCAGGATTGTCAAATCCTTGGTCCAAATTTTGGATCACTTTTGCAGGATAGTGTCAGGATACCAAGAGTACTGCAAAGCTCCAGTATATGAGGGAGGAGTCAAAGCAGGTACTGGCATGGCCCACCAGATGATGGGACCTAACTTTAACAGATAGGAAAGGGCCTTCCCAGCCACAGCCCAAGGCCCAGCCGCTGGCAAGGCAGAGTCAATCAATCCTGTGAGCGTCAGGTAAAGCACTCCCAGGAATTGACTACTCTGGCCAGTGGCATCAGAGGTTGATGGGGTTGAAATGGTTGGTTTGGGTGTCAGGGGTGGTTCCATGGGGACCAGGTAGGCAGCAGGATTGTTATACTTCACGTTGAAGATCAAAGGGTAGATGGTAATTGCTTTGCTGTCACAGACAATTTGATAGGGTTCCTTTGGGGCGTTTGGGCAGGTGAACCACTGCAAGTCATCCAAGGTCCAGGGTTTGTGGTCAGGATTTTAGGGATACTCAGTGAAATGCACAGGGACAAATGGTGCGTTAGGTGAACAGTAGTAGTCAAAGGCTTTGGTTTTGTCAACTGGAGTCTGGCTATCTATCCCAGTGGGCAGGTACTGACGCTTGGGTGTATGCAGATGAAAGAGTGTCAAAAATATGTATGGAACAGATTGATGAACCAAATATTCATAACAACTTTATTTGGTAAGGATGACAATACAGAACTTTTTCAAGTGCTTCTGATTTATATGCTTACTCACATGCAGGTGCCTCTGGGCATTCTTCTTGTGCTATCTGTGTGGCAAGGCTTGGCATCTCAGGTTCTGCTGTTTGTTTGGCTGCTTCATGGTTATTTTTGGGGCTTTAAGGAACAGTTGTTTGGCATTTGGGTGGTCCATCTTGGCTTGGCTGGCCATTATTTCTGGCAGGATCAACTTCTGGGGTTATGGGGGTTTTCCCAATTCGATCACCATTTTTGAACTGGCTTGACAGGCTTTCCTGAGCCCAAGGAACTTGATTAAAAAAGGGGTCCCCAATTGGGGACCCCAAATTACTTAATGAAGGGTGGGCTTGATCTGGGTTTACTGGGCAGCTAAAAATAGCCTGCCCAGGTCCAGCCAAACCCACCAAGGCTTGAACGTAGCTTTTGGGGCCCAGAAAAGGCCCCTCAGCTGCCACCAGGGTGGGAATGATTCCTGCACCTGGATTTGCTTTGAAAAGCAAAAACCCAGGTGCAGGAGAATTTCCCCCACCCGCTAGTCTTGCCTGGTGGCTAGGAGCGGGTTTGATTCCCGCCCAGGGCCTTGAATCTGTTATTTTTTTAACACTATCCCCTTCTAAACCAGAATTGGCTTTCTTCTTCTCCCAATATTGGCAGAAGGCATCAGCTGCGTTGGTAAGATTGTCAGCTGGGGCCCCAGGTGCTTTCCTTGGGCGGGTATCCTAGCCACTTGACGTAGTACTGTGGCTTGCGGTAGTGGGTGTGGTTGCCATGTATATACTCTACTTTGTGTTCAAGGGATCTCTTTACCAGGATGGGAAGAGGGGCAGTCTTCTGTTTCTGGTGGGATAGGGAAGTTCTGTCCTTTTTGAACAGCAAGGATTGGTGGAATACATCATGTATTTTACAGGTGTCAGGTAACTTCAGACAGTAAGCTACTTTGCCTACTTGGGTTGTGATCTGGTAGGGACCGCTTCTTTGATGAGCTAACTTCTGGCATGGAACATTTAGGGGTATGCTCCTTGAGTCTAGGTAGACCTTGTCCCCAATCTCTAGTGGCTTTCCAGGGGTGCACTTTCTATCAGCAAAGGCTTTGTAAGTCTGTACTGCGCGGGTTAGGTTTTGGGAGCAAGTCATCTGGGTTTCATGGATGTATTCTATCCAGGTTCTACCTGCTTTGTTAGACTTCTGGTTTCCAATCTTGGGGTCCCAAGTGGGATCAAATCCGTAATTGGCTTTGAAGGGAGACATCCCGGTGGACGCATGATCTTTGCTATTGTACGCGTATTGGGCTGTGGATAATAGGTCTGCCCAGTTGTCTTGATTGGCATTTGCGTAGCATTGGAGGTAATTTTCCAGAATCTGGTTTACCCATTTGGTTTGGCTGTTGGTCTGGGGATGATAGGAAGTGGACACACATCTTTTGATCCCTAGGTCTTTCATCACTTGCGCCCAATAATAAGATGTGAACTGTGGTCCTCAGTCTGTCACTATTTCTTCTGAGGTTCCATGTTGGGTGAGTATTTGGTCATGAAAGTGTCAGACGGTTTCAGCAGTAGTGCAATGGGTAGTGGTGTAGACAAAGTAGGCCATTTTGATGAAACAGTCAACCATCACTAGAATTGTGTTATATTCTTTGGAGGGTGAGAGTTCAACTATGTAATCCATGGATACCAATTTCCAGGGGCCTGGAGGGATGTCTAGGGGTAGAGGAGGTCTTCTGGCTTATAGCATCTTGTTTTGGTGCACCTGCATGTCTCACAGCCCTCAATGTAGTTGATAACATCTGTGTCTATCTTGGGCCACAGGTAATTCCTTTTGATGCTTTGAAGGGTTTTGTGGTGGCCCAGGTGGCTGGCTAGTTCTGAGTTGTGATAGTCCTTTAGTACAGAAATCCAAGATAACCCTTCTGGTACATAGATTCTTCCACAGAATAGTAGGGTGGTTCATTTTAGTGAGTAACCTCTTTTGTACAGGGGGATGTCTAGTTGTGTTGAGAGTTCTGAAACCATGGTCTTGGCAGCAGGGTCCTTTGCCTGAGCTTCTACTATGTCCAATTTCTTAGCTACAATTTTCAGATAGTTTAGCTGTATTCTTCCACTGGTTGTATCCAACAGGATATGGGTGTTGTGATCTCTCAACTTAGTGGAGGACAGGATCAGGTCAGCTCTTCTACTTAGGGCATCTGGGATGATGTTTACTTTGCTGGGTTTATAGTTGATTCCTAGTACATAGTCCGCCAGTTCTAGAGCCCATCTTGCTTGTTGTTGGTTAAGCTGACGTGTTTTGAAGAAGTAAACCAAGTTTTTGTGATCTGTCATAACCTTTACTGGATATTTAGCCCTATATGTATCTGTGCCAGTGCTTCAAGGTCTTCATTATAGCTAGCATTTCTTTATTGTATATAGGATAATTTCCTTCAGCAGGGATCATCTTTTTGGAGTAATATGCTACAGGATGTAGTATACTATCCCCTCCTTCCTGAAGAAGCACCCCTCCCAGGGCAAAGTAGAAAGTGTTGGTTTCCAGGATGAACAGCTTTGTGTGGTCAGGCATAGCCAACACAGGCGCAGAGGTGAAGGCTAACTTCAGGGCTTTAAAGGCAACAACACATTTGGGGGTCCACTCAAACTGGACTTTGTCTGAGCAAAGGCGGTTCAGGGGCAGAGTAATCTGAGAAAAAAATTATGAAATCTCACCAGTAGTTTGCTAGCCCCAAGAAACTCCTAACATCTTTCCAACAGGTGGGGGTGGGCCAAGCTGTGACCGCGTCCACTTTATCTTGGGCCATGGCAAATCCATCAGTTTTTACTATGTAGCCCAAGAATTCTACCTCAGGTTGGAAGAACTCACACTTCTTGAGTTTTACGTGAAGGTTGACTACTGCTAGTTTCTCTGATATGAGGTCTAGGTGGCAGAGGTGATCTTCATGTGTTTTTCTATATATCATGATGTTTTCAAGGTATGCCCCACGGAATTGGTCAAGGTATTCTCCAAGGACTGAGTTAATCATCCTCTGGAAGGTACTAGGGGCTTTACATAGCCCAAAAGGCATGACCAGGTATTCATAGAGTCCATATTAAGTTTTGAAAGCTGTTATGTATTCATTGCCTTCTTTGATTTGGATTTGGTTAAAAGCGTCTCACAGGCCAATATTAGAGTATACTTTTGCCCCAGTCAAGACGTCACATAGGTCATTGGCACTAGGTATGAGGTATTGGTTTTAAGTGTGATTCTGTTCAGCTTCTGGTAGTTTACACAAGGTCTCATTCCCCCATTTTTCTTCCCAACAAAAAGTAAGGCTAAGAGCATGGAGCCTTTGAGACTTGGATGAATCCTTTCTTGATCATGTCTTCAATGTAAACTTTCAAGGACACTTTTTCTTTGTGTTTGCAACTACAAATGGGTCTGTAGCTGGTTTGCGTACCAGGAAGTAAGTTAATAGTGTGGCTGTAGATATAGTGCTCAGGTAGTTGAGTTGCCGCCTCTTTGCTGAAGACACTGGCCCATTTCTCAAGGGCTGAGGGAAGCTTCCCTGAGCAAGGGTCCAATAGCAAGGTCATGAGTTTAGTGGGGGGTACTATGTGTGGGCTTGGCTGAATGGGTACAGTGTTGGGGTTAGGTCCCTTTCCCAAGGTTACAGTTTGGTCACAGTAGTTCAATATTGCACCATGCTTGTCAGCCCAAGAGTCTCCAAGTATTAATGGTCTCGTAAATCACTCAATTAATGCTATTTCAATTTGGCCTTCAAATATTGATAGTTGCAAAGATTTGGCTTGTTTTTCCTTTGAGTTTGGAAATTCCCTGCCTTCTGTAAATGGGTCTGGTTTAATATCCACCCATTCCAGATTATTGTACCTGTCTGTGGTTGATCCTGGTATGACCTCATCCCAGCGTGACCCCCTCAGCCACTCTGTCTTCCTATTGATTGATCAACGCCTCTTGTCAATTATTTAAAGTAGAATCATTACTCCTAATAAAGACAAGTTTATCCACATTTGTGTTGGCTTTTATAATCTTCAAGCTTTTCCTGTCATTTCTGCTAAAATGACTTTTACATCTTGTTTTCCAGGAAATTAAGGTATGTGCCCTGAATTTTGCCCTGAAAGCTAACCCAAGGCTAGCTTTGAACCTCAAATCTTTTGTAATAAAGATTTCCCGCCGTGTCCTCCAGGATGTCATCCCCTGGAGCCAAACACAACAAAATGGTGCTCACTACAGGGGCTTTAAGCCCTTTGGTTACCCTGTTCCCATGTGCATTCTCTGGTCCCTCTCCCTTTGTTTTCAAAGTACCAGATCAACTTAAAGTTTCTAGTCCCCTCTAGCAGAAGACATCACTGATGCTCCTGAAAATCCTATGATATTGGTTCTGTCTCCCGGGCCCTCATGGCCCCCCCCTTCCTGCTTTCTCTCTCAACTATGAGCAAGCCCGTGCTGCTGCCTGCTCCCTTCTTCACTCTGGCACAGTAGCCATATACTCTATCCCTGGCCGCTGTCCCAGGTACGCCTCCAAAGACCTGTACTCCTTCCTTTTGGACTTTGGTCTTCTCCCCACGTTGATGGAATCCATGGATACTATTGGCGTATTGGTCAACCAGTTCATCCAACCTGCCCTAGTCCATCATCAACTCTTCTTGGGATCCCAAAATCAACTGTTATATGCTGTAGCCTCCGCTGTCTCAAATAACCACGCTCAAAATATGGCCTATCAAGAATGATCACACAGTCTCTTTGCTTGTATTTCTGACAACCAGCACAACTTGTTGGCGTCACAGAAGTATTTAACTGCCTCCCTGAACTCCCTTTGTTCCTTGCTCCCTGGATACATAAAGGATTGACTATGCAAATTGGATGAACATCAGGCAGCCTGGCATGAGCAAATTGAGGCTTTTCTGTTAAACCATTGGAAGGACTTTGAGACTCTGGTTAGTGAACTCAATCAATTCAGAGAGCATGTCAACTTGCAACTCGAATTGATAGGAGCTCATGTCAATACTTGGGGCCGCCACCTTCAGAATTAATACAGTCTAGATAAGGCTGCACTAGGCAACACTCTATACCAGGTGCAAAATTATGTGGATGACAGGGTAGCCTCTATTGAGGTAACTCCTCCCGCTCCTCCTGTTGAGATCCCATCTGATTTTGAAACCAAAGTATGCGAGGCCATCACCAAGCTCAAGGCTATCACGCGACACCAAGCTTCTGTGCAGAACCCCCCTCCAGTTGAACCTATGCCTGACCCTTGTATTGCCTCCCTCACTGATCAGGTGGCTACCTTACAAGGTGAAATCAAGTACTTAAGATAGTGCCTCTCTAATTCTGAAGATTTGTCATCTGAATCTGAAGATGAAGAAGAAGGTGAAGTTGTTAATACTCCCGCTCATGACAATCATGGTTGTTGCCCTGGTCTAGAAGGTCAACCCCTGGTCCACTGTGTGTATGCTCTATATCAACTTGCCAAAGTGACAAATGATGTAGCTGATAGGCAAGACACATTGGAAAGAGAGGTCCAAAACCTCTCCTGCTTTACAGAGACCCCAAAATGGACAAGTTGCCCCTTTGGTTTCTCAGACCACCTCTCTGGCTACCCGTGTCAATGGGATTGCTGGCACCTTAGCAGTACAACAAATCAAAATTGATGAATTTAGAACTGCTGCTGCCACTACTCGCAACATTAGTGGGCAAAACAGCTCTACCTTGGACACTTTAGAGGAAAGCCTTTGACTCCTCTGGGCTAGACAACCTGCTGCTGAATCCAAGTTTGAGGGTAACCCTCATATTAATGTCCTCAACCCTGGTGAAAATAGCCAGTCCTTGTCCTCCTCTATTGACCTAAACTATAATCCACCCTTCAAACATATATTCAATCCCAAAACCTCTACCATTGCTGCTTTTCTGACCATTTACAAAACTGCAATGTGTAGGGCTACCAACAAGCTCAAGAAGGAACACATCCTTACCTGCCTCCATCCCACTTGCCAGGAAGTCGTGGTCCCAGAGCTCCCTTCTATTGTCACTTGGGAGGATATTAAGCGCCTACTTATTGAGAAGTTTGGAGGAGACCTCAGCTTGGAGGTCAAGAAAGATTCATTTATGCACATTGATTTCAAACCCAAGGAAACCCTAGCTGAGTTTGCCGATTGTTTCTACATTGAAGGCCAGCAGTTAATTACTAGTCAACAGTTAGCCCCCGGGAAGCCTACACAGCTTGTTCAAATGCTTTGAAGGTGAACCAGCTTTTATGCCTACACTTTAAGGCACACAAGGCTTCACTCACTTTCATGAAGAGTATTAAGACGCTCTTGCAAGACATGCATTTGACACATGGAGGTACAGTAGTGCGTGAGAATAAAGCCAATAATGCTGGGACTACCTCTTGTACACCATGCATTATGACTCTGGGTAATAGTGGGCAGGCTAAGAGACAAGGCTGCCATAACTGTGGACAGATTGGACACCACTTGCGCACTTGCACTAATCCCCAAGTGGAAGGTTGCAATCCCAAGGAACAGGCGGGAAAAAAGAGGTCAGCTTAGAAACAGAGACGCTCTCTGCTGACCAATATTACCCGTCTCCGCCCGATCCTCCTTCTGATGAGAAAGCTCTCTCCTCTTCTGGCCCAACTATCCTTCATCTGTTTCAAAATCTCTCCAGTGATTCAGAGCCTGAAGATTCCAATAGTGAAGACTCTGATAGTTATGGCTATTTCATCCTGGCTGTTCCAGAAACCATCCCTGTACCATACAAGCTTTGCTCTGGGAAGACTACCACCACTTCCTGAGTACCTACAAGTGAAGCTAAGTCTATGATGGCTCGCCCTTACCTAGCCCAAGCCCATCAACCTCCCATCTTGGTTGACTCTTCTGAGGAAGCAGCCAAACTAGCCAAAGCTCTTTTCCACAATGTATCCATATCTCTCCCACTACAGACTGTGTATAAGGAAATTCCTGCATTATGGTGCATGCTAGCTAAATGGGAAAAAGAGCTAGAGGCTGCGCAAGATGTGTTGGCAGTCTTGCCTCCCTTTGAGAAAGATACAACCTGTGTGGAAGTATCAATCAAAAAAGGTTAAGATCAAAGCCATCTTGGACACAGGTTCCCCAATCAACGTGATATCTTCCAAGCTAATGAAGAAACTTAAGTTGGCCCCTGACCTCAACTATATGCAGTTGTATGGCACAGCTGAAATGGCCCAAACTTGAGCCATTGATGCCTACTCTGCTCTACCCATGAGGTTTGGGAAACTCCTTATTGCTTCCCCCGCTGTGGTCCTAGAGAATGAAAGCTATGACCTCTTGGTTGATACTCAATTCCTCCAAGAATATAATGGAATTGTAAACTTACAAGATGGATACCTTTTGCTCTTGGGATATGAAGTTCCTTTGATTTTTGAGGAACCTCTGCGCCTTCCAAGAAAATGTCTTAAAACTTGAGTGCTTGAGTACCCTACGGGTATCTTCTCACTCAAGTATAGGACTCACTCCTCTAACATGTGTACCCCTCCTCCTTCCTGCCCTGCGGAAGAAGGGGTACCCCTGCTAGCGCCAGCTGCTATCACCATCCCCTGGGCTCTCACATGGTGATTGATTCCCAGATTTCCTATGAGCTACCTGAAAAGTCCTTCTTGGAGCTTTACTCACCTGAATTCTTTAGTTGTACTGAGCCTTGCCTGTGTCCTGGGATTCTAGACCAAACCCACAAAGAGCCTGTACAATTACTGCTTGCTGACCTGACGGCCCTGCCCATGCAAGTAACCAGAGGCCAGGTTGTAGGTCATGGTTGTATACTTGGAGCAGAACAAGTATCCTCCCTCTACCCCTTTGGAACTTTCAGTGATTTCAATCTACCTGAATATGATCCTCAAGTTCTCTCCTTGCTCACTGCTGCTGATTTCCCCCAACTGTATCCTGTTCAACAAAAGGATGTGTTGGATCTGCTAGATCAGTTCAGTGACATCTTTGCCTCTGAGCCTACAGACTATGGCCTATGGCCTAGCTAAAGAAGTCATCCATCAGATTGATACTGGGGATGCACCCCCTTTTTGTGCTAAACCATACCGCCGCAATAGGATGGAAGATGCTCAAATATCTAAAGAACTCAAGCAACTTTTGAACGCTGGGTTACTGGCTCCTTACCAAAGTCCTTGGGCTTCCCCATTAGTGATCCTCAAGAAGAAAGATGGTGGCACTGCATTGTAATGGACTATTGCTGCCTGAACTCTCTCACTAAAAAATATTTGTACCCCTTGCCCAGAATTGACAATGCTCTCAGACGGCTGGGTGGTTTCAAGTTTTTCTCTGCCATGGATCTAGCTGCAGGATACTGGCAGGTTGCTTATCTCCTGAAGATCAAGAAAAGGCTGCGCTTATTACTTCAGAAGGCCTCTTTGAACCCACTTGTATGCCCCAGGGACTCTGCAATGCCCCTGCCACATTTCAACAGGCTATGGACTCCATCTTACGAGACCTAAAGCTCTCTTGTGTTCTCATGTACCTTGATGATATCACTGTATTCAGCGCTACCTTTACCAACCACTTGGAACACCTCAAGGCTTTCTTCATCAAGATTTGAGAAGCTGGCTTGAAACTCAAACCCTCCAAGTGCTCCTTCTTCAAGGAACGTCTTGAGTTCCTAGGACATGAAGTCACTCAAACTGGAATCCGCCCCATGAATAATAAAGTGGAAGCCATTGACAAGATGCTACCTCCCACAAATCTTCAAGAGGTTCAAGTATTCCTTGGTATGATGGGCTACTACCAACAGTTCATTCCTGACTTTGCTGAACTGAGCAAACCCCTTATCCAACTGCTTTGCAACGTCCCCTTTGAATGGACTGACAGCCAACAACAAGCATTTGAAGCACTGAAGGGCAAGCTCAAGGAGGCTCCTATCTTGGTCTATCCTGATTATGATAAAGTGTTCATCTTTTATACCAATGCTAGTGGAGTAGCTGTGAGTTCTATCCTTGTCCAAATCAACAATGAAGGTGTAGATTGACCTGTAGCCTACTCATCAAGAGTCCTCACTAAGCTTGAGAAGAACTACAGTGTCACTGAGAAGGAATGTCTGGCGGTGCTGCATGCAGTGAAGCAGTTTTGGCATTACATCTATGGAACCCACTTCATAGTAGTCACCAATCACTCCTCCCTCAAATGGCTACAACAGCTAAAGGAACCTGAAGGTCAACTAGCGTGTTGGGCTCTACATCTACAAGGGTATGATTTCACTATGATACACCGTCCTGGGGCCCAACATCAGAATGCTGATGGCCTGTCAAGGATGCCAATCCTGGCTATTCATCCTGCTGATGATGATCAACTATACAAGCTAATAGGGTATCCTGACTCTTGGACCACTGAGCCCAAAGACATCCGCTTGGCCCTACAGACCCTATCCAAGGACACTATAATTTGTGATAGACAACTCTTAAAAAAGGTTAAAAAATGCCTACCTACCCTATGTTTGCCCTAGAATGAGGATAGCCATCATCCTCCAAGCTCACATTGACACTGGCCATGGAGGTGTCAAAACCACAGGCTCAACCCGCCAGCAAGGTTCCAACCAAGCGGGTTTGTGACCTGCAATCCAATTACCTGGTCACTTGAAGCCAGACTAGGAAGTCAACTCAGATTACCAAATCCATCAACATGAACAGACAATGATCCTTCACAGTGGATACCTCAATTTGGCGCTTGATTCATTAGCAGGATCAAGCCACCCCCTCTTTCATCCAGACGTGTAATCACCATTCATGTTCCTACTATCCATTGATTCACAATAGCTATGTAATCACTATCTCACAATAAAGATTATTATCTATCTTCTAAATATCTTTCCCTGTGTAACTCTGCTAAAACAGCACAGTTACAACATTGGTAGCACAGGTAGGTTCTCCATCCTACCTTATCTTGAAAAATTCTGCCTGTTGCCTGCACACGCCGCAGCCAACAAATCTTCAACAGAATTATGTCTGGCCTCCCGCCTGGCTGGACGCTGTATGCTCCTGGTACAGAGATACCTGATGGCTTTGTCCTCTACCAAAACATGGTGATCCTGCTACCCGCCTTCAACGCCCTGTCTGCCCAAGGGTTCTTTCAGGCGCCCTCCTTGGTGCCACAACCAGCCAACAAAACCACCATGCCCGCCTATGTTGCACAAAGACTTTGCAGCGCCGCCTTGGAGCCCTTTGCAGGGGCCAACGACAACAATGCTGCTGCATGGATCCAGTCCGCCCAAAGCAAGCTGGCTCAGATGGAATGCCCACAACAATTCTGGATTGCAGAGATTTCCATTTTTCTGACCCATGACCCTGGCACCTGGTGTGACAAGTGGCAAAAAGAGCACACTGACAAGAACTGGGACACCTTCAAACAGGACTTCTTGGAGAGATTTGTGCTTAAGGATACAGCACTTATGATCATACGCCAAGTAAAGAACCTAACCCAGACAGGTACTGTGAAGTAACTTACCTGCGCCTACAAGGAACTTCATCTCTGCGCCCCATCCAATATGGCCTTTGACACCCCAGCAACACACCTCATGTACTATGACGCTCTCAAGTTGCACGTGATGAGACATGTGAACCTGGACCAGGTTACCAACCTGCAAAGCCTTTACCGTGAAGCAGAAAAAGCAGAACAAACGTCCAACGCTCTACACAAGGCACAGACTGGGAAACAAGAAAGACCCAAGGACTCACATTCATGTGGGCGCTCCTCTCAACCACCTCCTGGAGGCAACAGTAACAACAACAACCACAAGCCCACAAAATCAAATGGAAATGGGAATGGGAATAACAGCCAATCAAATTGTACCCATTTCTGTGTCACCACCACCCAAGGCAACCAAGATGAGGGAAAAGCCCAGGGAGAGCACTAAGCAAGCCAAGCTCTCCCCATGCAACTCCTGACTCGCCCAACAATGAATACCAACCCAAGGACGTGGACCAATGCCCAATGATCCAAGTACCCTCGGAAGTCCTGGTACTATACACCATTGCCAGACATCCCAATAAATTGATGTCTTACCCTTTCCACTTTTGCAGTTACACAGGCTCAGCACTCTTGGACTTGGGCGCAGATCAAACTTTAGTCAACAGCAGCTTTTTGGATAAATTCAAGCTGGCCACTAATCCTTTGCGGAAAAAATGTGGTCCTGGCTGATGAACATCACATTGCCGTGACCAGAGAAACCACCCCCTTCTCTGTCATGCTTGAGAACCTCAACTCCACCATCCAAGGTCTTGTCATTGACTTCCCTAAGTTTGACATTGTACTGGGACTAGACTGGTTACAGAGAAACAACCTTCACATGGATTGGGCAACCTCAGTGCTGACTACAAGCATGAAGGTGTCAACCACCAAATCTACCCAGACTTGTTAGACCAGCTCCTACAAGACCATGTCTTTGTACGCATCACGGAGACCTTGGACAAGAAGGAAAGCCTGAAAGCAATTGACTGGGACTCCTGCCAGTACAAAATCATACACTTCAAGGATCACCAGGATACCTCCACACCGCAAGACCGCAACATTGTGGCCCAACACCCAAAAATCTTTAAGGAAGCATTACCTGGGCTACCCCCTGAGAAACACATCTAACACTCTATCCAACTCAAGGGGGCTGTACCCAAGGCACGCCCCATTTACAGGCTGACCCCAAACAAGGACAACGCCCTGCACGCCTATCTAAAGGAGGCACTGGAAAAAGGACTTATCTGCCCCTCACAGTCTCCCTTTGGGGCTGCTGTATTTTTTATGGCTAAAAAGGACAGTACCTTACGCCTGGTCACAGACTATTGCACCTTAAACAAATTCACCATTAAGAATTGCTACCCATTACCACTGATTGACAATCTCTTTAACGCCTTAGGAGGAGCCTCTGTCTTCTCCAAGATTAATCTAACTGCAGGCTACAACCAGATTTGCCTCAAGGAGGAAGATATCCCCAAGAAAGCCTTCCACACTAAGTACGGCTCCTACAAATGCGTGGTACTCAACTTTGGCATGACCAATGCCCCGTCCATCTTTAAAACCTTCATGAACAAAGTTTTTGCGCTACACATAGGCAAACACGCCTTCATGTACCTGGACAATATCATTGTCTACAGCCCCTCGGTGGAACAGCACCACAAAAACCTGGAGGAAGTCTTTGCAACCTTGGCACGGCACAAACTGTTGGCCAAGCCCTCAAAAATGCCAGTTCTTCTGGGAGCAACTACCCTTCTTGGGACACATAGTCTCAAAGGACAGCATCAAACCCAACAGTCAGAAGATACAAGCCATCTGCAAAATGCCACCTCCCAAGGACAAGTCAGAACTACGCACCTTCTTGGGAATGGTGGCCTATGTACAACGTTTCATACCTGACTTCGGCGTCTTGACCGCCCCCTTGTCCGCCATAACAGGCGCCAAGTCCAATTTTGTATGGACCCCCCAACTCAACCTCTGTTTCAGACGTCTTAAGGAAAAACTCACAACAGCACCCATCTTAAAATACCCCAAACAAGACAGAGAGTACCAGATGGAAACCGACGCTTCAGATGCATCCATTGGGGGAGTACTACAAATCAAGAATAGTGATGGTGACTTCCTGCCTGTAGCTTACAGGTTGCGCAAATTGACAGATGGCAAGTGTCAATACCCAATCCACAACAAAGAACTGTTGGCCATTGTACACTGCCTAGTCAGATGGCGCTGTTACCTGGAATGGCAGGAAGAATTCACAGCACTAACCAATCATAAGTTGCTCATCTATTTCAAGATACAAGCAAACCTGTCACATTGCCAAGCGCAGTGGATGGAAATCTTAGAAAGGTTTAACATGCTCATCCAATATAAGCCTGGGGCCAAACTTGCCATGGCAGACGCTCTCTTGCGCCTGTACGTCCGCGCTTCTAGGGGAGAGAATGGGCTCAACCCAGACTGGCCTCTCCTAGTGCTCTGTACAAAAGACAAAGGGTTCCCCGCAGGCACAACCAATATCACCAAAGAAACAGTCATCAAGAATGAGCACCTCTTTGCTGACGTATATGGGACTCTTCACAGAAAGATGTTGGATGGCACAACCATTCCCTACATTCCCACACATCAGCAAGTCAATACCATTCTCTGCTACCACAGAGATCTCGGACATACCAAGAGCCAAAATCTATACAGATTCCTAAAACATAAAGCCTGGTAGCCAACTCTATACTGTAATGTCCAGGAAGTGTTAGAACAGTGTGAGGTCTGAAAAAAGTTTGCCAAAAGCAAAACCCTGCCTAAGTCTGTACTCTGCATTCAAACCCAACTACAGTTCAAGGTATGGGCCCTTGACATTGTGGGCCCCATGCCAGGAAAGCACAATAAAAAAAATACATCAACACAGCCATTGATTTTGCAACAAGGTGGCCAGTAGCCCAAGCAGTGAAAACACACACCGGTAACAACGTCTGACAATTCATTGGCAAGGAAATAATCAGCAGATTGGAAAGCCAGAACTCCTGATAACCAATGGGGGCAAAAAATTGACCTCTGAAAACACCAATGTGTACCTTGCCAAAAATGGGGTCAAACACATCATCACAACACCATACCACCCACAGGCCAATGGACGCATAGAGCAGCTTAATGGTAGCCTCGTGCAAGCCCTAGCCAAACTCACTGCCAAGAGACCTGAAGACTGGTATAAGCAGCTACCAACTGCATTACTTGTGTGCCAATCCCAAGTGAACAGATCCACCGGGAAAAGCCCGTTTGAACTGGTATACAGCACACAGACAAATATCATTCAATCATTAACAGGACCCAAACTGGAAATTCTAAGTCAAGTCTCCCCTTGCTTGGACCCTCAAGTAGTAGAGGTCAACAGCAAACAAGCAGCCAAAGAAAAGAAACACTTAAAAAAGACCTTCATTCCCATCTGTCAAAGACATGAAGTCAGGGACAAAGTCTGGGTCATGAATGTTGACAAAAGCAAACTACAACCCAAAAAAGTAGGCCCAGCAATCATTCTAAAGGTAAACAACAATAACACTTACCTTGTGCAAGGGCTTGGGAAACGCAAGCAAGACAAGACCTTACACCATGACTGCCTACAACCCTGCAAAGCGAGACAGAAACAACGTGAAACCGCCCTGCCTGCCACCAAACAACAACTGGTTCAGTATGGCGCCCAGGCTCCTGACAACCTCCCTGACAACCTACCTCCAGAGGAGACCAACTTTCAGCCAGGGGGGTGTTGAAACCACAGGCTCAACCCACCAGCAAGGTTCTAACCAAGTGGGTTTGTGACCCGCAATCCAATTACCTGGTCACTTGAAGCCAGACTAGGAAGTCAACTCAAATTACCAAATCCATCAACATGAACAGACAATGATCCTTCACAGTGGATACCTCAATTTGGCGCTTGATTCATTAGCAGGATCAAGCCACCCCCTCTTTCATCCAGACGTGTGATCACCAATCATGTTCCTGCTATCCATTGATTCACAATAGCTATATAATCACTTTCTCATAATAAAGATTATTATCTATCTTCTAAATATCTTTCCCTGTGTAACTCTGCTAAAACAGCACAGTTACAAAAGAGGAATAGTCAAGACTCATGACTGGTTGTGCAAAAACTTCTACTGTGAAAACATGCGCCTCTTGATCCCTGATGTCCTCGCCTCCTACCATTCCTTTCAGCTCCAACGTCCTTGTCTGTCCCAACACCAGTTCCAACTCATCCCTCCAAAGCATGCCTTCCATACGGTGATTATTGATGCTGTTGGGCCCTTCCCCCGGTTGAGGTTGGGATGTCAGTTTATCCTGGTTGCTATAGACCACTTTAGCAAGTGGGTTGAAGCCAGAGCAACCAAAGATATAACAGCTAGGACCATGGCTACTTTCTTTCTACAAGATATTTTCTATTGACATGGCTGCCCTCAAGTCCTGCTCTCTGACAATGGCACCAACTTTAATGCTCACCTCATTACCTCTATTGTTGAAGCTATGGGGACTCATCAGTTGTTCTCTGTGCCATATAATCCCTCTACCAATGGAACTGTTGAACAAGCAAACTCCACCCTGGTATCCATCATTAGAAAACTCATGCTCTCTGACGCTGCCAATTGGGACATGTTCCTCCCTGCTGCCCTCTTTGCCTACTGCCTTAGTAGACACCAGGTGTTTGGTCAATCCCCTTTTGCCATGCTTTATGGACATTAGGCCACTACCCCTTCAATCTAGGGTACCCCCTTTGATTGAGTTTGATATGTCTGAAAATCCTGAGACCCACGTGAAAGACTTAACCAACCTGATCATTGACATCCAGGCAACTGCCTACTCCACTGCTTATAAGGTTAAGGCTTTGGAGCTCTCTCTGTCCAATGCTGCTAGAGCCCCCCTCCCTGAATACCAAGTAGGCAATCTAGTTCTCTACTACCAGAATTGTACAGATGGTAGAGCCCACAAGCTGGATTTCCTATGGGTTGGGCCCTGTGAGGTGACCTTTAAGAAGGGTGTTGATTACACTGTGAAACTACTATATTCTGGCCGTTTATTTGCCCGCGTTCAATCCAAATTCCTTTGCAAGTATCATCTCCCTGTGTCCAATCTTGAGGGGAGAGATGTCATAAATTGCGCAATTAATGCTATTTTGATTTGGCCTTTGAATATTGATAGTTGCAAAGATTTGGCTTGTTTTGCCTTCAAGTTCGGAAATTCCCTGCCTTCCGTAAATGGGTCTGGTTTAATATCCACCCATTCCAGATTATTGTACCTGTCTGTGGTTGATCCTGGTATGACCTCATCCCAGCATGACCCCCTCAGCCACTCTGTCTCTCCTATTGAGTGATCACTGCCTCTTGCCAACTATTTAAAGTAGAATCATTACTCCTAATAAAGACAAGTTTACCCACATTTGTGTTGGCTTTTATAATCTTCAAGCTTTTCCTATCCTTTCTGCCAAAAGGACTTTTACATCTCATTTTCCAGGAAATTAAGGTATGTGCCCTTAATTTTGCCCTGAAGGCTAACCCAAGGCTAGCTTCAAACCTCAAATCTTTTGTAATAAAGATTTCCTGCCGTGTCCTCCAGGATGTTGTCCTTTGGAGCCAAACACAATAAATGGGTGTGGCTATCTTTTCAACAAGATAACAGAAAATGGGTAAGTGTTTTGCCCAATCTTCAGCTCAAAGTGTTGGTTACATTCTTGGCCAATGCCAGTTGAACTGTTTCCCATAGTGACTTGGAATTGAGTATCCAAGGGGGTGAGTCCCAGCTTGGACACTAATGCGGGGTCAATGAAACTTTCATCAGCCCCTGTGTCTAATAAAGCCTTTTTGTGAAATACTTTATCTCCTACTTCTAGGGTCACTATGATATACTTATAAGACTTAGAGGTAGTGTTTAATTGGGAAAGAGAGCCTGAAGTTTGGTTTCTTCTGGGGCAGGACCTGGTCTGGTGCCCTCCTTCATGGCAGTGGAAACACAACCCATCTCTGTAATGTTGTTGCAACTCCTCAGGTGTCATGGCTGGTCTGGTTGCAGTGGGGCTTCTGGCCACCCGGGGTCCATGGGGGGTGGCGCTGTGAGTTTCTTGGTTTAAGCTTAGACCTTGGCAGAGCACAATAAAGTACTTCTAACCCAATTGTGGGAGGGAGGTGCTTGAGGAGGTCCTTTAACCCTGGATTCACGCCTTTTCTGAATAGGATGGCGGCCAATTTTTCATCCAGTATAGCACGGGTCTGTAGTTTGGTGAACTCTTCAACATAGGTCTGAAGTGGGCGCCGTTTTGCTTAAACTCTAGCAGAGTCATGAAGGCAAAGTGATGGGTATCCTGGTCCTCTCCTGTGGTCATTAGTTCAGCCTCAAATTGAGCATAGTCTAAGCAAAACTCTACATTGTTGGCAGTGGCCTTGTCAAACCAGTCTAAGGCGTCCCCTTTAGCATGGATGCTACTCCCAAGACTTTGGCTGTGTTGTTGGGTTAGGCTGCGGCATTGGCTAGGAAGTGTAGTTGCAGTACCGGCATGACTCTTCTAGCTTCTTCTAGGCAGAGCTTGCCCATCTGAGGCATGGTTGCATTGGAGGTGGTTTGGTTCACAATGAGATTCTGTACTTGGGAAGAGGTCACTGTGGTTGGGTCTTTGCTCTCTGGAGCATCCTTGGAATCATCCAAGGTCCAGGTTGTTCTCTTCCACATAGAGGAGATTTTTTATGATATCCACAAATAACAGTAATAAGTGATAATCATAAAAACAAACATACAAGTGGCCCCATGTGCTAATAGCATCTTGGGGCCCAGGTTACCAAGTTTGGGGTGGATTGTCATAATGTCAGGATACCAAGAGTACTGCGGAGCTCCAGCAGGTGAGGGATGAATCAAAGCAGGTACTGGCATAGCCCACCAGATGATGGGACTTAACTTTACCAGATAGGAAAGGGCCTTCCCAGCCACAGCCCAAGGCCCAGCTGCTGGCAAGGCAGAATCACTCAATCCTGTGAATGCCAGGTAAAGCACTCCCAGTAATTGACTACTCTGACCAGTGGCATCAGAGGTGGGTGGGGTTGAGATGGTTGGTTTGGGTGTCAGGGGTGGTTCCATGGGGACCAGGTAGGCAGCAGGATTGTTATACTTCACGTTGAAGATCAAAGGGTAGATGGTAATTGCTTTGCTGTCACAGACAATTTGGTAGGGTTCCTTTGGGGCATTTGGGCGGGTGTACCACTGCAAGTCATCTAAGGTCCAGGGTTTGTGGTCATGATTTGGGGGATACTCAGTGAAATGCACAGGGACAAATGGTGCATTGGGTGAACAGTAGTAGTCAAAGGCTTTGGTTTTGTCAACTGGAGTCTGTTTATCTATCCCAGTGGGCAGGTACTGATGCTTGGGTGTATGCAGATGGAAAAGTATCAAAAATATGTATGGAAACAGATTGGTGAACCAAAGGTTCATAACAACTTTATTTGGTAAGGATGATAATACAGAACTTTTTTAAGTGCTTCTGATTTATATACTTACTCACATGCAGGTGCCTCTGGGCATTCTTCTGGTGCTATCTGTGTGGCAAAGCTTGGGTGTAGCTTTTGGGGCCCAGAACAGGCCCCTCAGCTGCCACCAGGGCAAGAATGATTCCTGCACCTAGATTTGCTTTAAAAAGAAAAAATCCAGGTGCAGGCAAATATCCCCCGCCTGCTAGCTCCACCTGGTGGCTAGGAGCGGGTTCAATTCCCACCCAGGGTCTCAAATCTGTTACGTTTGTAACAGAGATTTTTTTAATTAAATTGAATTCTTTGTACTGTAAGTTCAGAACCTGATTGTAAAAATGCATTATTGTCAAATCCTTGGTCCAAATTTTTAATCACTTTTGTGGGCAACTCAGCTGATTGAAAATTAAAATATTTAATAAAATCAACCATTTAATTTGACTTTTTTTGATTTATTTAAATTGGTAAATTTTGAATCCCTTGAGCAGATAACTCAACTAAAAAAAGACAAAACCCAGCAAGCAAATGCAGGATACATGAATCAGAAATGTGGAGTTCTAATGTACAATTTGATATTTCCTGAATTTCAAAAAACTCATAGACATCATGTAAAACTTAAAAAATATGAAATTGCGGGATTGTCAAATCCAAGAACCAGATTTCAAATCAAAAATGAGGTGAATTTGAAATAAATATAATTTATGGGCATCTCAAAAAGAATTTCAAATGATCTAGAGTGAATTTGTTCTAATTCTTTTAGGAATCATAGACATTCTTAAAAATCACCCTATTCCATTTTAAGGCAGCTAAAATTTAGATCATAATATTCAGCAACTTAACATATTTAACAATAAAATTAACTAAAATATATACTATCTCTTTTTGAGTTTAACTTTTCAATAAAAATTCATTATGGCTTCTTCCAATAACAACCAAATCAATGAGCTGTTCCCTAGCTGTCAGAAAGCCAGTCGTAAGTAGGGGCCTTGGGCAGCTTGGGATGAGGTACAGCCAAGCCGGCGGGTAGGACCCACCACAAAATGAGTGCTAACTTGATAATATAAGATACAAATTGCCCGAGTAAGGACCAAGGTCTGGAGTTGGGGACCATGGAATCTACCAATCCTGTCAAATTAATATAGAGTACTCCAAACAGTTGGGTAGAGGTGGTCTCGGCTGCGGCAGTGGGTTCCAACGGGCGGTCTGGTTGTGGTGTTAAAGGGGGAGTCATAGGAACAAAGTAGGCAGGTAATTGTACTTGTCTTTGAACAGTAAGGGCGGAATCTCAACCCTCTTTCCTTTGTGTCCTATGTACTTGGTACTTCTAGTCCTTGCCAAAGGGTTGGCAATGAGGATGGTTTCCAAGTCGTAATCTGAATAGGCTGGGTTGGGGGGTATTCAGTAAAATGCACAGGTCCAAAGGGGGCTCCCAGGGGATGTTATAATGCCTGGGACAATTTGGCAGGTTGGTCTTGGGGAAGGGCGGCGGCCTGGCAGTCTACTTGACTGGAATTAAGATGGAAGATCACTAAGACTAGATAGGGTAAGATTTGTTCAAACCACAGGTTCATAAAAATTTATTATCAAAAATGACAATGTGGTCTTCACCATACTGCTGGGGTTTTTATACCATGGGATTTGCTCCTTTGATTTTTGCAGGGTGCAGGTTTGCAGACAAGGTACTGGCGGGGCGTGGGTCTTGGCTTGGGGTCTCAAGGGCGGCAGATCCAGGTTGTGCCTGTTCTGGCAAATCAGAAAGGCAATGATTTGTTTTGCCGCCACTGTTCACTATGTCACCTGAGTAGTCCAATGGTACTACCCCTTCTGGGCGGCATGCTGGCAGGTTTTTGGCAGAGTTGAGAATAGGGAAGTTTTAACCTCTTTAAGGCAAGCTGTAACTGCTGCGTAGGTTTGGGTCCTTGGTGGCTCCAGGTTAGCTTCAATCTGATGACCATTTGGGGAGTTGTCCTTGGGAGATTGGCGGGTCTTGGAGTAACTTGTCAACTTGAGTACGCAATTTAGCAAGTTGGCGGTCCCCTGTCCACTTTGTGTGACTTGAGTCGTTTTTGAAGGGTCCTTTGTAGTAGGCCGGCAGAACGCGGAGTGATTCACTGATTTGAGCCCGTCTTTTAATGGATTGGCGGGTCCTGGGCTGGTCTGGAGGGTTGAATCCGCCTTCTGGGAACCGGGGTTTAACTCTTGGGTTTTCAATACAAGTATTGAAATGTTATTCATGACACTAGCCTTAACAAAATTATGCAGGGCCACGCTGGGTCTTTCAATAGTGAAGCCTCTGCCTATGGTCACACCCAACTTGCAGGCCCTTCCCCAAGCACTACCCAGTAGTGTGTTCTTTCTCCTGCGTCCTCAAGCATGGCCCTGTTTGCACATCACACACAGGCAGCTGTCAACCCAAATCACATATCAACAATGGTATCTTGAATTAACCAAGTGAGCCATGGGGCCACCAATGGAAGCCAGAATCCCAAAACAGCCAATCAGATGGCACTGTTCAGTTCCCAAGATGGACACATTCCTTCTCTATTTAATCAGCCTTCAAGACGCAGAAGAAAATTGATCACCTCAGAAATTTTCCTCAAAATGGTTGAAAAGCAAGGGATGCTTATGTCCCTTGGGGAAATTACGGCTACAATGGGTTTTGCAAAGTCCACTGTGGCTGCAACCCTGCAAGCCTACGCCAATTGTGGCCCCCTCCCAAGAAGACCCCAACTGGTACCTGTACTTCAACTGAAGATGAAAAAGCCCACCCTCTCATGATAGCTATTATGGAGTGTGACCTGCAGATGCCCCTGGTCCAGGTCTGTCTCCAACTGGGACTCCACAGCATTTTTGCCAATAAGCAAACGGTGAATTTGTGGATGCACAGAGTTATGGTTGCTGCCAGAATTTTATCCAACCAGGTTTTAATTGGCCCCAGTTTAGTGGATACCAACCCCTACAATCCAACAATCATTAATTCTATCAAAGGAAGGGCAATGAGGGCCTGTAATGACGTCATTTTCTTGTTGTATGCAACAATTTTGGCAAGTATCCAAGACTTTGGGGAAAAGCACATCCAATCTGACGTCTACAAGCGCAGCCCAATCCTTTATCAATTTGTTGGGGTTTTATTGGCAGTTTCCCCATTTGGTGTCAATCATTACTCAGCAATATCAAACCTGAAGATGGGTATGCCTACCAGACAGAGCTCAAGGTCATGCTGGAGGAGTGGGCTACCCAACAAGCTGTATACACAGTTGTACTGAGTACGGAGATGAAGCAGCAGGAATGGGCAGCCAAAGAAATTATGGCTGTGGGGCACACCTGTTGGTCCTAACCCACCAACCACGCTGACATGCATCTTGCAGATTTATGTCTTTACAATTTTGGTTCAGCTCTCAGGCGCTTAAAGCCTGCCACCTACAATGAACTGTGCTCCCAAATTGAGAAGAGGTACAAGCTTTACCCTTCTGTATTTGTCCAGGACTTATTAGATCTTGTCATATTCTATGCAAGTGGTATTGATAAGTCCAGAAAGGACTCCTGCCTCCCCCCACACCCATCCATTCATTTTGTCAAGCCCGCATATGTGACAGAAGAAGAATTTGAGAAATTGAAGCAATCAGCTCTTGCTGCCCCTTCCCAGTCAACAAACCCTGCCTCCCCCATCAAGCCACCTGCCTTCCAACCCTGACTCCTAAACCACCGCCCATTCCCTCTCCACTATCTCTGATGCTGACCCTTTCACAGGCGCAGATGAAGGTGATGTCCATTCTGCCCATTCCCTCCCCTTCTTGTCCTTTGATGAGTAAAATAAATCTTTTCTTTGTGAAAACTTATTAAAATTAATATTTCTCTTTCAATTCACAATTAACAATATTTCTTTTACATTGTTAGCATTTCCCATATTTAAAAAGTGTGTTGTACATTTGATGTGGTAACATATAACTATTTGCATGAATATTTTTTATCAATAATAAATTAAGAACCACAAATATAAATATTGCATTAGAATATTGCAATTAGATGTCAACTCTTGATATTTTGATATTATGTGCATAACTCAATGCATATTGTTTAATAAATTCATTTTAAACACGGCCTTTTTAATAGTAATTTATATAAATGGACTGTGTTTATATTAGAGAGCCATTAACACTTAGTACAATTATTAATACATAGTGCATTTTACAGCCTGTATATTTACCTATTGGTAATAATTCTGTAAACTTTTTAGTCAGATTTTGCAAGCTAATAATGTAATGGGCTAATAAATTAATGTTTATTAGCATTAATTGGCTGATTTTCTTTTCTGTGGTGATTGTGCATTTTCTGATATTTACGCACTAGTTTCCAATTAGTTGTTTTTACAACCTATTGTCTTTGCAATTGGATGTGAAACCAACCAATTGGATACTAGTGTGTAAATACTGTAGATTCAGAACCTAAAGGTAAAAATACGGAATTGTAGAATTGTTTTTGTGTGAACTCACCAACTTAATGGAATACTTTTCATCATTTTATATAAAAAGTAGGTTTTTCTGGGATGAAAATTACTCCATTAAGTTGTTGAGCTCACGCAAAAACACTTTGACAATCCTGCATTTTTACCTTTAGGTTCTGAATTTACAGTATCAGAAAATTCACAATTGCCACAGCAAAGAAAATCAGCCAATTAATAGTAATAAACATTAATTTATTAACCTATTACATTATTATTACCTCGCAAAATCTGACTAAAAAGATTGCATATATATATACCCAATAGGTAAATATACAGGCTTTAAAATGCACTATGTATTAATAATTGTACTAAGTGTTAATGGCTCTCTAATATAAACACAGTCCATTTATATAAATCACAATGAAAAAGGCCTTGTTTACAATGAATTTTATTAAACAATATGCTTTGAGTTATGCACATAATATCAAAATATCAAGAGTTGACATCTAATTGCAATATTATAATGCAATATTTATATTTGTGGTTCTTAATTTTTTATTGATAGCAAAAAATATTAATGTATTGAATGTAGTACTATAAAACCCAGTTTTTTGATGTAATTCAAAAAAATGTCAAATATATACAGCCTTATCAATTAATTAGAGTAAGACCTCCAAAAGGTTGTTGAGCTTGAACATATCATAAGGCAAATTGTAATAAATCATCTGGGAAATGAGGAAAGGTCTTTGGTCCAGCAAAACAAAACCGCAAAAAATAGTCTGGGAATAATATTCAACAAAGAAACCAAGTGTGGTGAAATAGCTATGAGCTATGACACCTTTTCCAGCTTCTGTCAACCAGACTAGGCTATAGGCCTTATCTGTTGTCCATAGGAGGCTATAGGCCTTGGCTGTTGGCCATAGAAGGCTATAAGCCATACCTGCTGGCCATAGAAGGCTGTAGGCCTTATCTGTCAGCCATAAGATTCTATAGACATTTACTGTCAGCCATGCAAGGCTATAAGCATAATCTGTTGGCCATACAAGTCTATAGGTTAAAGATGCCAGCCAGACCATTCAACATATCACATCTGTTGCTCAGATGAATTATAAGTTATCTGTTAAACTGTCTGTTCCATAATTTGTCCAGATTATACCCAATTTGCCATAATTGCCTTTGTAATAACCAGTTGCCAACTGACGCGGCTGATCTAACTTACAGCCACTCTTGTCATTTGTAATCTCCACATTAAACTGTAGCAACTAACTTGATGGATCATCAATATTCCATATTGTTGATCAACATTTCAGTTGGCTATCATCTCACAGATGCCTATATAATCTTCACTTGACTTATGTAATAAATTAGAGACCTTTTATTGTAAACCAAATAATGTTGTTTCTCCTTTAACTTGGATAAGTTACTTGTCAACTGCCTTTGCAGAGGTGCAGACATTGGGTCTGTACAACCATGATGGCTCCTGTAAGCTATAAACAGATGTTGAGCTTGTTTTTTTTGCACTGTTAATATAGAGACACCTAGTAATCATAAGTCTGCTGTATGCCACTTATCAATTCTGAATCCTCTCTTCCCCTTTCCAAGTATCCATTTTCTGTCCAAATTCCAAATGATTAACATACACCCATTCCTCTGTCAGCCCTGTTCCAACTCTGTTGTCTTGTTGCCAACTGACAACTGAATCCTTCCCAGAGTATATATTGTCTATCTGGTATCCAACTGACTATTATACACCAGCTCTGTATCCTGTCCTGCTGCTATGTTGCCAACCAACACCTGAAATTATTCTGCTTTTGTTAATACTATGATCTTCATATATTGACAATAGTTGGCAACTCCTCAGTTTTATTCTGGCAAGGCATATTCTGTTGTACTCCAACTTGCCTGATGCTCACATATCTAAGTACTGCTTAATTCTGACAACCTTTTAGAGCAGTCACCACAACAAGGAAATACTTTAAATCTACAAAAGGAAATACTTAAGTGTTTAGATTTCAAAAATGAAAGTTACAACCCATGGGAATTTGCAAAAAAACAACAAAGGAATACTCAAAAAATCAAATTGATTGAAGGAAATGAAATCTCAAAGGAAATTAATACTAATGAAGAGAAAACTAATCAAATGGAAACAGATAAAAAACACAATCAAGAAACAGAAGTGCCTCAAGAAACAATGAAAATTCAACAAACAAAAATCAAGAGGAAACACAAGTAGCACAGAAAATAAGGAAGATCAAGCCCAGAAAAACAAATGAAGAGCAGCCAACACTCATGAAGTTTGCTGAAGGGGCGCCTGTGGCTGAGGGGGCTTCAGGGGAAAACAATCAGTAAGTTTTAAATGTTTTACTTATATTCACTTTAGTTATAACTAATGTTGTGTTTATACTTCTGGGAAGTATAATAAACAAAATAAAGGGGAAGATTAAGAAGAGAATGATACTTTATTGAATATGAATATAGGATAATATATAGTATCATGGCAAGCCACATGTTGTCCATGTACATCATAGAGGTCATGGGGCTTATCTGAGTAATGTTCCTCTTGATTCATAAGGCTTAATCAAGTTGTGTTCCATTTAGGACCTGGATTTAGTGATCCTTGTCATAGATAATTAACTGATAATGGTGCCACTGGTTTATTAGCTGGGCAGTGAACCCCTTGGTGAGCCGCTTGGTGATTTACTCAGGGTGTTAATTCCCCAAGAGGGAGTAATTGAAGATGTTGTGACATCTCCCCCTGGGGTGCTGGAAGGCAGAGCCTTGGGAATCTTCTTGAGAGTATCTGGTATACAGGCTTGATATTGATCCAGTTTGGTGTTGGGTACTGGGAGCCTTGAACTTTGTTGGGCTGTTCTTGCCTTAAACAAACGGAGTCAGTCATGATGTATATGTTTCAGTTCAGTTCAAGCTCCAATCCCTTTGATGAGGTAGGTGTTATTGGGCTTCACTTCCATGACAATGCCTGGTCCGTGTAACCCTGGGTCTAGTTTGTGTTAGTTGTGATTTACAACCCATATCTTGTCTCCAACTTGGAACCTTTCTTGTTGCAATGGGATTGCCTCTTGCTGGACTCTTTGGTGTTCCATTGCTTCTTGGTACTTCCTGGCTTGTAGTACTTTTTGGTCATTACTGTCTGGTATCTTCTTTGGGAGTGGCAGTTGTGGTCCCGTGGTTGTACTGACAAGTGAGGGTTTCTGACCATAGACAAGTTTGTAAGGGCTTTTGCACGTATTGCGGTTGACTTGTGTTCTGCAGACCATAAGGGCAGTTGGTAGCATGTTGACCCAGGCTTTTGGATTGTTGGCAGATAACTTACTGAGGGCTTCCACTAGAGAGCTGTTTAGTTGTTCTACGTGTCCATTTGCTTGTGGGTGATATGGGCTAGCTGTGATGTATTTATTCTTTTTTTGGCAAGATAGATGTTGGTGTCAATAGCTTTGATTTCAGTGCCTCCATCTGTTATTAAGAGGTCAGGCTTTCCAAACTTTGCTATTGTCAAAACCGCAGACTTGACCCGCCAGCAAGGTTCCAATCAAGCAGGTTTGTGACTTGCAATCCAATTATCTGGTCACCCAAAGCCAGACTAGGAAGTCAACTCAAATTACCAAATCCATCAACATGAACAGATGATGATCCTTCACGGTGGATACCTCAATTTGGCGCTTGACTCATTATCAGGATCAAGCTACCCCCTCTTTCATCCAGCCGTGTGATCCCCAATCATGTTCCTGCTATCCATCAATTCACAATAGCTATATAATCACTATCTTAAAATAAAGATTATTATCTATCTTCTAAATATTTTCCCCATGTAACTCTGCTAAAAACAGCACAGTTACAACATTGGTAGCACTGGTAGGTTCTCCATCCTACCTTATCTTGAAAAATTCTGCCTGTTGCCCGCACACGCCGCGGCCAACAAATCCTTGACAGAATCATGTCTGGCCTCCTGCCCAACTGGACTCCGTATGCTCCTGGTACCAAGATACCTGATGGTTTTGTCCTCTACCAAAACACAGTGATCCCGCTACCTGCCTTCAACGCCCAGTCCGCCCAAAGTAAGCTGGCTCAGATGGAATGCCCATAACAATTTTGGATTGCGGAGATTTCCATTTGCCTGACCCATGACGCTGGCACCTGGTGTGACAAGTGGCACAAAGAGCACACTGACAAGAACTGGGACACCTTCAAACAGGACTTCTTGGCAAGATTTGTGCTTAAGGATATGGCGCTCATGATCATACGCCAAGTAAAGAACCTAACCCAGACAGGCACAAAAAAGAGCTCACTTGCGCCTACAAGGAACTCTGTCTCCGTGCCCCATCTGACATGGCCTTTGACACCCCAGAAACACACCTCATGTACTACAACGCTCTAAAGTTGCACATGATGAGACATGTAAACCTGGACTAGGTTACCAACCTGCAAAGCCTGTACCGTGAAGCAGAAAAAGCGGAACAAACATCCAACTCTCTACACAAGGCACAGACTGGGAAACAAGAAAGGCCCAAGGACTCCTATCCAAGCGGGCGCTCCTCTCAACCATCTCCTGGAGGCAACAGCAACAACAACAACCACAAACCCACAGGTTCAAATGGGAATGGGAATGGAAATAACAGCCAGTCAAATTGTACCCATTTCTGTGTCACCGCCACCCAAGGCAACCAAGATGAGGGGAAAGCCCAGGGAGATCACTAAGCAAGCCAAGCTCTTCCCATGCAACTCCTGACTCGCCCAACAATGGATACCAACCCAAGGACGTGGACCAATGCCCAATAATCCAAGTGCCCTTGGAAGACCTGGTACTATACACCATTGCCAGACATCCCAATAAATTGATGTCTTACCCTTTCCGCTTTTGCAGTTACACAGGCTCAGCACTCCTGGACTTGGGCGCAGATTGAACTTTAGTCAACAGCAGCTTTGTGGACAAGTTCAAGCTAACCACTAATCCTTTGTGGATTAAAAACGTGGTTTTAGCTGATGAACATCACATTGTTGTGACAAGGAAAGCCGCCCCCTTCTCTGTCATGCTTGAGAACCTTCAATCCACCATCCAAGGCCCCGTCATTGAATTTCCAAAATTTGACATTTTACTGGATTTGGACTAGTTGTGAAAGAACAACCCTCATGTAGACTGCGCAACCTTGGTATTAACCATCAAACACAAAGGCGTCAACCACCAGATCTACCCTGACTCAGTGGACCAACTCCTATGCAACCACGTCTTTGTGTGCATTACAGAGACCCTGGACAAAAGAGAAAACCTCAAGGCAATTGACTGGGACTCCTGCCAGTACTAGAGCATACATTTCAAAGACCACCAGAATACCACTACGCCTCAGGATACCAAAATTGTAGCCCGCCATCCAGAAATCTTCAAGGAGGCTCTACCCAGGCTGCCTCCAGAAAATCATATCCAACTCTCCATCCAACTCAAGAGAGCTGTACCCAAGGCGTGGCCCATCTATTGACTGACCCCAATCAAGGACAACACCCTATGTGCCTACCTCAAAGAGGCCTTGGAGAAAGGACTTATCTATCCCTCACAAGATCACTTTGGGTGTCATGGCCCGCCATTACATAGTAGCTTAGAAAGTCACGTTTCAAAAGCTTTGATCAATAAAGCTACTTCTTGCCGTCAGAAATCTACCTTGATGATCTCTCTAGGTACCCTAGATCAAAAGTTATGGCAATTTAAAGAGCCATGTTCAAAAACCCTGTCAGCATGTCCCGAAATGGTCGCAAGATTAGATTTCAAATCAATACAAGCAACAATTAATAAGTGGGCAAATCCAACCATATCTCAGCTTCCAGTGATCAGTTTTGGACGTTTTTAAGCTCAAATGAAAGCCCCAGATGAGGAAAATCCATCTAAAGTATTTTTGATGACCAACTGAGGCAAACGCAAAGTTCAAATCTGGCCAAAAGAATATGACTAGAATTAGTCAGCTAATGTCTCAAACTTTTAGCATGAACCTCCAGATAGAGAGACAATGACCTTCAGGAAGAATCTGGAAGAATCTCAAAGACCAATGTAAATGGTATAAAAAGAACTTAGTTTCCCTTTTCCCCATTATGATCATTCTTGGTCTGAATAATAAATAAAGGACTTCTCTTAGACTATAGTTTAAATGGATCAGAGTTGGGAGCCCTTGGGCCCTGAAATTGGGGCTGCCGTATACTTTGAGGCCAAGAAGGATGGCACCCTGCGCCTAGTCACAGATTATTGAGCCCTAAATGAAGTTACCATCAAGAATTGTTACCCACTGCTGCTCATTTACAACCTCTTTAATGCCCTGGGCGGTGCCACAGTCTTCTCCAAGATTAACCTAACTGCAGGCTGGAATCAGATCTGTATCAAGGAGGAAGATATCCCCAAAACGGCCTTTTGCACCAAGTACGGCTCATATTAGTGTGTGGTGTTCAATTTTAGTTGAAAAACGCCCTGTCAACCTTTGTGACCTTAATGAAAGAGGTGTTTGCACATCACATGAGCAAACATGCCTTAGTCTACCTAGACAACATTATTGTCTATAACCCCTTAGTAGAACAGCGCCATAAGAGCTTAGAGGCAGTCTTTGCTATCCTGGCACAACACAAGCTGCTAACCAAACCCTCTAAATGCCAGTTCTTCTGCAAACAACTGCCTTTCCTAGGGCACATAGTCTCAAAAGACAGCATCTTTCCCAAAAGTCAGAAGATACAGGCCATCTGCAAAATGCCACCACCTAAAGAAAAGTTGGAACTCTGCACATTCTTAGGAATGGTTTCCTATGCACATTGGTTTATACCTGACTGCAGCGTCCTGACTGCACCCCTGTCTGCCATAACTGGCGCCAAATCCAAGTTTGTATGGACCTCCCAACGTGACCTTTGCTTTAGGCGTCTCAAGGAAAAGCTCACAACAGCACCTATCCTGCAGTACCCTAAATGCAATGGGGAGTACCAAATGGAAACAGACACCTCAGACCCATCCATTGGGGGAGTACTACAAATCAAAAACAATAATGGTGACTTCCTTTCTGTAGCCTACAAATCACAGAAACTAACAGACTGCAAGTGTTAATACCCTATACACAACAAGGAGTTGTTGGAAATTGTACACTACCTAGTCAAATGGTGTTGCTATCTGAAACAACAGGAAGAATTCACATCATTGACCAACCACAAGTCACTCATATATTTCAAAACCCAAGAAAACCTATCCCTCCGTCAGGCCCGCTGGATGGAACTCTTGGAGATATTTAATATGCTCATACATTACAAGCCTTGGGCTGAGCTCGTCATGGCAGACACCCTTTCCCGCCTGTATGTCCGTGCCTCAAGAGGGGGAAATGGGCTCAACCCAGACTGGCCTCTCCTAGTACTACAAACAAAAGACAAAGGCTTCCCCCTGGAATAACTGACATAACAAAGGAAACAGCCATTAAGAACAAGCACTTATTTGAAGACGTTTATGGAACCTTACATCAAAAAATGTCTGACAGAACCACCATTCATTATGTTCCCACACATCAGCAAGTTGACACCATCCTATGTTACCATAGAGACCTAGGGCATACAAAAAGTTGCAACCTCTAAAAATTTCTTAAACACAAAGCATGGTGGTCAACCCTGTACTAAGATGTTCAGGAAGTCTTGGACCAATGCAAAGTATGTGATAAATTTGCAAGAAGAAAAGCCCCACCTAAGTCACTACTACCTATTTGCATGCAACTATTCTTCAAGGTGTGGGCCCTAGACATTGTAGGCCCATGCCAGGGAAGCATAATGAAAAGAAGTATATCATCACTGCAATAGACTTTGCCTCATGATGGCCAGTGGCACAAGCAGTAAAGACACATACTGGCAACAACATGCAACAATTCATAGGAAAAGAAATAATCAGCAAGTTCAGAAAGACAGAACTCCTGATAACCAATAGAGGCAAAGAATTGACCTCTGAAGATACCAATGTATACCTCACCAAGAATGGGGTCAAGCACACAGTGACAACACCTTATCATCCTCAGGACAATGGATGTGTTGAGCGGTTAAATGGCAGTCTCGTGAAAGCCTTGGCCAAGCTCACCACCGGGAGACCTGAGGACTGTTATAAACAGCTACTAACTGCACTACTTGTTTTTTGGACTTGTGTGAACAGATCCACCAGGAAAAGTCCTTTTGAGTTAGTATATGGCACACAGCCTAATATCATCCAAGCATTGTCAGGACCTAAGCTGGAAATTCCAAGCAAGGTTCCCCCCTCTCAGATCCCCAGGTCATAGAGGCAATAGTGATCAAACAGAAAGAGAAAACAAGTGTCTACAAAAGACATTTGTCCCCATCTAAAACAGACACAAGGTCAGCAACAAATTTTTGGTCATGAACATCAACAAAAGCAAACTACAACCCAAAAAATTAGACCCAGCAATCATCCTAAATGTAAACAAAAATAACACTTACCTTGTGCAAGGACTCATAAAACATAAACAAGACAAGGTCCTCCACCATGATTGCCTGATACCCTGCAAGGCAAGACAGAAACAGCGTGAGACTGTCCTACCTGCCACAGAACAACAGTTAATTCAGTATGGCGCCTGGGCTCCTGACAACTTCCCTGACAACCTGTTCTCAGAGGAGGCCGACCTTCAGTCAGGGGGTGTTGAAACAGCAGGCTCAACCCGCCAGCAAGGTTCTCAGTAAGCAGGTTTGTGACCCGCAATCCAATTATCCAGTCACTTGGAGTCAGACTAGGAAGTCAACTCAAATTTCCAAAACCAACAACATAAACAAATGATGATCCCTTACAATGGATACTTTGTTTTGGCGCTTGACTCATTACTAGAATCAAGTCACCCCCTTCACCATCCTACTTGTGATCTACACAAGCATGTTCCTGTTATCCATGACTCACATTAACTATATAATCACTATCTCTTGATAAAGAATGTTATCTAGTTTCCAAATATTTTCCCCTTGTAACTCTGCTAAAACAGCACAGTTATGACAGTAAGACTTGCTACTTCTGCAGACAACAAAGTATTCTGGGCCACAGGTTACGCCAAAGTCACAGGTTCTCTGTACTTTCCTAATGTTATAAGATTTAGGATATCATCTGGTGAATGATAAAATACTATGGTCCACAGATATTATGACACTATCCAAGGGGGTGTTTCTTTTTTTTAGTCTAGAGAAATCTATAAAGAAGTATGGTTTGAATGTAGTTTGTGCCTCATTGGTTGGTTTGGAGGTTGTCAGAAAATCTGCTCCTGTTTATTTGGCAAAAATTGATGGGAAATAAGAAGCAGCCTTCATGTGGTGGGAAATCACCACCCAAATCCACATAGAGTTGATGATAACCACCAACAAAGCTTCAAATACTGTTTTGTAAAATTTCCAAAGAATACACTGGGGTTCAACAAGATGATTGAACCCAACCAAAAAAGTCCTAGATAGATTGCCTGAGAAAGGATTAAAGTATCTTCAGCATAAAACTCTGGGCATTGAGAAGGTGTAACTGTCTTGGCTTCAGACTCAGCAGGAAAGACACCAAGATTCTGTGAAATTGAAGTAACATTAGGAAGCACTGACAACAAAGTACCCAAGGCAGGGCGCCATCTTCCAGTAATAATTTGACTTAAGTTCAAGTTATACAGGATTTAGCGCAGTAGACCCACTGCTGGATGCATTGTAAAATAAAAGTTATGCCAGGATAATATTTGGTTTTATTGGGTAATTTAGGGAGGACTCAACTCTTAAGAGTTGAACTGCAAAAAATTTCCAATATGTTCCAAAAATTTGACTAAGCAATGTCACCTGGATTCATGGCTCCTATTCTGTCCACATCATCTAACAATTACTTTGTCCAGTACGCAAAAAACCCTTTAGTGATTAATTCTGTCAACTGTTCTGATAAATGAGGTTGTATCAAGTGACTCTCAGATTATGTCTATTTATCAGTGTCAACTTGCACAGGGTGATCAAATCCAGATGACAACCTGGAGCGGTAGTAACTCATTTCTGATCAATAGTTTGGTTCAAATCTGTCAATTTGGTTAACTTGGGTAATGGTTTTCCAACTTCCAAGCTTTGCAATTAGGACAGGTAATACCGGGCATTATTGACACTACCATGACAGTTCAAGCCCAAAAAAAACAAGCAGAAGGGCCTGCAGGCTGGAGGCCTGCAAAAAGTTGGGGTTTGAATTCTGGGAATGTGGATCTATCTTGTAAATTAAAAGCAGATGACTTTTACTTGTGAAAAATTGGCTCACCTTTTCACCAAAAAAAGATGGGATTTGTTTAATGACTGAACCAATTTTTTCTGAATTGAACCATTTTTGTTTATCTTACCATGTTATAAAACTACTGTATAGTTTTCTATGCACAACTTTAGTTTTCTTTAATATAACTTTGGTTTGATCATCTCAACAGCTCTGAAAATTACAGTATACACTCAATGATATCTTTGAATTTTTATGCTGAGATTAATTATATTGCGTGATTTTTTTAAAAAATATATATTATTTAGTAATGATTTTTAAAAAAGTAATTTGAATCATTTTATATATAAGTGCACATCCCAAGCATAAATACAAAATTAGAAAAAAGTAGTTTTAAAAGCTATGACAATAACTGAAAATACCTCAGATTTAAACAAAATGATTTCAGATTTAAACAAAATCCAACTATCAGGTTAAAATATATACTCTGTTAACAGGGTTTGTTGGTTTTAATGGGCAAAATGAGTCAACACAGCAACAAAGAGCTCACGTGCAAAGTAAAACCATTCAAAATACAATCTGAAATACATTGATTCATAAACAAAATGGTGTGAGTTGACTGAGAATTTAAGTCTCAACTGATATTTTCTATTTTGTTGATATTTATGCCAAGACTTATGTTTGTTTGTTTCTCCTTTACCATCTTTGGTTGCCTATATTTCTGTGAATACTGAACCATTTCAGCAAAATTGGTGTCAGCCAAAAGCCCTCAATTCCAGCTTTCAGAATCATACTCCTGACAATATATTTCTGATTTGAAATCATGAGTTAAACTCGCTTAAACATAACTATCCTATCATCTCCTTTTCATAGAATCAGGTATAAAAACCCTCACAGTTCTATTATTCCAAGCATTTCAATCTCCTCCTGTTTAGGCTCATCAATAAAACTACTGTCTCAATCCTAGCTTTATCTCTTGTATCCTTGGGAAATAGTAATTTGTTGGTGATGGTTGAGCACAGGCTTTGATACAGCTGCAGCTGTTGTTGAAAAAGTCTGAAGTCTTACAATAGGGGTATGACGCCCTTGGACTACTGCTGCAAATTATGTGATGAGAATGACTCTCACCATCTACTGGGCCTTTCAGGCCAGGCCCTTCCCCTCAGCCAATGGATCCCCTGCTGGTAACCTGGACCATGGCAAAGGTCATCAAAAATTAATCATTCAAGGGTTCACTGCTTGCTGGAATAGATACACATTGCAATGATGAGAAATTTTGGGAGCCATAGATTCAGGCAATACTGCTGAGCCAATAACTTTGAGACATATTGAAATTTCCCCATTGTTCAACTCTTAAGAGTTGAGCCCTCCCAAAATTATCAATACACCGGAAAGCTTATCTATTTGATTTTAGCATATCCCAATGCATCTGGTGGTTGGCCTACTCCAATTATTCCCTACAATTTGATTCTAAATCATATTGTAACTGGAAGATGGGGTCCGATTCTGAGTCTTGCTCCTTCTGGTCTACCTAATGTTACTCCTATGCCTCCCAATGTCAAAGTCTTTGCTGTGGAAATTGAAACTGAGGCTGTTGTTAACTCTCAATGTCCAGAGTTTTATTCTGAAGACTTGTTGCTCTTGTCCCAGGCAACCTGCTTAGATTTACTCTGGCTAGCTTTAATATTCCTTTTAAATCCTAATGTTTCCTTTGGAAATTTTACCAAACAATATCTGAAGCCACATTGGTGGTTAATTATCAACCCTATGTGAATTTGGGTGTTTATTCCTCACCACTAAGACACGGTTTCTTACTATCCTGC